>JAAGKR010000368.1:67436-216504 GCA_011419295.1 Clarias macrocephalus
ACCCCCCCCCCCCCCCCCCCCCCTGTAAGATGCAGGTGTGAACAGACCACACAAAGTAGGCCAAAACAGAAGGGGAAAATTATTATACAGATAACAAATTAACAGTATCATGTAATGAGTGTGTTTTTTTAGGGGGGAAAAAAAAGACTGGTGCACTTCAGAAAACATCACAAGGAAGTTGGATTAGGTAGAAATACTGGAGCAAAACATCAAGACACCAGCCAGGACAGTCATTCTAAGGACTTTATTCCGGTCAAGGGGTTGCCACTGGTTCCTGTGGATGGAGTTTGGACATTTGGTGGGAACAACAAAGTGAAAGCCTGAATCCCTTAGACAGTTGTGACTGTCCACTCTAACTGAGGGTGTGTTCTACCAATGAGGCCTTAAAATCGGAAAAGAATTTAGTCAAAAGGAATAAAAATTACACTAAAGTAATATGAGAATACTTTATACCAAGCCTTTTTGAGTATTAGATAATAGCAAAGTGTATGTGAATATTCGTCCCGCTGAAAATCTGACACAGTGCATGTACGAGGTACACCACTTGCGCATTACAGGATTTCGGCTGTGACTTATTGCCACATCCCCTGTACAGTCCTGACCTCGCTCCTAAAGATTTCCACATGTTTGGGTAATTAAAGATGTTTTTGGGAGATCAGTGTTTCAGAGGTGAAGAAGGCAGTCCGATCAAGGCTCCAGTCTTTCTACGTTGATGGTATCCAAGTACTAGTGAAACACTGGAATAAGTACATTAGTGTAGGAGGGGATTATATAGAGATATGAAAGGAAATGTTTACTCTCATAACTGGTTCTGTTATTGTGTACTATCAAAAGTTTCGGTTTGACTAGACCGCCCCTTGTATATATGTATTTATGCTCATTTATGTATTTATTTGTTCAGTATTTCCATCTATTGTAGATTTGTATATAAAAGGATGCATGTAAGCACTATGCCAAGCCTCTGGAAAAGCTCCTGATTAGTTTTGCAGTGATGAAAGTGTACCTTGATCTTTTAATCCAGTGGTGTTGCACAATTTAGGTGCAATGTAGATCTTTTGACTCATCAGAATAAAGCTAGCTCCATGTATCCACTTATTTATTTTAATGAAAACACATGAGAAAGCAACTCTTTGTCTGCAGATAAGATTTGGAGAAGAGGTTGCATAGCTGGAGTTCTGACCAGATTAGGGATTATCTAGCTAGATATCTCGGGTGTGAAGTTTTTGTTTTCTAGTTGCTTTCAATCATTCAGTCCTTGATCAATCTAAACTTTGATCATGTTCTATTTGTGTGTGTGTGTGTGTGTGTGTGTGTGTGTGTGTGTGTTTATATAAATATACTAGTCAGATAATAATTAACCAATGATTGTGTGAAAATGTGACAATCAATAAGAAGTCATCAGGTGTTATAATGATAAGGGGTTTGTCAGGTAAGTACTTTTATGATGAGTCTCTGTACCTTGCACTGGCGAAAGCAGTTAAAGTAATTATGAAGCTATGCTCAGTCACTGTGAAACACCAAAAACGCATGCTCTTTCTCACACTTTGAAGATGTGACCAAGGGACAGAAGAAGAAGAGGACCAAGAAGGCGGCGTCAGTGATGGAGCAGATCAGTACCAATAAACAGGGTGTTCGGAAGCAGATCCGACGACTACAGGCCCACAAAACGAGCAGAAAGAATAAAGCCACAGTCAAAGACAAACAGATCAGAAATGCTTTAGGTGAGCGATTATCAATGAACTTTGAATAGTAATAAATGCATATATCCTTAGAGTGGATACATCCTACTTTGGGCTAAAACTGTGAAATGCTTCGTTTTCCCATTGCAGAGGAATACAAAAAGAAGCAGAAGAAAAGTCAGCTCGATTCCAACCTGCAGTACTTCCTGAGAACCAGCCATAAAATGCATGGAAGCTGCACAAATAAGGTATTTAATGAAATATGCAGTGCATTAGATTTTTCACAATTTCATACCTGGAGCTGTTGTAACTTGTATAAACCTTGGTATACAGTCTAGTTAAGAATGTGTTTAAAGAAGCTCTTTAACTGTTTAACTCTTAAGCTGTTTAACGAATATATTGAGCTATATCTGTTGGTGTGCTGTGATGTCAAATGCGTGTGTGAAAATGATTCCTCATGCTCTCATAATCTCTCTTTCACAATTTCAAACTTGGAATACGCCTGTGTCATCAGGGAAGATGTGATAACCTGGTCATTCTGAACAATCAGATCTTCAGCTGACCTCATTTTATATGTTGCTGAGGCTGGACCTGACCAACTGAAGCAACCCCCTGATCATAACACCGCCTTGGGCATCACTCCCATCACTCTGGAGCACTTAGCTTCACTCAACTTGGAAATGTTCTTACTTTCACTGTTAAACATACATGTGATTTTTTTTGGCTATGTTTTAAATAGTTCAAGCTGCATCATCAAAGTCATCTCTTTTTATGTTCATTTATGGGTTTTTTTTTTTTTTTTTTGGAAGTTGTCAGTGCAGCATTCCAGAAGTCTCCTTGGTTGCTTTCTTTGCTTGATGCAGTCCATTCTGAAACGGCATCTTTTTTTTTTCTTTTTTTTTTTGCTAGGCAGCATATATTTTAAAAACATTTTGTGTAATAGATATAGATCAGGCGGCATGGGGACATGGTGACTAGCACTGCTGCCTTTGACCTCCGTGGGTCCAGGTCTGATTCCTGCATCTGGTCTGTGTGCATGGATTGGCATCCTGTCCAGGGTGTAACCCGTCTCATGCTCTAAGTCTCCTGCGATAGGCTCCAGGCCCTCGCGACCTTCTGCACAGGATAAAGAGTTATAGACGATGATTGAGTGAGATATATAGCTTCTTGCATATACATAGGGTACAGAGGTGATTTGTTTTTTAAAAATCTATTAAAGGGAAATTATTGGACATGTATTGATTAATTCGAATGGATCAGAATTGATCAACAATGTCACAGAAGGAAGTTGGCAAAACCTTCTATTTTTTTTTTTTGTTTGTTTGTTTAAAATGGTTACAGGAAAATATCTCATTGTACTGTATTGTATTAAAACAGGGTTCTGGTTTAAAAAATTAATTTAAAAAAAAATTGCGCTGCGGAGACAGATAAGCAGGTTCCTCAAGATGCCTGCTTACTGTTCAGAAAATAATGTATCTAGTGGAATTTGTACTCCTATAAACATAAACATGATGCATGGTTTTTAATTTCTGTTTTGCTATGATGATTATTTTGACACTCAGACATTTCAGCTTATATTTGCAGTCATTGCGTAATGCTCTACAGTTTCATGGTTTGCTGTTTTTTTTTTTTTTCATTTTTAAGCTTACTGACAGCAACTGTGAATTTTGACATTAAAACCAAACTTAAGGTTTTTACAGTATGCATCATCAAACAGAGAAAATGCACATTCAGTTATTGAAGCTCATAATCTCCTATCTGTGTTCTAGATTGTGCAGCAGAACGCAGGGCGTCTGTCTCGGCACCAGCCAGAGAAACGGGTCAAGAAACAAGAAGAGCAATCCATTTTCACCGAGGCAGAATTCCAAAAATTTGAGCGGGAATATTTTTCTAATCTTTGATATTACTATGGACTACTCTGGACACTTGGGCAGTGATGTGGAAAAGGAATTCTGCATTTCAGGAAAACTTCTTGAGAAGTCAGATGGACAGACATGCCAGAAATGGAGTTTTGCTTTTTTTTTTTTTTTTTTTTCTCCCCCTATTTGCGTTGTTTTGCAAATAAATATTTGTTTGATGGTTTGCGGAAAGCTGTGTGTCATGTTGTATTCATGATATAAGAGCATATTTGATATGGTTTACAGATCTTAAACATGTTGCTTATACATTTTCGTTGGGGAAAAACATTCATTCAGAGAATGTTTATTTTTACATTTTTTATTGGTATTAAGGTTATTACAAGATACAGTTGGTACATAATTTCATACATGTCTATATACACATCCCACACACACATGCACACAGACCAGTACATACTGTACATGTATACAAATGAGTTAAAACATACATTGCTTTTATGTACCACTATACATGTACATCAGGGGTACAGAGGAGGTGACTCTGGGTATAAGCTAAGCTAAGCCTTTGTCACATACTGTATAGTACAGTACATTAAAGCACAGTGAAATTCTTTCTTTGCATATCCCAGCGTAACTGGGGTCAGATAGATCTTAAGGGCCACCCAACAATGGCAACCTGGTGGGGCTGGGGATTGAACAGCCGATCTTCCGATCAATAACTCAGTGCCTTAGCTCTCAGAGGTAGAGGTAAAGGGGGTGGGGATACAGTGGACAAGTGTAGAAAATTTAACTTAAAATCAAACATCCAACAAATCAGCTAGACTCACCAGCAGCCACTTTATTATGTACACCTTGCTAGTACTGGGTTAAACTGCCTTTTGCCTTGACAACTGGCTTAATTCTTCAAGGCATAGATTCAACAAAGTGCTGGAAACATTTCATAGGGTATTTGGTCCATATTGCATGATACTATCTGGCACCAACAACCATGTCATGTTCAAAGGCACGTAAATCACTTTCTTCCCCATTCTGCTGCTCGGTTTGAACTTCAGCAGATCTTCTTCATTGTGTCTACATGCCTAAATGCATTAAGTTGCCTCCATGCGGTTGACTGATTAGATATTTGCATTAATGCGCATTTGACCAGGTGTACCTAACCTGAAGTGGCCCGTGAGTGTATGTGAAATAAAATACCTATAGAAATGGGTTCTAGAGTCAAATCTAGAGATTTTTCAACCTTAGACTTTTCCAGTATAGAGCTGCTTTAGGAATATACTGTACTGATTAGGTTATGAGTACGTATGTTTCTAATGGTTATTCTATATGCAAAATAACAATCTCTGGGTTTGAGTCCAAGTGTATAGACGTTGTGTAAGATATTTGGACAACCTCCTTTTAGACCTCCCTTGGTTTAACACATGCACACAGGCGTGTACCTTTTGAAATCAGCCATTTGTTCTGTATATCTTGGGGTAATCTACAGTACCAGTCAAAACTATGGACACACATTCTGGTTTACTTTTGACATTTTTAGAACAATACTGGAGCAATAACACCTGTCATATTATTATTTCATTAATTCCATAAGTTGTTATTTTAAGGCATGAAGCTCAGCGTTTTTGCATCAGTTCTCACCATAACAGTATCGTGTCAAGTGCATTTGCAAAACCCATCAAGCACCATGATGCTCTCATGAAGACCTTCCCAGGAACGCAAGACGAAAACCTACGTCTGCTGCAGAGGAGACGTTCATTTAGAGTTTCCAACCTCGGAAATAAACAATTAAGTTATGAAAGCTTTGCAGAGCATATTATAAGTAGCAGACAAATCTTAGTATCAACTGTTCAAAGGAGATTGTTTGCATACTTTAGATGCCTGCAGCATGGTTTTACAATGAAGAACGTAGTAATCAAGAAGGATCATGGAATTAGAAGGCGTGTCCAGACTTTTGACTGATAGTGTATGTTCTCATGTTCTCTTGGTAGTGTGACAGTGTTAGTTGGCTGTTGATGGTTTGTGTTTGGGCATTTTTTGATTTCTTAATTTAATTTCGGATATTGGATGCAGTTAAGATCATCTAACATCTCGTTTGTGCTACAGCGCACCATCCGATCTGCACATAACATGGCGCAGACACAACCCTCCTATTTTATCAGCATTGCATCTACATGTAGTGGCTGGGGTTTGGACATTTGGTGGGAATTGAAGACTTTCATTTAAAACTGATGAACTTAGTCCAGAAGAGGTGATGACGTACTATGTGGTTTCTCTCCTTTCCTTATTGTTTTTAAATTTAACTTAAAATGTACCTGGGAATGGATCAAAAGCATTATAACCACCGCTTTTCTAGGAAGGCTTCCCCGGTATATTTTAAAGCATGGGTGTGGGAATTTCTGATCAGGTAAGGAGTCATGGGGGTCCATAGGAGTCATAGTCAGCATTTCAACATTTCATCATTCTCATGTATTCAGAAGGCTTGAGGTCTTTATTGACCCTCATCCCTTATTTATTGAACCCGGTTTTAGTTAATATTCCTATTACGAAAGCCTCAGTAAGTCAGTCCTATGTAAAACTGACTCATTGTGCCCTTGTTCTGATATTTTTTATGATACCTTGGTCAAGTTCCGCTTCTGCCTGCTTGGGCTTTCCAGGGGTCATCCAGGGTCATATGACCTAACATAGTACTGGAACGTCCTTTAAGATGGTAACAGTGGAAACAGTAATTTCTCAAAGGGGAGAAATAACAGGAGGTTATTAATAATTATTCGAAATGAAGGACGGTCTATAAGGGTGTGTTAAAATCAGTATCCGAGCACTTTGGAATGGTCACATGTTGTGACAGCCTAAGCATGATTATTAAGCACAACATGCGCTAAGTATGCCGAGAAACGGGTTCTGCAACTTCATGTGAGAAGTTAAGTGTGTGTTTGCGGGGAAAGCCTGGCAGTGAGCAACATGCTTTGAGAGAGGTACGACATCGAAAACTGCACTTCTCTCTGCAGTATATGATAACTTTACAGGAAAAAAAAGGTATTAGTGGGGGGTGGGTGAAGTGTCATTCGGAAGGACGGAATGTCGCAAGTGAGTTTTTTTTCCTAATTATTGTCTCTCTGTATTAAATAGATGATGAATACAGTAGCTCAATATTTACAGTGCAGAATCTGCCCTACTTTCTTTGAATATGTATGCTTAGGAAGAAAGTTCCAAGCCTAAATGTCCAACTCGTCCACCGCGTCCTGACCCCTCGAAGCTACGAAGTTTACGTCTTTCCAGGCTCTCCCACGTAGATGAAGAACCTGAAATATGTACTTCATCACCCGAGAGCGAAAACATTCCCATATACATAGACGTGTTGTCTGACAAGTCGCCAGCCAAGGTACTGAGTTTCATTTTTGAGAATTTTTCAAATGCGTACAAAGTTTTAACCTGACTGCCGTTCTGTCAGTAGGATGGAGCTCCAGCCAGGCCACCAACTAAACCTTCCCTGCCTCTGAGCACAGAGACTCAGGTGGGTCTTTGTCTAGAGGTGTTGTTCCCACGTGCATCCTTTTCGGAATATTTTTCATATATCAATATATTGACCTTTGTGGAGGATTTAAATGTCTGTTTTCAATTTTGTTCAACTTGATTATTATTATTTTTATTTTTTTGTCTGAAGGATGCAGCTCCTGCCAGCCCACCAACTCTACTACTGAGGAAATCGTCCCTGTCTCAGAGCACAGAGACACAGGTAGGTCTTTGTCTAAAACTGTTCCTACATTTTACATGTATTAATATATTGACGCATGGCACGGTGGTGTTTTGGTGTCTGACGCCTTGCACCTCTAGGGTCCGGGTTTGATTACTGGCCGGGTCCGATTCCCGTCTCTGTGTGCATGGAGTTTGCATGTCCTCCCCGTGCTTGGTGGGTTTCCTCCCACAGTCCAAAGACCTGCAAATTAAGCTAACTGCCGTTTCCAAATTGCCTGTAGTGTGTGAATGACTGTGTGAGTGTGTGTGTCTGTGCCCTGCGATGGATTGGCACCCTGTCCAGGATGTACCCCAGCTTGTGCCCTAAGTCTCCTGGAATAGGCTCCAGGCCCCCCACGTCCCCAATTACAGGATAAAGCGGTACAGACGATGAGTGAATGAGTGATTAATATATTGACCTTTGTGTAGGATTTAAATGTCTGTTTTCAACTTTGTACAACTTGATTTTATTTTGTCTGCAGGATGCAGCTCCTGCCAGCCCACCAACTCTACTACTGAGGAAATCGTCCCTGTCTCAGAGCACAGAGACACAGGTGGGTCTTTGTCTAAAAGAGTTCTCATGTGCATCATTTTTGGAACATTAATATATTGACCTTTATTTAGGATTTAAATGTCTGTTTTCAATTTTGTACAATTTGTTTTTTTTTTTTTTAATCTGAAGGATGCCTCTCCTGCCAGCCTACCAACTCTATTACTGAGGAAATCGTCCCTGTCTCAGAGCACAGAGATACAGGTGGGTCTTTGTCTAGAGGTGTTCCCATGTGCATCTTTTTTGGAACATTTTACATATATTAATATATCAATTTTTGTGTAGGATTTAAATGTTTGTGTTCAGTTTTGTACAACTTGATTATTTGTTTTTATTGTCTGAAGAATGCAGCTCCTGCCAGACCACCACCGCCTTCAGTGCTGAGGAAATCATCCTTCTCTCAGAGCACAGAGGCACAGGTTGGTGTTTATCTAAAAGTGTTCCCATGTGCATCCTTTTTGGAACATTTTACATATATTAATATATTGACCTTCAATTTTGTACAACTTGATTTTATTTTTTTTTTTTCTGAAGGATGCCTCTCCTGCCAGCCCACCACCTCTATTACGGAGGAAATCTTCTCTGTCTCAGAGCACAGAGACACAGGTGGGTCTTTGTCTAGAGGTGTTCCCATGTGCATCTTTTTTGGAACATTTGACATATATTACTATGTTGACGGGCGGCATGGTGGTGTAGTGGTAAGCACCTTGCACCTCCAGGGTCCGAGTTCGATTCCCAGCCAGGTCCGATTCCTGTCTCTGTGTGCATGGAGTTTGCATGTTCCCCCCGTGCTTGGTGTGTTTCCTCCCACAGTCCAAAGACGTGCAGATTAGGCTAATTCGCGTTCCCAAATTGTCCGGATTGTGTATGTGTGTGTCCTGCAATGGATTGGCAGCCTGTCCAGGGTGTACCCCACCTTGTGCCCTAAGTCTCCTGGAATAGGCTCCAGGCCCCCCACGACCCCAATTACAGGATAAAGCGGTATACAGTGGACGATGAGTGACAACTTGATTTTTTTTTTTGTCTGCAGGATGCAGCTCCTGCCAGCCCGCCAACTCTATTACTGAGGAAATCGTCCCTGTCTCAGAGCACAGAGACACAGGTGGGTCTTTGTCTAAAAGCGTTCTCATGTGCATCCTTTACATATATTAATATATTGATCTTTGTGTAGGATTTAAATGTTTGTCTTCAGTTTTGTACAACTTTATTTATTTATTATCGTCTGAAGGATGCAGCTCCTGCAGCTCCCGCCAGACCACCACCGCCTTCAGTACTGAGGAAATCATCCTTCTCTCAGAGCACAGAGACACAGGTCGGTGTTTATCTAAAAGCGTTCCCATGTGCATCCTTTTTGGAACATTTGACATATATTACTATATTGATGGGCGGCATGGTGGTATAGTGGTAAGCACCTTGCACCTCCAGGGTCCGAGTTCGATTCCCAGCCAGGTCTGATTCCTGTCTCTGTGTGAGTTTGCATGTTCCCCCCGTGCTTGGTGAGTTTCCTCCCACAGTCCAAAGACCTGCATATTAGGCTAATTCGCGTTCCCAAATTGTCCGGATTGTGTATGTGTGTGTCCTGCAATGGATTGGCACCCTGTCCAGGATGTACCCCACCTTGTGCCCTAAGTCTCCTGGAATAGGCTCCAGGCCCCCCACGACCCCAATTACAGGATAAAGCGGTATAGACGATGAGTGAATGAGTGATTAATATATTGACCTTTGTTTAGGATTTAAATGTCTGTTTTCACTTTTGTACAACTTGAATTTTTTTTGTCTGCAGGATGCAGCACCTGCCAGCCCACCAACTCTACTACTGAGGAAATCGTCCCTGTCTCAGAGCACAGAGACACAGGTGGGTCATTGTCTAACAGCGTTCTCTTTTGGAATATTTTAGATCTTTGTGTAGGATTTAAATGTCTGTTTTCAATTTTGTACAACTTGATTTTTTTTTTTTGTTTGTTTTTTTTGAAGGATGCAGCTCCTGCCAGCCCACTACCACCTCCAAAGCTGAGGGAATCATCTTTGTCTCAGAGCACAGAGACACACGTAGGTCTTTGTCTAAAAGCGTTCCCATGTGCATCCTTTTCGGAGCATTTTACATATATTAATATATTGACCTTCATTTAGGATTTAAATGTCTGATTTTTTTTTTTTATCTTTAAAAAAAAAAAAGGATGCCCGTCCTGCCAGCCCACCAAATCTATTACTGAGGAAATCCTCCCTGTCTCAGAGCACAGAGACACAGGTGGGTCTTTGTCTAAAAGCATTCCTATGTGCATCCATATATATACTGAGTGAGTGAGTAATATATTGACCTTTGTGTAGGATTTAAATGTCAATTTAAATTTCAATTTTGTACAGTTGATTTTTTTTTTTTTTTTGTCTGAAGGATGCAGCTCCAGCCAGACCACCACCACCTCTAGTGCTGAGGAAATCTTCCTTCTCTCAGAGTGCAGAGACACAGGTGAGTGAGTCACAGGCAAAAAGCTTCCCCACTGTATGTATGCTAATGTCGGAACATTTCTTGAATATGATCCCCTTTGGGTAGGATTTCTATAGGCTGTTTTACAATTTTTGTACTTTCTTTTCTCGATCAGAAGAACGTACCTCCTCCCAGGCCACCACCTCCGGTGCTGAAGAAAACATCCCTCTCACAGAGCACAGACACACAGGTGTTGTACTTTTTCTTTTGTCCTAAAAGCATCCCCATATGTGCTGTTCCTGCTATTTTTAAAATTCATTATGTTTTCTTAAAAATAGAATTTAAATGGCCACACTGAGACCTCGGACATCAAAAGTACAGAAACCTCTTCGCAAAGCGGGAGCAGTGAGACGGCAACACTGGACAGTTCGACATATGCCGACGTTTCTCGCAATGAAAGAAGGGTCACAGTAAGCTGGACATGATGATTGATGATTATATGCTGTGTAGGATCCCCAACCGCATGATTCTAATGAGGAATGGTATCTAAATACAAAAATCGAAATGAAATGCTATATTTAGAGTTGGGTCTTTTCATATTTTCATATTTTTGCCCCTTGTACACCAGTAAAATGGTTTTAAAACGCCACAATGAATTTATTTTTTATTTTATTTTATTTATTTATTTATTATTATTTTTCCCAGATTTTCTCCCTAATTTAGTCGTGTCCAATTCCTCCCCGTCACTAGGGGGCTCCCACATTAAGGCTACTACTACCACTCAGCCGGGAGGGCGAAGACCATCACGTGTTTCCTCTGAACCACGTGACGCCAGCCGACCGCATTTTTTCGAACTGCTCGCTCACGCACCGTTAGGGGGCGGAGTAACACACTCGGAGGACAGCGCTATCCGCTCCTTCCGTTGCGCGAGCTCACAGACGCCCCTGATTGGCTGTAGAGCCGTGATTAATGTGGGAGCACTAAGTAGCTCTCATCCCTCCCCTCTGAGAGAGCTCGGCCAATCAGCTCTCTCTAGACCTCCGGCTGCGAGAGGTAACAGCACCACCCGGGATTCGAACTCGCGATCTCGGGGTGATAGGCCGAGCACTTTACCACCACGCCACTCGGAGGCGCCACAATGAATTTATAGTTCAAGTTAATTCAATGGCTTTTGTGAAACTTTGGGTATTACAGTATCCCCCCCCCCCCATATATATATATATATATATATATATATATATATATATAGTGTTGGATTTGGTGGACTCTTTGGTGAACTCTCCATATGGGGTCCACAACCATCTAGCACGTCAGGCGACGGATTAGCTTAGTGCTAACCACCAAGCCACCATGCCATCAAGGAAGTCATAAGTAAAAAAAAATAAAAAAAAGAAGAAGAAGAAAAAAAAAACAGACCTATCAGAGATATAGTAGACACTTACTGTGCCCAAATACACATTGTACGATTGTAGTGGCAAGGAATGCACTGGCGAGGTCAGCTATGGAATGTACAAGTGTCATGGGAATAGAAGAATCTAGTGAAGGAAAGGAGGTTCTTGTGATCTTGTATATACCACATTATCTCTCAAACGCATGCCAGTGGAACTGGGTCACTATGTTTGTTGATGATAGAACCAGTGATAGACGTAGTAGGGTTTCCGTGCAGATACATTTAAATGCTGCAAAACTCACAGGATGGTTCTTCACAGTAAAGATGGATGATGGCCCAAAACGTACTGCGAAAGTAACTCTTAGCTACTAAGAGCTTTATGTGGCAATTGAATGATTTTACATTTACAACTCAGCGACCTGAATTTCACCAAATTGTGGTCATTTTTCATTTATTGAAAACAAAACTGAAGGCAGAAAGATTCACAAATATGCTCCTACTGAAGGTGGTAGCAGTAAAGCCATGGCAAAGCATCTTAAGGGAAAACCTCAGTGTTCAGAAATGTCCATGTCTTCTAGACTCCAGGCAATCATTGATTTTGCATCCAAGTATTAAAAACATTTATAATTATGTTAGAAGGATGCTGAAGCTGAAGGTCTTATTTTCAATCTAGTCTTGATTTTGATTTTTATTGCAATGCAAATATTTATGGACAAATCATAATAAATAATAATATCCACAAGAACTTTATTGCAGGATATGCTGTATAGAATGTGAAGTCATAACTACTGGCTCATTCAAACATGACTCAAAAAAAATGACTCGGTGAAATTATTGTGTTTTGAACAATACTAATGTGAAAGCTGACTGGTGTGCGAGTGGGTCGGGGTGGGCGTGGGGGGGGGGGGGGGGAGGGCAGTTGCACTCAGGCATGGCACGAAGCAATACAACCTAATATAAAAATGCCCTTAGTGTCAGCGAAAAGAAAGTGTTAAAACCACATGGATATTTTAATGACGTGGTCTAAGTCGGGAAACATAATAATAATAATGATAAAATAAAGTTGGACAAGTCCAAGATAAATGAAATTAATATTTTATTTTCGCTTTTTTTTTTTTTTTTTACAAAATAGTTCATTTTTAAAAAGCTGACCAAACCAAAAAGAGTCAGGTGTCCACAAACGTTTTAGATAAATATAATAATTTCTGTTAAATAAATGACAATCAGAGATAACATTCCCCAAAATTGACTGTTGCTATAATAATAATAATAAAAACAACTAATATTTTTTTTAATATTTTAATTTCTGTATCGTTGGAGAAATAAAACGATTTGAAGAATTGATTATTTTTCTATAACATCATCTGCTTATGTGTTTTATTCAATCAAGTAGTCATGTGTGATGTGTAATATTTGTTTCAGAGGTAAGAACTGAAACTGTGTCGAGCAAACATATTGTTAACGTTGCAAAACAAAATATTTACACTATTATATTTCGTCTGTTTTGACCCATTCATAGAATCATACCACACCTGTAAATACCACTCCCTCTCGGCCTGTTGTTCCATCTCGGCTTTCAATGCAACGACCAAGAAAAGCCTTGCTCTGCCAGTCCTACTCCGCCGATCCTACTCAACATGTGTATGAAAGCATAGATGACATTCTCTCACAGGTGATGAACATGGACACAGAAAAAATACACATGGAATGCAGAGCTACTTGATTTACATGTTTGACACTTTCAAAGCAGCACTGAAAGTATTTACAAATTCATAAGTCTGTATGGATTGAGATTTGCATGTAACCCACAGGATGAGGATGGAGGGAGAGGTTTACCCAGAGGGCTGACAAGAAAAGGGCGATGTCCTACTTTCCACTCATGGAGCGAACAGTCTAGCGTGTATGGAGACACCAACTCAAGGGTAAAACAGATCATTGTCCAGACTTCATAACAGGCTTTACAAAAAAAAAAAAAAAAAGATCTGAAGATGCATCACATAAAAGTACCAGCCACGTAAAAATCTTTATCTAAAGATCTAGATAAACAGCACTACATGACAGAATGGCATTTTCAGTTTTGTTTTGTGGCAGCATGGTGGTGTAGTGGTTAGCGCTGTTTGTAGCGGTTAGCGCTGTGGTTAGCGCTCCCCCATGCTTTGTGGGTTTCCTCCCACAGTTCAAAGACATGCAGATTACGCTAACTGATGTGAAGCAAACAACAGATAGGACAAAATAACAGAAAACTTCAGCGTGCATACCTTTTCACCTCCCTAAAGTCAGTACTTTGTAGATCCACCTTTTGTGGCAATTACAGCAGCAGGTCGCTTTGGATCAGTCTCTATGTGCTTGCCACATCTTCCTCCAGCTCCATCATGTTGGATGGTTTCCGCTTGTGAACAGCAATCTTCAAGTCTGACCACAGATTCTCAATTGGATTGAGGTCTGAGTTTTGACTTGGCCATTCCAACACATCTAAATATCTCCCGTTGAACCACTCGAGTGTTGCTCTAGCAGTAGGCTTCAGGTCATTGTCCTGCTGGAAGGTGAACCTCCGTTCCAGTCTCAAATCGCAGGCAGACTGAAATAGGCTTTGCTCAAGAATATCCCTGTATTTAGCACCATCCACCTTTCCCTCAACTCAGATCAGTTTCCCAGTCCCTGCTGCTGAAAAACATCCTCATAGCATGATGCCGCCACCACCATGTTTCATTGTGGGAATGGTATTCTTGGGATGTGTCGGGTTTGCGTCAGACATAGCGTTTCTCTCGGTGGCCGAAAGGTTCAATTGTAGTCCCATCATACCAGAGCACCTTCCTACATACATTCAGGGAGTCGCCTACATGTCTTTTGGCAAACTCAATACGTGCCTTCTTATTTTTAACACTAAGTAATGGCTTTTTTCTGGCCACTCTTCCATAAAGCCTGTGGAGGATACAGCTTATTGTGATCCCATGCACAGATACACCAGTCTCTGCTGTGGAACTCTGCAGCTCCTTCAGGGTTACCTTTGGTCTCTGTGCTGCCTCTCTGATTAGTGCACCTCCTTGCCCAGTCTGTGAGCTTTGGTGGATGGCCCTCTCTTGGCAGGTTTATTGTGGTACCATGTTATTTCCATTTGAACCCAACCCTGACTTGTACTTCTCAACAACTTTGTCCCTGACTTGTTTGGAGAGCTCCTTGGTATTTATGTTGTAATGCCTCTAAGTGGTGTTTCAGCCTCTGGGGCCTTTCAGAAAAGGTGTGTTTATACTGAGAGATTAGAAGAAACTTCATTTGACTAATTATGGGACTTCTGAAGGTAATTGGTTGCACTAGAACTAGGGGCGAATACATACTGTGTGCACATGCCAATTCTCAGATTTTTAAAATGTACTTTTTCATATATATATATATATATATATATATATATATATATATATATATATATATATATATATATATATATTTTTTTTTTTTTCACTTCGCCAACTTAGACTATTTTGTGCAGATCCATCACATAAAATTCAGATGAAAAAAAAAAATTTAATTTACAGGTAACATAACATGAAAAATGCCAATGGGGGTGAATACTTTTGCAAGGCACTGTAAATGAAATAAAGCATCATCTTTCTTTCTCTTCAGGAGCTGGAACTCTTGTTAGATTGGTGGAGAAGCATAGGAGGTGAGTGAGTGAATTAGTGGATACTGCATCAGCATTCGAAAAACAGCCTGTATATTTGACCGCCTTCTTCCTGAGCTGTTATTGTTTTGCAGTTTTTGGATTTAAAATGTGGTGCGCTTTATGTCAGGTTTTGGTTCTAAAGAACTCCATCCTTACTGAAAAGCAGGGTGGTGGCACCATCGAACAGTGTGAGAGCAGAGAATCTGGCAAAGCTGATTGATTAACAACAGGTCTATCAGGACTAACAGGCAAAATTCTACCAATTCGTAGAGGGCTACACCAAGGGTGTGAATCATGAGTAGGCAATTAAAAGGAAATGCCACCAAACATAAACAAAGTGACTAATAAACAAACTATGGCCTGTGCAAATCAAGTTAAATGCCGTAATAGACTCAACATGGGAAATGTACGCTTACCCTATAAACTTTGTTAGGAATCCCTACTTCTCGTTCATACAGTTATCAAGTCAATCATACCAATCATATGACACCAGTTCAATTCATAAAGCAATGCATTATGCACATGTGGGCAAACAGCATCTGGTAACATTCACATCAACCATCAGAATGAGGAAGAATGATCCTAATGAGTGGATGCGCCAGACAGTCTGGTTTGGGTATGTCTATTATAACTGCAAAAATCCACTAAGTGGCACTTGTCAAGTAAACAGCTTGTTGATGAACGAGGTCAACAGACAGGTCCAAGCTGACAAAAATGGCTACCTTAACTCAGACATCCACTCGGGACAATTGTGGTGAGTAGAAAAGCATCACAACATGGTGAACGTTGAGGCTGATGGGCTACGACATCAGAACACCATGTCAGGTTCCAATTCTGTCTGCAAAGAACAGAAAGCTAAGGATGTAGTACATGTAGTAATTGTACGTGTACTTCATACTAAGTACATGATACTTATAGTTAGTAACCTAGTAACCAGAGTAAGGATCTTTCCCATGACGTAAACTTTAAAGCATCCATCTTACCCATCTTTTAATGGCTACTTCCAGCAGGATAATGCACCATGCCAAAAAAACAAAGGTTGTCTTAAAATGGTTTCATGAGCATGACAATGTTTTTAATGGCCTTCCTAATCACTAGCTCTGAAACCAGTGGAGCACCTTTGACATGTGGAGATTTACAGGAACTTCAAAAGTCTGAAGGAACATGGACCAAAAGCTCAATGGAATGTGTCCTACAGCTTGTGTAATCCCTGTTTTGAGAGCAAAGGGAGGTCCTACCCAGTAGAGTTATAGTATGCATAAATGTCTTTAGGCTGAACGTGAAGGCTTGACCTAAACTGTAGCCAAACTGCGAAATTAAGAGCCTAATCAACGTAACTAGATTTGGATGCTCATTACGCCTGTCGTGTAGGGCCACGGACCTTGTGCAAGGCCCCACTATATAAACCAGCTCCTCCCCCTTAATTGAAGCATAACGATCCTCCAGGACATGGACAAATAATAAAAGGGAACTGTTGGAAACCAGTATTTTCCAGTTCAATGTCAGTAAAAACAGATGTTACGTTAGAGTGTGCGTCCCCTCGGGTGTTTACTTCTTGATCTGTCTGTGACCTGCTAGACAGTCTGTCATCCTTACATAGAAGGTAGGGTGAAGCACAACTATTCATTACATTTGAGAAATGCCAAAAGGGACTGGTGTTCAAAAACATGCTTTCTAACCTCTTACCTCGTTTAGAATCAGTGCAGCAAATATGGATGGGATGGCACTCCTCCTAGCCATGCATAATTTTTTAATAACGAGACAATAATTAGATATAATAATTAATCAGTCTGTCTCTCATCTAGCGTTTGATTATGCAGAAAAATGACGACTAAGGGTTTCTTCAGTTAGAACATTGCAACGGCACATGGCTGGTATGGCTGGTATGCTCATTAAAAACGTCCAAGGTGTAGAAAGAAGACAAAAAAGTATCGTGTGAAAATGTTATATGGAGCAAGCTGTTTTAGAGTAGTTTTATATAGGAGGATTATAGTGGGAGCACTGGGGTGTCAAGTGTTACAGTGTGTGTCCGAAGGAAATGGCTCATATTTATTGCTAAAGAATATCATGACATCAGTATTATTATTATTATTATTATACTGATACATCAAGAGCACTGGATTTTTGCTGGGTATTAAATGTCTTAGCACAAGGATATGAGAAAGTATCACGACGAGGCTTTGATATATAATCTCCTAGTGGTAACACATTCATTCTACCACTAGGTGGTGCTATATTTGAAGAATAAACAAAAACTAAATTCTTGAGTCTACTCATTTCATTGCGTTTTTTTTTTTAAATAACTCTTATAACTGCTTGCCTTTGACTGTGAAAAGAGCATGCGTAAATGGAAAAAAAAGGCAGACTAAATTGTCCTCTTTTAGGGTTGGAGAATCTACGAGTGGACAATCAAGAAGAGGGAGAAGTAACAAGGTATGTATGATTCTTCAACTTTAAAATTAAGTACATGAAAGCAGAGTATAGAATAGCAACCTGATGCGGTTCGTCTTCTCTCCCCCACAGACCACTGATCTCAGTGGCACAAAGGGTAAAAACGGCAATGCGTCTGTACGTGCTGCTTTTAGGTCAACGCTGCACCGACTTGCTGAACCATATCACTGACCTCCACTGCACTGCAGACAGTCTAGTAAAGTCGGGCAAAAAGACTCGGGTTGCCAAGCTCACAGGAGGCACCACAGGCGCAGTCGGTGGAGTTGCTATTGCAGCAGGACTTGCTCTCGCCCCACTCACATTTGGAACATCATTGGTGGCGACCGGTGTCGGAATCGGAATAGTCGCTGCTGGAGGCGTCACTGGGGCATCAGCATCCTACACCAAAAAGAAGAAAGGAATTCGGTTAAAGGACAAGGTGGAGAAAATCATAAACAGCTACGAACAGCAGATCGAAGATATCCTAGCATGTCTGAGGTTCATTGATATAGGGCTGGATCACCTCAGAAAGCAGGATGATGAGAAACTGACGGAACTTCGTGCTAATTTGGAGAGAATAGCCAAAGTTGCAAAGGAAATGGAAAACATGAACTCAGTAGATGTCATTGGTGACTGTTTTAGCATCTTGCACGGATTGGATTTCTATTTAATTGAGGAGGACGATTCAGAAGTTAGGAGCAACTCCAGCAGCCAGCTGGCACAGAAAGTCCATGAGGCGGCTGACGATCTCAAAGAATGCATGGATCAGCTGATACGGATTAAAAATCTCTTTCATTCAGTGGAAGATGATGTTTGATGTTATAGAAATAATGCATCCATTCACTTAAACTCTCTTCAGCTATATCTAGTGATGATACATCACATTTCACACCATATGGTCTGGTTAGAAGATGTTAACAGGGGTTGCGTTACAGTATGTTATGTGACAGACATGCCTCATGCAGTGTCGTGAAAAACTATTTGCCCCCTTCCGGATTTTTTTTTTCCATATTTATTACACTTAAATGATCCAGATCATCAAACAAGTTTTAATATTTCACAAAGTTAACCAGAGTAAATAAAAAAATGGTATTTAAATGATGATTTCATTTACTAAGGGGGAAAACGCTGGCCAAATCTTCCTGACCCCATGTGAAAAATTAATTGCCCCTAAACATAATAACTGTTTTTGCCAATAACTGCAATCAAGCAAACTATCAATGAGCCTTTCACATCGCTGTGGAAGAATTTTGGCCCTTTCTTCTTTGCAGAATTGTTTCAATTCAGCCACACTGGAGGGTTTTCAAGCATGAACAGTCATGTACCCCCTGGTCTGCTGATAAAGCTATACCTAAAGCAGCTAAAGAATAAACCTTTGCAAGAGATTCAACATTTGAATTTCATTTATAATTGAGGACTAGTAAATGATGTTCCCTCCCCTTGTCTCCATATTTTCTACATCCGGCATGCATGAGACTGGAGTTGTTTTGGGTTTCCATGACATTCAAATAATAAAATTTCTATGCCACCTTGAAATGGAAGAGAAGGATCAGGCTGTCAGCACTCACAAACCTGGACTTGAGATCTTGAAATGCCTTCACTTCAAACGGTCAAATCATGGCTTTGAAGGAATTCACGTTTCTGTCAACTGTTAGCATGGAAAATCGAAGAGAAATAAAACTCACATCACTGTGTCACACACATTGTCATGTTTTAGTCCTTTCTTATTGGATCAACATAGACGAACTTGTGTAATGAATGCATTCATTTTAAAATGCTGCAAATGACTAACAAATTAAAAGTGAGCTGACGGTATTCACATCAAATACTGTACAGCAAATGTAAAGAACGGTTGCGTTTTGAAGCTGGCAATATGTCGCATTCGGTTGCACTTTCAGTTTTTTTTTCCTGCTATTCAGACTTGACAGAATCTAGTGTAGATGGTTGAATCCAGTAACAGCCTAATTGAATAGTGACATTGAAAAAAACAACAGAAAAAAACAAAAGATTGCAATGTGCAAAATTGAAAACCAAAAGATAAAAGAAAAAAAAACAGGGTGTGGGGGGGGGGGGGGGGTTGGGGCATGAGATCCTGAGGTGCAGCCTAAAAATGACTGAAGTGCATCATGAGCCCTATCTATCCATGATTAATACACTAATCACTGAAAAAACAACTAAGAATGCACTTTACTGATGGTCCAAAAATATATTTTTTTATTCTGCAAAAAATATAGGACTTAATGAAGCAAGCAGAGTTAAAATGGCGCTGCCTAAAATTTCTCTCAAATCCCCCCCAAAAAACAAGAGTGTATGTGGCTGATGCCTTTAGTCCAAACATATTTCTCCAAATTTTTGGTCTGCATATTAGGACTCCTGGTTTGTGTTTTAAATTTTCCCTTGATTTTTTTTTTTCTGTGTGTGTGTGTGTGTGTCTGTCTGCATTTTGCATTTCAGCGCTCAATGTTTTGGTTTCTTATTTTGTCTCTGTGTTTATGCATTTCAGTGCCACAATATTAATAGGACAATTATACAAATTATACGCAAGTGAATTTTTTTGCATCTGTAACAATTGAACCATTGTAACAATTTAATTAACTGAAATGATTATTATTAATGCAATTATAAAGGAGTGGCGTCTCGTTGTTGATTTGGGAATCTGAGAATCTGGGGTCGAGCCCTGATGTCTGTGGTTGCCACGCCCCACATCCAAGCCATTGTATGCAGTGCCGGTCCCACGCATGGTAAGAAAAATGAGAGGGTTGTGTTAGGAAGGGCATCCAGTTTAAAACCAGTGTCAAGTTGTGTATGGATTGGATGGTCCACTGTAGCTGCCCCTTGATGGGAGCAACCGAAAGAAAGTTTATTATTAATGCTAATATTAATGGTAATATTTAATATATGATAATAATTAAGCATTTTTTATTGTGATCTGGAAAACAAAATTGGATCTTCTTCTTCGCTATGTATATTCGTCTTCTTTGTCTTTTGGCTGTTCCCTTTCAGGGGTTCTGCAAAAGGTACAGGGATTGAACTGCTGTGGACTGGAGTAGAATCATTTTCTTTGATGTATCCCCTTTTCGATTGTTTGGGGCATCTGGAAAAAAAAAAGCCTGTCTGGAAAAGATGGCGCTTCCATCAGACGTGTGTCATGCAATTTGTAAAGCAGCCTGGGACCATTCTTGTGTGGGGTTGTTTCTCAGCTAAAATAATGGGCTCAGTCACAATTTTGCTTAAGAACACAGTCATGAATAAAGAACGGTACAGAGTAACTTTTCCCATCCATCCAAGAACAGTTTGGTGATGATGGAGCACCTAGTCAGAGGGCAAATGTGATAACTAAATGGCTCTGGGAACAAAACATTTAAATTTTTGGTCCATGGACAGGAAAATCTCCAGACCAATTATCTGCCTCATATTTACTGAAATCCTCTGCATCATCTTCTCTCACACCAACTAACTTCATGTCCTCTCATTACATATATAAATATCCTCTTTGGTCTTCCTGTAAACTTCCTGCCTGGCAGTTCCAACCTCAGCTTTCTTCTACTGATATATTTACAATCTCTCCAAACCACCTCAATCTGGCGACTCTGACATTATCTCCAAAACAATTCACATTGGTTGTCCCTCTGATGGACTCATTCTTGATTCTATTCATGCTTGACCCTCAGAAAGAGAACCACAACATCTTCATCTCTGCAACCTCCAGCTCTGCCTGCTGTCTTTTCTTCAGTGCCACTGTCTCTATGTATTCGATTTGTATATAACCCCTTTAATCAGTTTATGCTGATTGGTCGGGAAGAAAGAAAAAAAAAACTCACTGAAGATGGACATAGAACACACTACTATGTTCACCAGTATTAACCCAAGTACCAGCTTCACCCAAATAAGTGGAGCCCACTTATTGGTCTTTTTGTCACATTGCATGACTGTTTACCTCTTTATGCAAATAAATGTAATAATTTGACTTACCAAGTTTTTACCAAAGAATAGTTTATTTGTTAATTTGAACGAGACTGCCAGGAATAGGAATATCACTGTAATAGCCCATGGATCTGGATAAGAAAGCATCACCAGACAAAACCATAATTAACAGAATTATTACTTAACATCTGACTAGCATTGTGCCATCCAGCTCTGTTCCTGCTTTTGAAAAACAAAGGGGCAAGAGCTCTGTGTGCAGGTAACCTAGGCTGGCATCCCCCCCCCCCCCCCCGCCTAGATATTTACTTTTATATTTATTAATTTGACTCTGCATCTCACCAAAGTAATTAACAGAACAAGATTTGTCTTTTGTAAAAAAAAATAATAATAATAATAAATAAATAATCTTTCAGATATACATGGTCTCCTGCTAATTCTCTTAAAATCCTTCTAGGTCCATTACATTCTGGGAAAAAAAATATTTGACTTTGAACTAATACTTTTATTAAAGTAATAACTATTATCATATTTATTTATTTAATATTGATCTCATATGGAATTACATAAGAAAGCACAGGCAATTTTATGAAAGTAGTAGAAGTGGTTCAGCCAACAAAGGTCAATACAATTAGTCAGTATGGTGTTTCTCCCTGATAATAAGTTATTTCCCATATTAACTCATCAATTCATGTACATTATCGTAAACTCCAATACAGCTACAGCGCTAAGGATTGTTTTTACTCCCTCTTTCAGTACAATGTATACTTCATGGAATGGTGGCGGTCAGATGAACTCAAGTTCCTTTTAAAATGTCATATAATATAGAAGAATGTTAATGACCAATCCAGCACCTTCAGATCAGTACCCCAGAAGTTGACTTTCTGAGCTACCGCTGCCGCATTGATCTAAAGCCTGTTTAACCCAAACTGAATTTGTGTGTTGTGATGCATGTACATTCATTTGCTCTTGTCAGTTGTCTCCTCTCGGTGAACATTTTGTAGTGCAGCGTGAGACCATCAACTGTGACAACGGAGATTTTCAGAGAGGTTTCCAGAGTTGGGATTAATGATATGTAAATCCATCACTTGTGATGGAGACTATATGAGTAGTGCCTTTGTACACAGGAAGAGTTACTTTGCCAACATTGCAACTTGAATGTCAATTTATAAACAAAGGGGAAAAAGTGCATTACTACTTTTGCATTACTTTCAGTACAGTCCTGGTACAATCCATGTAATCATGATAAAATCAGAATTTTTTTTCTCCACTTAATGTGATAGCATTACTAAGACCAGGTTATTTACTGTCTTTGACAGTGATGATGAACTGTTTAAAGATATGATTTTAAACAGTAGTAGTACATTTGATGTAAAGATAACAAATTGTGCTTTCATTTTATGTCTCCTGTTTTGGGTATATTACAAAGAAGATATTTTTATATAAATGACACATTGATTAAACCACTAATACAATGATATAACCACTGATTAAAATTCTTACCAAAATGATGCTAGATATCTGTATGTAAAAAATGCATTTAAGAAAAAAAGTGCACTAAAATGACTGAAATGTAAGAATTAGTAGGAAAATTGAAAAAAAAAAAAAAACAACAACATCCAAAACAAAAAATACTCAAAAAAGCCTACAGGAGTCACCTATGATGTGACTTGATACCCAAGATGAGCTGGAATGAGGTGTGACTCCTGCTGGACTGGAATGAAAAGTCTGCAAACGCTCAAGCCCATAACGGATTAGAGATAATCAATTTTTTTGAGAAAAACATCAATGCTAGAATGATAGCATCGATAGAAGGCTGGCTTTGATAGAAAGGTATCAGAACACCCAGTGCATCACAGCCTGTCGCGTATGAGGCTTAGCAGACAAAGAGTTCAAGGTTGTTGATCCGACCTCCAAATTCCTCAGATCTCAATCTGTCTGAGCATCCATGGAATGTCAAACAAGTCCAATCCATGGAGGCCACACAACACACCCCACAGCACCCAAAGGATCCACCACTAATATCCTGACTGCCACAACACACCAAGAGTCTTGTGACGTCATGCCCCAGAGGGACAGAAAAGAGGTGGCACGCGCTAAATATTTGCATTTTAATATTATGGCTGATCAGTGTGAAATAACATTTAAAAATACTAGAAATATCCATACAGTAAAAGATACATGATTGGTTAGTATTATTATTTATGATGTTTTATGCTTTGGAAACAAGTTTTCCAAGTTTTCTGCCCAGTTTTTCAAGCCTTTGGCTACTACTTTTTTTAAAAATAGCAATAATAAAAAAGAAATTGTACTTAAGAAATTGTCATCTTTGGGTAACTACAGTGGTATAAGAAGAAAAAGAGGCCTCACACCACTCAGTTACTGATTAATGAAGTAATTTATTTATTATAAAAAAAAACTCCATTTTGTTTTATTTCTACCAGATTAACTTAATGTTATATTGTTACATACAAATGCTTCTGTTATTACAACTAATGCAGTGCGGTGACATGTCTATATGTACGATAAATGCTGATTAAAATAGAAAAGAGGATTGACAAGTGATTCCACATTCCTTCAGGTATCAATCTATGTTTTGTATTAAAAAAAAAAGACATTCAAGTACACAACAGCCTCAGTTCATTTCTGGTAGACAGATTAGACAGTATCGAGTGAAGTCACGAGTCTACTCATTATTAATAAATGGCAAAGGTAAGAATTGAATTAATATTTAGAAATTTAAATATTTATTCATTTGAAAAGCTTCGTACATGATTTGGTACAGATGACATGAATTTCCTTCTTAGAAATTGTCTCAAAATGCTGTTGATATAATATTAACATTTTATTTCGCATAAGAAATAAACAAAGTGTTTAGGTGCATTTATTACATTAACTCAGTGTTTTCCCCGCTGTTAGGATAATTCAGACTTCATGAAATGGTGGTCACAGAATTGTAAGTTTAACAATATTTGATTAAATTGCATGTTATTGAAACTTACCGATATATTATATATGATTATATTTTTGCATTTACCAGCAGTGGCTCATTGTTGCTAGCTTTCTGGATACTAGCACAGATATTTATCCACTGAGATAAGTGCTATGTTATATCAGACATATCATTCTAAACATTAATATAGGACACTCAGAAAATATGATTTTTAGAACATATTAACGATATTAAAGTAATACAGAAAATGCTCAAATCTGTACAGTAATTTGAACACATAAGGCTACTGTTTATTCTCCTTTTTACTTTGACTTATTTTGGTAAATTTTTATTCTCTGACACAATTTTCTCTATCAGATTGCAATATTTTCTTGTTTCATTTAAAAGCAATAAATTTTCTTAAAAGCTCATTTTGTTGTAAAACTGTTCAAAAAAAAACTTATTTGCATATTATTCTGATCTAAAGTCTTAGATCTTCTGATCTTTTACATTACAATTGTTGCCTGCAGTCCATATTTTCTATTCCAAATTTTTTTGGTGGGTTGAAGAGATGTGTAGAGTTTAATCAGCTGTGTAATCAAACTAAATGATCACATACCTTTTAGACTTAAGTCAATAACTCTGAATATGACATATAGTCATGAATTATATGACTTCTTGATTTTCAGCCTGGAAGGGACCTTCTGGTACAGATGATAAGTAAGTGTCAAAAAGTCAAGTGTGTATGTATGATTGGACTATGAATATGTATATCAAATTTGTTTATTCCTTTATTTTTTTTGTGCCATTTTTTGAGTTATGCAATGAGAACCCTTGAATTATTTGAAAGTTTGACTTATTAATTCTAATCACTATTTTACTTTGATTCTCCCTCCAGAGAATTTACTCAAAAATGTATGATTATCTCCTGTCTGAGCATGAAGCAAATCTGCAGGGTCACATAAGAGACCTAGAGGAGGTGGCCAATGGTGTTGACAAGGTCCACAAGGGGGTGAGGATAGCAGGCATTACTGGGGGAGTTGCAGGGGCAGCAGGAGTTGCAGCCGCTGTTGGAGGTATATTACTCGCCCCAGTGACATTTGGGGCTTCTCTGGCAGTGAGTGCAGTTGGAGTCGGAGTCGCAGCAGCCGGAGGGGTCACTGGAGCCTCAGCTGCCATCACCAACAAAGTCCATGCCAATATGGACAGGAAGAAGGTGGAAACAATCCTGACAGATCACTCTACAGTGATGGCGAAAATTGAGGAGTGTGTAAAGGTGATTTGCTCTAATATAGAGTTCCTGAAAAAATATGACCTGTCCACATTGAGAGCGGTGGACCGGCAAGCAGTGAAGATGGCTAAAATGGCTCAAAAAGTTGGAAACAGTGTAGAAGTGATTGGAGAACTCAGCAAGTCCTCAGGTCTGGTTCAAGGCTTTTCAATGGGCTTAGACATGTACTTCAACAAAGAAGATTCTGAGAAACTGAAGAAAGGCTCAGAAGCCAAATTTGCCAAACAAATCCGCAAAGTGGCAAAGCAGATGAAGACCACCCTTGATGAGCTGATGAAGTTTAAAACTATCCTGGAATGTCAAATGATGTAATATTTTTACACATATAGTGGATATGTGGATCATTTGGGGATTTATTGTTCTTAAAGTAACTTACTGTAAATCTGAAGTGCATTTCTTCTAAATGAACTTCTGTAGGGGTATGGTGTAGACAAGAGTCTGTGTTGTGTATTTTGGGATTTGCAGACATGTAGAACATGATTTTTGTGTATCATATTTTGTATTGTAGATTTAGCCAGGCTTCTTCTTATTATTAAAGTATATATTTTAATATAGAATGTTGGTGTGTGGTGTAAATGAAGTCTGAATTGCACTGCAGATATGGTACTGAGAAAAAATGCTAGAGAAAAATTGCCTGTACTATTTCCTGCAATTGATTAAGAAGATCAATAAACATACTGTAGCTCTTTAAAGGTGTGTCTGATCCCATTAATAAATAGATGTACGATTTAATTAACTGAATTTCTTTTTTTTTCTTTTTTCTTTTTTGCCATGCCTGAGTCATGGTATGGATAATCATTAACTTCTGAATTACACCACTTGAGTAACTATAGTAACTAAGTTGTGTTTATTATGCACATTGACATAGCTCACTTGGTTAGTTAGCTTCATACAGTATATATGAAAGGGGCCAGAGCTGCTACAGTGGCACACGGGAAATATAATAAATCAGGGTATTATTACACAGTTCAATTCGTTTCCTTTTATATCAGAGTTTATTAGCTGGGGTGAAAGCGCAGGATCTTCAGGGCCCTTGATGATCTTGATGATCAGTGACCCAGAATTTTAGCTCACCTCACTACCACGGCTGCACTGCTCTAAATCCAGCTTAACTCCAACTGAATTTCGTATAAACCCAAGTGATGTGTTTGCTCCATTATTGAACCCAACTCTGCAATCCTCTTTGAAAATCCCCTTTGTCGCAGTTGATGGTCTCCCACTGCGTGGTTTGTCTTCATTGGTGGTTTTCCCATCTTGAAAGATTTTCATCCATTTGTGCACTTTGCTCTTGTCAGTGGTGTCATCTCCATAAACATTCTGTTGTGACGAGGAAGACCCTAAACTGCTACAAAGAGTATTTCCAGAATGTTTCAGAGGTGGGTTCAATAATGTTGCACCGATAATGCACCAAATTTGAATATCTGCAGTATCGTCAGATAATAAAAAAACATTATGCTCACTTAACATTGCTTTCAGTACAGCCTTCATACAATCCACTTAAGCAAGATAAAAATCAGGAATATATTTCTTTCATGAATTCATCATTAAATGCTTATATGAAATATTATCTATGAAATCTAGTCATAGAGTTAATGTTTTTTGAAGTGACTTACTTAATGTGATAGCATTGTGTTGCTATGGGCAGGTTATTTACTAGCATTAACTGGGGTGATCAGAGTATTCCAAAATAAACATAACTGTTTAAAAGTATGATTTTGACAGTTTAATTTAATGTAAGCATTGCATAATTGCAAAAAATAGTTGACATGCATACGGTGGAATGTAACACATTGGATGTGCCTTTATTACAGGCCTACTGTTATGTTTTGAGCATATTCACATGATAATACTTTTGCTTTCACTGGAGTGATACAATGTGTGTGTGTGTTTAAAATGACTTCAACCACCTGTGAGGCCAACTTCCAAAAGCAGGTAGAGCATCTTCTGTAAGCATGAACTGCTGAATAACAACCAAGAAAAGGGGGAAACAATGCAAGCACCTAACTCTAATCCCAATAACCAGTGATTAAAATTCCTAAAGATGCACTTATCAAAAAAGAAAAAGTGCACTGAAATGATTTCTTGATTATTTGACAATAAAAGTTCTCTCACTACTATGAGAATTCGAGGTGAAAATAAGTGTATTTCTCCAAACATAATTTTAAACTTGTATTGCGGAAAATTAAGGGGGGAGAAACCCACCTCAAAACAAAAATACTCAAAAATGAATACAGCAGTCACATGCGATGTGCCTTGATACCCAGGATGAGCTGATTGAACAGGGGGAATGAGGTGTGACTCCTGCTGAACGGGAATAAAAAAACCTGCTCACACACAAGTCCATTATGGATGACGAATAACACCCCACACGGAGCTGTCTCGCGGTTGTAGGTGGTGGCATTGTGCCTTTCGCCACAATATAACCTTGGATTGCGAGCATAATTCATTCCAGAAGCATGCTCGTATATCAAAACACTCATATATCAAGGTGAATTTTGCCCATAAGAAATAATGAAAACTCAGATTATTCATTCTACAACCCAAAAAAATGTTATATATAAACAAAGTAATTCAAAATATAAAGTAAAAATAAAACAAATTAACTTTTGAAAAAAAAGTTTCCATTTGTGTGTGTTTTTGTGCGCGCATGCGCTGCGTATGTGTGAAGCAAAAGTAAGAGGAGAGGAGAAATGGCTCCCTCCTCACTCCCTACTAACTCTTCCTCCTCTCTTATTTGAGAAGCGGGAGAAGGACTATTGTGTGGTACGACTTTCACACACACACTAACAGAAACACTGCTTCATCTGGAAACTTAATAAGAAACCTCTAGAGTTTCTTCTAAAACCTCTTTTTTTCTAAAAACATGCTTACAACAGCACTGCTGATATTAGTAGCACTAGTAAAATGTAAACGCTATGCCAGTAGAGAGAGCTCCAGGCTGTCTATGCAATGCCGCCGCCATGTTCCGCACCCTCTCTTTTTGCCAATAGCCTAATTTTCTGTCAGTACCCTGACCTGCCTTGGTATGGACTTAAGGTCTGTTGCGGTGTACGGCACTAAGATGTTTGCAGCAGATTTTAATTTCTGGAATTGTGAGGTGGATCACCATCTAATGTACCCCAGACCTGGAGATGTACCATTGTTATGAGATAATCAACCTTATTTGCTTCATCTGCAAATAGACATAATCTATTTTCTTACTGAATATTTAAGTGAAATTTAAAAATTGATAGGAGACATTTAATAAGAGCAACTTCAGAAAATGTTTCCATTTTTAGGGCCCAAGCACTATAGGATGCGCAGGACCGTCTTGTTTTCCTAAGGATTTCTTTTCTACCCTTTTGGGCTTTTTGGGGTCTTAACATGCTCAAAAACTCTTGAAAATTGGCAGGCGGGTTGGAATCTGCTGCCATTAGATTGCCAAAGTGTCACGTGGCTCGGGGCCTTCAGGGGCCCCCACACAAGATTTTGCTGCATAGCTCATACGCACTTCCACATATACACACAAAACACTGTTACTCCTGCTAGGGAATTTATACTATCACCACCAAACCAGGCCGATGTGATCTAAAGACATTGAAGATGCAAAATTGCAGAGGGATTAATGCCTTAAACTTATGCTGAGAAATTATTAATAACTTTCTGTGTGGCCTTATATTGAGTGACACGTTCAGTGACATCATAGTGTGATGCTTTTTTTCCCAGCAACTGCGGCCTATTCTACACACATACACATCACAAATGTTAACACACACACAAATACATTCATATCACACATAAACACTCACATCTCTCTCTCACACACACAGACACACACAAGCCTGCACGCATAAACACACTCATACATCACACATATATACACTCACATCACAAATGTTAACACTCAGACACACACACACACACACACACACACACACACACACACACACACACACACACACACACACAGTTGACATGACAAATATTTAGGGCCCAAGCTGACATCAGCCCTATTATGTCATATTGTGTGAAGTTTGCAAGTTGTGTAGTTCACCCGGGCGGCAATAACTTTTTGTAGGCCTTAACACGCTCAAATAACACACAGGGTGTGCAGTGCGCCCGGGGTGGCGATGACACCGGGTGCTTGGGGCCGTCATTGTTGCTTGCAAATATATTTTTTTTATTGTTTCTAGGTGTTGCCGACTGTCAGGAATGACCACTAGAGGGCGCCTTGCACCCAGAGACTAGATTTAGACTTAGACTTAGACAATTCCAAGAGTGTACCTCATCCAGGTGATGACTGCACTCACCTGAGCAGAGTTTGTTGATTATTTCAATTATAAATAGTCATGTCTTGGGTCTAGAAGTTTGCTTTTTCAATTAAAGTCATAACACCTGCAAATATGCCTTGCCTGCTATTATCTATTAAGTGTTTGAATCCCTATTTGTTATACCAAAGATCTATTTCACGGGTTGGGAAATGACTCCCAACCTGTGAAATAGTTGGGAAAATAGTTTAAATTATAAATCTCTGTAATAATGACTGTGCAAAACATATATATATTGCAATGTTATACAATTAGCATTATGGGTCTATGAACGGCACAAAGCTAAAGCAGCATAGCCAGAAAATAGTTTTTAAGAAAGAACGTAATTAAATAAATGAACACTACCGTCAATAATTACATACACATACACATATAGGTATTAATCAAACAGTCAGTACATACCCACGATGCTACTACAAAGCAAGAAGTACACAAATATTGCTGTTTTTTTACTGTACCAAATGCTAAACATGCTACTCTCTGTGCTGCAATTGATTGCTTCCTGAATACAGGTCACATGACATAAGGCCTTACTTACACTTTTCTTGCACAGGCCACAACCTAATATAGAACAGTAACAAACCAATGACAGTAGTCTAATACAATTTTTATAAATGTTTTGATACAGATGACCTTAATTTTCTTTTTGGAAATTGACTCCGAGTGCCTTTAATATAATGCACAGATTTTATTTCGAATACGAAGGAGGCAGATCATCTTCTGTAACCACCTGGTAAATAACAATAACCAAGAAACGAGAGAAACAGTACAAGCACCGAACTGATTATTTCGCATTAAAAGTTCTTCCTCATTTGTATAAGGATTGGTGGTGAAATTAACTTTGTTCCTTGTAACTTTTGCATAAAGCATTAATTTAAAGTAATCAACGTTCATGAAGATCCAAAAATAACCATCAGCTTATGTGGGGGGGAATTAAAGGGGGAGAAACCCCTCTAAAACAAACATACTCAAAAATGACTACAGGAATCACATGCGGAACAGGGGGGTTGAGGTGTGACTGCTGGTGGACTGGAATGAAAACCTGCTCACACACAGCTGATCGTACACTGATCAACTACAACATTAATACCACGACCAGGTGAATTAAATAACATTGATTATCAAGTATATATTTTTATTATCAAATATATATATATATATATATATATATAATATATATATATATATATATATTATTATTATTATTATTATTATTATTATTATAAAACTAACATATTGGCACCAAAGGCTTGTGGGGAGCAAAAGCTAGCTTGAATTGCTGGCCATGATAGAAAAGCATAAGAACACCCAGTGCTTCATAGCCTGCTATGTAGTGTTCAAGGCTGTTGATTAGGAATCCAAATTCATCATATCTAAATCCATGGAATGCACCAGACAAACTCTGATCCATAGAGGCCCCATACCTCAAGCCACAGCACAAACTGCTAACATCCCAGGTACCAAACACCACAGCACACCCCCAGTGGTCTTGTGGAGTCATGAACAGCACCTTGACAGCACAAAGGGGGCTCACACAATATTGGGTTTAATGTTTTGAGTGTTGATGTTATGGCTGTATATCGGTGTAAAGTTTGAAACGTTAAACATAGTAGACATATCAGGGAAATAAAAAGAAATAATATAAATAAAAATATGATAACCTTAATAAATGTTCATATTTATGATGCATTATAAATAACCCACAAATAACCCACACTGGGCATTTTTTCATGCCTCGGGTTACATAATTTAATTTATTTATTTGTTATTTATTTTAAAAATTATTTTGAAAAAAAAATCTTTGGGAAAATACTGTGCTATGAAAAGAAAAATATGCGTCTAACCACTTAATTTTTACATTAATATATTAGAACAGAACACACTATTTTGTTTTATTACCAGATTAACTTATTGGCATATTATTACATACAGATGCTTCTGTTAGTGTCATTTTCTATATGTATAATGAATGCTGATTTAAAAAAGAGGACTGGCGAGTGATTCCACATTCCATCAAGTATGATTTTTTTTTTTTTCTATTGAAAAAGCATTCAAGTAGCGTAACAGCCTTAATTCATAACTGGGAGTCAGTTTAGACAGCAGTCTCGGATCCATCATCATTATTAATAATGGAAAAGGTAAGAATGAAGTTGATATTTAAATTTTTACAATAAAATGTACAATTGAATTTTATGCTTTCAACTTTCCAAGACTTTTGTTTTTATTTATGATATCTGAATTAAGCACTACATTTGTACAAATTATACATTTGTACATATTAAATTGCACTAACACAAAGTGTAAAAAAATAAATAAAGGTGAATCGATTTTACAAACAACACATCAGTAATATTTTTTATTTATTTGTGATTTGGTTGTATTTTTGATTTATTTGTGATTTGTATGTTAAAGTGTAGGGTGAGCATTAAAAGGGAAATCGTTTTCTTTCGTGGGACAAATATGCATATTATTATTATAAATGCAGACAATATTGATTCTATAAAAGTTTAAAAGAAACTTCTACAAGCTTAAAAGACCTAGTTTATGCTCAATTTAATGTGCTATAAAGTACAATCAAGTGCAAATAGAGACATTTTGTCAGTGTGTGAATCATAATATTGTGGTTGATTGACTGACTGATTAAACAACTGTTGGATTATTATTATTAAAAAATTAAAATTCTGAATCTCTCCATAGCCTCCTGTTCCTACACCTAGGACACGCCTCGCAAAACAAGAAGATGTATGCACAGATAATATGATATATATATCATCACATTGTTTTGTTCTTACTAGATAAACTTAATGTTGTATAGTTGATACATGCAAATGCTATTAGTGATCATTTTAATGCCTTTATCAGTTCCACTGCTGTAGGTTGACCAGCCAAATTTCTGCTCAGTGGTGGATGGTGTAGCAAGTGTTAGCCAGTTAACCAGTTTAAATATTATTATTAATTGATGGAAACCTAAAGCACTCAGACATGGATAAGTATACAAATGTAATTGTAAATGATAGGGTTAACCAATAGTGGTTAACCCTAACATGAAGGTTTAAAAAGATATAAAAAGATTCATACTTATAAGATAAATCTTATGAGATAAAAATATTTAAATTCAGCTTTTACATTTTAAATGTTTACAATGGTTTGAACTATGTGTCCTGAGTTACTTTTGCTTTCATATTTATTATTCATAATAGATCCAACCACCGCCCAAAGTAATTTAAGCTTTATATTAATAAGTCCTGAGTTACTTACACTTTCATATTTATTATTCACAATAGATCCAACCACCGCCCAAAGTAATTTAAGCTTTATATTAATAAGTCCTGAGTTACTTACACTTTCATATTTATTTTTCACAACAGATTCAACTACTGCCCAATGTAATTTAAGCTTTATATAAAATTTTTTATTACTTTGGGCGCCAGTTGGATCTATTGTAAAAAAAAAATAATATATAAATATAAAAATAAAAATAATAATAAACATGAAAGTGAAAGTAACTCAAGACACGTAGTTAAACCCATCGTAAACATTAAAAACAGAATAACTGAATTAAATCTTATAAATTTTATACAAAATGCAAGGTTTATTCTTTACAAAAAATAACTGTTTAATAATTATTTTTATATTTTTGTGTAATTAATCTATATAATCAGTAGGATGAACTGATAAGTTAATTACTCTTAGTAGCAATAGCTGATCTTTGTTGGACTATCCATAATATCACAAAAAAAAATTAAAGGTATTTTAAAAGCAATTAAATTTATTTTTATTGAATTTTGTAAATAATAGTCTAAAGCTGTGTGTCATGGTATTTTCTATGAATCAGGATCCCCCTAAAATCTGCATAGCTGATAGACCAGGTTCGCAACCCCTACCTGGCATGGTGGATCAGTGTTCTTTGCTTGTGTCTACCCAACAGAGGGGAAAAGAAGATTACGCTGTGCAGGTAATATGCCATTACCTGATTTTCTTGTAAAGATATGCTGTACTTGCACAGTACTGTTCAGTCGCCACCAGTCGCCACACAGAGTCAGACGTTTATGTATTTGTTTAATGTAGTCTGGAGGGATAATTCTCCAGGCTTGCTAAGGGATTTTTTTGGTTCTCGTTTTTGTCAAGATCATTTAAGGGATCAGCTAAGGGATGTTTTTTGTTTGTTAATCTACACACTGACCTATGAATGATAAATGGTTGGAACAGACGAGAGGGGAAATGAGGTTGCTTCTCTGGATGTTACATAAACAATGATTTTTTTTTTCATGTTTAAGCACTTTGTTTCATGTTTTTTTCTTTCTTTCTTTATTTTTTAAATGATGGGTGGGTCAAGTCTTTTGCACAGTACTGTACATTTAAACTTATTCATATTTAGACACAGAAAGTGCCACAAAAGGTGGAGTAAGTACAGTATGATGAATACCAATGATATAACATTACCAGTATACAAGCATATATACACCAGTATATATGGAAGAAAACACGTAGGAACATGCTGTTAGAGGAAAGTAATTACGTTCAAATAACCTCTGTGTTATTTGTTGACCATAAAACATAAAACTCATGCACTCGTTTATTTTCGCTGCTAATAGCACCTGTTTTAGGTGCTATTACTAAGCATTAGCACTGAATAATGCTTGGGTATAACTGCACTTAATGTATGAAAATAAATGAATTAAGTAGATAAACCAAGATCATGTCCTCTGTGTTTTGTTTGTTTGTTCATCTGTTTGTTTTAATATGTAATACCCAAGGGGAATAAGGTAGCAGATAGGATCAGGTCTCTGACACTGCAAAGCACAAATCAAAGTTCAATGGACTCCAAACTTGATGCTCAGGGGAAACTACAAAAGGCATATCGAGTGAGTAAAGTGACTTATCTAATGTATTTTGAAGCTTCTTCAGTTTTACATGCTCTTACACCATGGCTTCCAGACGTCATCCAGTATTACAGTCTTTGACATACAACATGGTTTTGCCAATGGCTTAATTTGCTGTCGGTGTGCTGTGGTGTCCGGCAATAAGACATTAGCAGATATGTTAATGTCTATAATTGTGAGGTGGATCTGCCACAGAATGGATTGTTTGTTCCAGCACATTCCAAAGATCAGATTAATACTTGTTGAACTTGGAGGTCATCAACCTTTCCCAAACATGTGTTCGGTAAGGTGAGGTCCATTATCCCGCCGAACGTGTTTAACGAACTCAGAGAATGAAAGTACATACTGAAACTGGAATATTGGTTAACATGGGTACTCTGATCAGTCTGCGCCTACACCAGCAGGGTGTGAGGTTGTGACACATTCTTCCCATAACATCATTAAAATAATCTGTTACTTGTTCTAGACTAGATGTGATCACTTTTCTTGAGTTCCCACATTACTGTGTGTTGTTAACCGTTTGTCCTTTTTCAGCCCAGTGCTGGTAGATATTCACCACTGCTGACTGGGAGCACTTCACAAGCCTTGTTATCTCAGAAATGCTCTTCAAAGTTGCAGTTACTTCACCTGCCCATTTTATCCAATTGGCTTGCAGAATAGCCTGTTTGCTTACCATCTAATGTACCGCAGACCAGGAGATGTGCCATTTTGATGCAATAACAAAGCTCATAAGCTTCATCTGCAAGTGGGCCTAATCTGTTGGCTTACTGAATATTTAGGTGAAATTTTAAAATTGATGAGAGAAATTTAATAGGAGTAACGTCAGAACATGTTCTTTTTTTTTTTCCATTTGTTTCTAGGTGTTGCTGACTCAGCAGTCTTGGCATGGAGATTTGCAAAAGCGTTCGAATCACCTTTGGTTATATGAAAAAGCTATTTCACAGGTTGGGAAATTACTCTGTATATTGAATTGTTTACATTAGAAATCTCTGTAATAATAACAGTCGGTTAAAATAAAATTATTAATATTTTGGTACAGATTACCTTAATTTTCCTTTTTGGAAATTGTCTCAAAATACCTTTGATATAATGAATGCCCAGATTTTATTTCAAATTTATTTCAGATTTTATTTTCACTTTGTTTACAAAGTGTTTTTCTTCCCTCTGTTAGGATAGTGTACACATCATGGAATGGTGGCACTTAGAGGAACGTAAGTTTACCAAAATTATATTAAAATGTCATATTATACCGTTACTAATATTATACAGTTGCATTCACCAGCAGTGGCTTCTGGTTGCAAGCTTTCTGGTTTCTAGGACAGAAGATTGGTTTTTAATTACTTGAACTGAGCTACTATTGCCATGTTATATTAGACATTATTATAATCCATAAAAAAAATCTCAGAAATTGTAACTTTACAACATATTAAGATTCAATTAAAATTAAAATTCAAGTTAAGCACCAAAATAAGGATTTAGTGATTAGGAAAGTAAAGATACTGTTCAGCAGATGCAAGTGATTTAAAAGTGTTTAGAGTTTTTAGAGAATGCCAGGCCAAAAAAAAGCGTTCGACTAAATACAAAATCATAATCAATTTAAGAATTTGCTATACCTTTTATTGCGTCTTATTTATAACTTGACCAGCGTATTTTAATACTATATCGCATACTTAAACAGAAATACAACTGCAGTCCGATTTATCCATTGTGCTCAAACTTGTCACGATCTGGTATGACAGGCAGTTCGGGCGGATGTTATTGCCGTGGGCAGAGAAGGCAAGCATAGGCGCAGAGGGGTTGTATCAACATAAAGTCTTTAATTGTGCACAAACAAACAAAACATAGGGCTCTGCATAACCATACACATACCCAGTGTCTATTAACATATACAGACCTTTCTAGACATTTACAGACCCATCAAGCATTTCAGACCCTGTAGGACTAACACGGAGGCTTTAGGACTGGACAGGACAACTAGAGGCGAGAAGGGGAGCACACAGGAAGCTGAAGGAGCACACAGGAGGCTAGGGGAGCACACAGGAGGCTAGGGGAGCACACAGGAGGCTAGGGGAGCACACAGGAGGCTAGGGGAGCACACAGGAGGCTAGGGGAGCACACTGGAGGCTAGGGGAGCACACAGGAGGCTAAGGGAGCACACAGGAGGCTAGGGGAGCACACTGGAGGTTACGGGAACACACTAGAGGCTAAGGGAGCACACAGGAGGCTTAAGGGGAACACACTAAACACTCTTAAATAAACAAAATAAACTAAAAGGTACACTTACACATCAGACAGATCACAGAACAAAGTAAAGCCCAAATAAACAGACAAAGTGAAATACAACACGATCAAAACAAAAACAAATCAAAACAAATGCCCACTGACAGTTTTAATGCTCGACCCAGTTTCTCAGAACAACCAGCTATTTATAACAATAATAAAGAGCTACCTCGGTTCAGGTGAGCACCCGCATCAGTCGGCTGACAACAAACTACAAAACAAACATGTGCACACAGTGACCTCTAGTGGTGGACCCTTACAAAACTTGTTCAAACAAAGGTGAAGTTGACTTTTTTTTTTTTTGGAAAATATACACAAAATTCAGACTTGTATAACCATATAATTCAATTAAATTTTATTTGTATAGTGCTTTTAACAATTGTCATTGTCGCAAAGCAGTTTTACACAATCAAAAGAATTATATAAGTTTGTATGAGAAATGAACATGTATGCATCAATATGGTAAGACTTGTCCCTGATGAGCAAGCCGAGGACGATGGCGACAGTGGCAAGGAAAAACTCCCTGAGATGGTAATAGGAAGAAACCTTGAGAGGAACCAGACTCAGCAGGGAACCCATCCTTATTTGGGTAAAAGGGATAGCAGGGATTGATCTGCATCATACTGTGTGAGATTGTAAGTTCAGTATAACAGGAGATGTGTTTAAGTTAAAATTGAGTCCAGTTCGTTATTGGAGGCTCAGGTAGACTGTAGGAACCAGTCCTGAACTGTCGAGCGACTGAAGTCACAAGTCCTCAGAGAACAGCTGTCTGCATCTGCCAAGGACAAGACTGTCTTTGTGGAAGAGTGGAACCTTCCCCAGTCACGACACGCGTCCCAGGCAGACCACACGGGGCATCCATGCGATGAGATCTCCAACCAGAAGCAGGACACCAGGACGAGTCAGACAGCTCCAGGGGGCAGAGGGGGTCTGGATCACTGTTAGCTCAGGAGTGACATGTATAGCTCGACAGAGAGACAGGGCGAGGGAAAGAGAGAGAGGGGGAGAGAGTGAAGAAGAAAGAGAAGAGGAGAGAGCAAAAGAGAAGGAGAGATGGCAGTTAGGTATGGTCACAATCAAACAATGTATAATGTGAATGTATCTTTAGTGCAGAATGCAAGCAGGGACTCCGGCAGGACTATGACAGCATAACTAAAAGGGAGAGCCAGAAGGAAACACAGACATGAGGGCTCCCTGAGAGAAAGCAACCAATCACCTCACCATCAACAAACCTGAGTGATCAATGAGAGTGGGGAAGACAGCATCTAAACATACCAGTTCACCATAATGCTCTATGGCCATGAATATAAGCATTTGTTCCTTTTGCTTATGGAGTACATCTACAAAAAAAATTCTCATTTTGCTGTAAAACTGTTCAAATGCATGACTTACTTACACATTATTCTGAACTAACACTTATTACATACTGATGCATATTACATTAGTATCATTGCAGACAGCCTGTGTTTTCTATCCGATTTTTCTGGTGGGTTGATGCTATTTAATAAGCCTATTACAGAACTTTACTGAAGAAATATCTGGCAACCTCAAAGGCTAATGCGGACAATTTTCATAATCTGAATGATTAACCTGATTTAAGCCTAGTGCTCACTATAAGATTTTAGCCCCGATAATCCAGTTGACTTATTTTGACATTCATTTTGGCTTGCATTGAAAACCTCTGCAGCCATTTGCAAATGTAGTGATGAGAAACAGGTAGTATGAATTTGAGGCAAAATCTAATTAATTTGTACCGTTGGCATGTCATACTCAAATGGTTGTTTGTAGCAGGAAAACCTAAACAAACACATGACTGCTTGAACAGTGTACAGTGGAACCTTGAATTGCGAGCAGAATTCGTTCCGGAAGCATGCTTGTATATCAAAACACTCATAATATCTTAAATTAAGTAAAAAGCAAATTGCCCCCATAAGAAATAATGAAAACTCACATTATTCGTTCCACAACCTTTTTTTCAACCATCAAAAAAGAAATATTTGAAAAATTTTTTTTATTAAATATAAAATAAAAATAAAACAAGTTAACCTGCACTTTACCTTTGAAAAGAATCGTGACATAGCAGTGTTTCTATTAGAGATTGAGTGTGTTTGTGCGTGTGTGTGTGTGTGTGTGTGTGTGTGTGTGTGTGTGTGTGTGTGGTGGGTGCGTGCGTGCGTGCGTGCGTGCGTGTGTGTGTGAAGGCGAGAGGAGGAGGCACACTCAACAACGGAATCGGTGCTTTTTGACAGAGAGAGGGAAACACGATGTTTAACAAGGAAAATTTCTACATAACACACACACACACACACACACACACACAATAAAAGATGCTTTACACAAACAGTAAATGGATGCACTGATGCTGACTATACGAGTGGCACATGTGCAAGCATGGGAGACGATTACCCACAATTTTGCAGCATGCGAGAGGGAGAAAAACCATTGGCTCAGTTGTGATCACATGACTCTCGGCATCAAATCAAGAATCACATATGTGCCACATGATACTCAGTGTTCGTAAATCAAGACACATTTAACAAGGCAAGATAATTTTTTAAAATTTGCTCGTTTTGCGGAACGCTTGCAAACTGGTTTAGTCGCAATTCAAGGTTCCCCTGTACTAATAGCTAAGCAATATTTTTTCCACATGGTTCAAAACCTTTTACCTTGCTTTAAAATTTGGACACAAAAAAAACAGAGATCTCAGGTAAGTTTCATAAGGAAGCATGATTTAGGGTCAGACGTTGTTTAGCTGGAATACCTTCATGTCACAGATCATGTAGGTCACACATCATTAATTTTTAGGCATACAGTAAGTGTAGTGTGAAAGAGATTAAAAGCTGTGTAGCATGAACTCTGCTTTAAACAGCTATGTAATCATAAACATAACTTTCCCAGAATAAATTATCACATAGCCTTTAGACTTAAGTTGATACAACACAAGGTCACTGAATTATGTGTCTTCTTCATTTTCAGCCTGGAAGGAACTTGATGGAGGCCTGAAAGTGGGTCTTACGTAAGTAAATTCTACGCATGAATGAACTATGACTGATGATTGAAAGTCACTTTTGAAATAAAATTAGTTTGTATAGCAAAATCATAGCATAGCTATGAGAAAAAATGAGCAAAAAAGGATTTTGCCTCGATTTATTCCTTTTTTATTTAATCCAAAACTGTGATTTGGTGCCAATTTTTAAGTTATGCAGCCTTGATTTCTGTGAACGTTCAGCTCATTAAATCAGATCACTATTTTACTATTATGCTTGTCCTTCTCTGACTTTCTCTCCAGAGCATTTACTCAACAAGCTGAAAAACTAATGAAAGCGATTCATGTGTATGATTATCTCCTGTCTGAGCGTGGAGCAAATCTGCAGGGTCACATAACAGAACTAGAGGAGGTGGCCAATGGTGTTGACAAGGTCCATAAGGGGGTGAGGATAGCAGGCATTACTGGGGGAGTTGCAGGGGGAGCAGGAGTTGCAGCCGTTGTTGGAGGTATATTACTCGCCCCAGTGACCTTTGGGGCTTCTCTGGCAGTGAGTGCAGTTGGACTCGGAGTCGCAGCAGCCGGAGGGGTCACTGGTGCCTCAGCTGCCATCACCAACAAAGTCCATGCCAATATGGACAGGAATAAGGTGGAAACAATCCTTAAAGATCACTCTACACAGATGGAAGAAATTGAGAAGTGTGTAAAGATGATTTGCACTAATTTAGAGCTCCTAAAAAAATATGATCTGTCCACATTGGACGGGAAAGCAGTGAAGATGGCTAAAATGGCTCAAAAAGTTGGAAACAGTGTAGGAGTGGTTGGAGAACTCAGCAAGTCCTCAGGTCTGGTTCAAGGCTTTGCGATGGGCTTAGACATGTACTTCAACAAAGAAGATTCTGAGCAACTAAAGAAAGGCTCAGAAGCCAAATTTGCCAAACAAATCCGTGAAGTGGCGAAGCAGATGCAGACCACCCTTGATGGGCTGATGAAGTTTAAAAATAAACTGGAATCTGAAATGATGTAATATTTTTACACATATAGTGGATATTTGGATAATTTGGGGATTTATTGTTCTTAAAGTGTGATGTTTTTGAAATGTAACTTAAATCTAAAGTGCATTTTTTCATAATGAACTTCTGTAGAGGTATGGTGCAAACAAAGTCTATGTTGTGTATTTTGGGATCTGCAGACATGTAGAACATGACTTATGTGTATGGTATTGTATATTGTAGATTTAGCCAGTCTTCTTCTTCTTATTAAAGTACAGTATATATTTTAATATAGAATGTTCGTGCGTGGTGTAAATGGAGTCTGAATTGCATTGCAGATATGTTACTGACAATCTTTAGATTAAAAATGTCTGTACTATTTCCTGTAACTTCCTTAAACAAATGTACACTTTAATTAAATGAAAAACAAAAATCTGACATGTATGCGTCATGCAGTGGAAAAGCCATAAAGTTCTAAATGCTTTCATTACAGCAATTAAATAATTTGAAAGTTTTTTGTATTATGCACATTGACATACGTAGCTCACTTGGTTAGTTAGTTTCATATATTTGAAAGGGGCCAGAGCTGCCACGGTGGTACAAGGAGAATCTACACAATATTGGGCTTAATATTTTGGGATTTAATATTATGGCTAATCAGTGTACTGTATATATTACAACACAGTTAAATTATTTTCTTTACATAACAGAGTTTGTTGGCTGGGGTCAGAGCACGAGATCTTCAGGGCCCTAGGGCCCAACAGCTTCATGATCAGTGACCCAGAGCTTTAGCTTGCTGAGCTACAGTGGCTGCATTGCTCTAAAACTATCTTAACCCAAACTGAATTTGGCTTAAAATCAAGTGCTGTGTTTGTGCCATCATTGAACCCAACTGTGCAATTTTTTGAGAACCCCCTTTGTCAAATTTATGGTCTCCCACTGCGTGACAGTAGAGTTTCTTATCTAATGTATTTTGGGGCTTCTTCGGTTATACCTGTGGAACTTGGAGGTCATGGCATCTTTTCAGCCTTTTTCAAACATGTGAATTAAAGAATTCAAGTGCATACTGGTTACTGGAATATTGGTAAGCATAGGTACTCTGAACAGTCTGCACCAACACCAGCAGGGTGTGATGTTGTGACACATTTCTCCCATAACATCAATAAAATAATCTGTTCCTTGATCTAGACTCCTAGACTTCTTCACACAGATATTCACCACTGCTGACTTGGAGCACTCCACTAGCCTTGCCATCTCAGAAATGCTCTACAATTTTTCTCTGGCCTAGCAATTCAGCCCTTGTCAAACTCACTCCACCTGCCTGTTTTATCCATGTGCACACCATGTTGCTTACCATCTAACAGAGACCTGGAGATGTTCCCTTGTTATGAGATAATCAACCTTATTTGCTTCATCTGCAAGTGAAAATAATCTAAATTCTTACTGAATATTTAAGGATTTTTTTTTATTGATACAAGAATTGTTCCATTTTTTTTTATTGTTTCTAGGTGTTGCTGACTCAGCAGTCTTGGCATGGAGATTTTCAAAAGTGTTTAAATTGTTTTACCAAAGAACTATTTGCTAAGTTGGGAAATGACTCTTTAAAGTCAATTCTTATCATTTAATGTTTTTGTACACATGACTTTAATTTCCTTCTTGGAAATTGACTTAAAATGCCTTCAATATACTGCACTGATTTTATTTTAAATAATAAATAAAAGTCCTCAGTGCTATTCAGCAAGTTGGACACACAGGGTTAAGTTTTCCAGGTTGACAGCAAAATATGTCACCATTTTCACTTTTTTTTTGGGGGGGGGGGGGGGGGTGTTTTCACTAAAACACCATTTTCAGACTTTGACTCATTTTGGTAAATTATTATTCTCTGACACAGAAGTTTATCTATAACAAACCTTTCATTTGAAAACCACAATACAGTATAAACATTTTTTGAAGCTGTAAACTTTCAAATTTTGACCAAAGCCTGACACATAGCCATCAGATTTTTGAGCAAAGACAATGCTTTGTGATACGACTACATGATCATGTGATTAGTTAATTGAAGATACTTTTTGAGCTACACAGCAGTTGCTGCAAGTTGTTAACATATTATTGATAATAAATTGCATCTGCAGGCTGATCTATCCATTGTTCCAAAACTTGGAGTTCCAAAAATTTGGTGAAAGATCACACAACAATCACACTTATATAAACCAAACCATTTTGACAAAATATTTTAGCTCTTTTTTTTTCTTTTTTTTTTTTTTTACAAAGAATACATTAACCAAAATATTCTCTTGCAGCTTGCAGAACATTTTGTTTCTATTAATTGATAAAAAATTTTTTATTTTTTTCTCAAAACCGCAAAAGTCTAATTTTTCTGAAAAATTGATAATATGCATGGCTATTCTGACCTAAGACTTCAAGAATTACATTGTTATTGTTGCTGGCCATGACCCTCAAATGTGACAAAGGGAATTGAGTTTAACCATATAGAGGTTATTCTACTCACATTTGCATGAATTTGCTTTTGAATGACAGCCCTCATACAACCAATGTGATCAAGATAAAATTAGCAATAGATTTCTTTCATGCATTTTATTTTAAAAGTTTATAGGAAAGCTTCTACAGAAAATATACTGTAGTCATGAAGTTCATGTTTTTTCTCCAAATTAATGTGATAGCATTGTGTATGATTTTGACACTTTAATATAATGTAAGCATTGCATGATTGTAAAAATAGTTGACATGTATGAGGAAAGTAACACATTTGATTTCACATCAGGTCTACTGTAATGTATAAATACTGCATAATTATAATGGCTTCAACTACCTACAAAATCACCTTCCAAAAGCAGCTTCCAAATTATCAGCTCATGTGGAGGAAAAAATAAGCAGGAGAAACCCGTTCAAAACAAAAATACTCAAAAATGAATAAAGTAGTCACATGCAATGTGACTTGATACTAATTAGCTGATTAAACAGGGGGAATGAGGTGTGACGACTGGAATGAAAAACCTGCTCACACTCAAACCTATTATAGATGACAGGTAATACGTCACACACACACACACACACACACACACGGATAGTAGAGCATTAGAACACCCTGTGCTTAATAGCCTGCCACGTAGAATTCAAGGTTGTTGATTAGGAATCCAAATTCAACAGATTCAATCTATGGAATGCACCATACAAAGTCTGATCCATGGAGGCCCCACCTCAACCCACAGCACAAACTGCTAACATCCCCAGTACCAAACAGCACAGCACACCCCCAGAGGTCTTGTGGAGTCATGCCCGAGCAGCACTTTGGCGGAACAAGGGGGACCCCAGAATATTGAGCTTAATGTTATGGCTGATCAGGGCAATAAAAAGAAACTAGAGAGGTACATTTTCTGAAGAAAATGTGAGTGGTGCTTGCTAAGCACTCTAGCATCATGTTAGCGACATTCTAATGATGTTGCTAGCAACATGCTAATCAGCTAAACATTATGCTAGCAACATGCTAATCACACTATGTCACACAATCATGTTGGCGACATTCAAATGATGTTGCTAATATAGTGCAGTGCAGTGCCATGTCTATAAGTGTGATAAATGCTAATAAAAGAGAGAGAGAGAGAGAGAGAGAGAGAGAGAGAGCTGACAAGTGATTCCACATTCCATCAGGTATGAGCCTTAATTCAAAGCTGTTAGACAGATTAGACAGCAGTCTTGGGTCCATCGTCATTATTAATAATGGCAAAGGTAAAAATTTTATTGATATTTAGATTTTTACAATAATATGTACAATAAAAAAATTTTTAACTTTCAAATACTTTTGTTTTTTATTTGTACTTAGTTAGTTGCACTAACTAACACGAAGTGTAAAAAAAAAAGGGTGAATCAATTTTACAAACAACACATCAGTAATATTTTGGATTAGTTTGTGATTTGGTTGTGTTTTTTTTTTTAAGTGTAGGATGAGCATTAAAAGGGAAATAGTTTACATTCCTGGGTCAAATATGCATAATATTATAAACACAGACAATATTGATTCTACAAAAGCCCGTGCACTTTCCTCTTCTCTATGACCTAGTTCACACCCAATTTAATGGTATTTTGCAATCAAGTGCAAATAGACATTTTGTCACTGTGTCAATCATAACATGCAGATTGATTGACTGACTGACCAAATGCCTAAATGTAAATGTAAATAGTGTTAAACAATAGTGGTGAGCATTAACTTTCTGAAGATTTAAAAAGATTTAATTTAGACTTTATATAAAACTTAAATGACTTTGGGTGGTAGTTGGAGCTATTGTAAAAAAAATTACATGAAAGTAAAAAGTAACCCACTCAAGACAAATAGCTTAATGGATTGTAAACATTTACAATGTAAAAGCTGAATTTTAATTATTTTATCCTTTTAAATCTCAGTCATTTTTAAACCCAGTGTAATATTTTTTCATCTTATATATAGGTGTGTGTGTGTGTGTGTGTGTGTGTGTGTGTGTGTGTGTGTGTGTGTGTGTGTTTATCTTGAAACTTTATCTTTAATCCAACATCAGAAAGATTGCCTTTACTAACTTACTTGCTAATGCATAGCTTAAATACATTACGTTCAAGTCAAGTCAGGACTTGTGATGAAATTTGTCATGAATGAAAGTATGAAACCTATTGAAATTCACAGACGACTTCAAGCACAGTACAGTGATCAGACTCTTAGTTACAGTTCAACGTAATGTAATGTGATAGTTTTAAATGTAAATAATAATACATCTTATATTGATGTATATATTGTAATGTACTCCTCAGTGTGATTTTAAATATGAAATTATTATTATTATTATTATTATTATTATTATTATATGATATTATGTGCATATATTTTATTTCCACCATTGCAATGTTTTGTGCCAGTAAATGCATGGTATTTTGATTGTTTAAAGAATGAATGTTACAGGAACTCAGCTAGGTGTTACTGCCACATTCAGTACAGTAATTAAAAGAGTTCCTGGTACGCAGGTGTTTCAGATGTAAGGGAAACTCTGATCATGGCTCCAGTGTACTGAGAAAACTTTCTACCTTGATGGTATCCAAGCACTAGTGAAACACTGAGATAAGTGAATAAGTGTAGCTGGAGAATTAACGTATAGAGGAATAAAGGTCGTTTTTATTCTCACAGCAGTGAACTGTTTTTCTGCTATTCTGTTATTTGACTTGAACACCTCTTGTATATACAGTATATATTGTACATACAAATACATGCATAAATGTTAATCATAGACAGCAAGACAACAGCTGAGAATGTTAGCCAAGTTCACGAAACTATTTCAGATCACCTTCTTTAGTCTGTAATTAATGAATTTCACTACAACATTCAACAGTAAGCAAATATTGTTGTGTTACTGTTGGTTGTGGAGTACATTGTCTTATATAGCTCACTGACAGTGATTTCTCTGCCACGTCAGGTTTGCAAATGCACGATTCTATCATGAACTTACACACGTGCATGACCATGTGCCTGCAAAACTAGTGTGTTTAGTTTGTTTTCCAGTAGTCTGGTGTAATGCTTATTTTGTAAGCTGCTTCCTCCTGATCAAGTGTAATATTACAGCAAATGTCGAAAGGTTGCTTCCTGGTTGATGGATTTATTTATTTATTTATTTATTTTTGCAGGGCGACTGAGGATTCCTCACTTGTCCTTTCATATTAGAGGAACACAATGTGCAGTTGCTATGTACAAATGTTAGTGCTATCAAAATCTTTCAGTACCTGTATCAGCACAGCCACATGACTACCCGTTACAATGACATCTAACAAGAAATTCGACATTCCGTTGTGTGTAAAGAACCATTTTGTTTTGATGATAGAAGCTGTAAAACTTCAGTTTGTTCCAAGCACTCGGACTTTATGGAACCCAGTAACAACATTATTAAAAATGTCGAAGGTAAGGGTAAATTTATGATTTTATAAAAAATAAAAAAAAAAACATTTTGAATTAAATTTAATATTTGATCTTTGGGTATGGTGGGTAGATGGCTGCTATGCAACTCCAAGGTTAGGGTTTGAATCTTTAATCTTCTTCCCATGATTTGTAGGTGCCCTTCAGGTACTCTGGTTTCCTCCTCAATCCAAAGACACGCAGGGTAGGATGATTGGTGTTTTCAAATTGGCCGAAGATTATATTTGGATATGTTAGTGACCTCGTGCCCTGCAATGGTTTGGTACCCCATTCAGGGTGTCCCCATCCTTGTGCCCTGAGATCCCTCGTATTGCCTTAAGGCCGGTCATGACCATACACAGAATAACCAGTATGTAAAATTAATTACATTTCTTTTACCAGTGACCTACAGTATATCTTTAATATATTGTAATCAAACATTCTTAATACTAAATTATATTTTTTTGAACTCATTTAAGTTTTGGTTATATTTGTGATATGATCATTTTTTTCCGTGATGTATTGTAAAAAAAAAAAAAAAAATAATAAAAAGTACACAGTAAGCTGCAGTTACTAACAAGTACACCAAATTTTTAGTTTTTATTTTAGTTATTTTGCATTACTATGCTTTAATGATTATATCAAGTCTTAGAGATTTTGTATTGCACAGTGTCTTACATCTTTTTCTCAGCACTGACTTAGGCAATATGATGAAATTCTAAATTTTTATTTGATTTTAAATCAACTATATAAACATGACTGAGTGAAAAACCATTTACCATATACAGTACCACTTTATCCTGTCTTAGGATAGGATCCTGAGACGTAGGGCACAAGGCAGGGGACATCCTAGACAGGGTACCAATTTATCACAGGCACACGCACACATTCACACTATGGGCAATTCGGGAACACCACTTAACCCGAAGGAAACCCACCAAGCACGGGGAGAAAATGCAAACTCCATGAGACCATAGACCAGAGGCAGGAATCGAACCTGCACCCTGCAGGTGCGAGGTTACTAAGCCACCGTGCCGCCTCTGAGCAAAATCCAATAGATTCTAGAATACAAAAAAAATAAATCGTTGTTAAACACACACACACAGATTACAGGTTCTTAATCTGTGTGTGTATTTACAAAACAAACAGTCTAGTACTGGTTTTTCCTGTGGTGTTTGCTAGGAAACACATCTTCTCCAGTCCACACACCACTTGCTGGTTCATATAAGCAATAAGCACATATGATCACACGTTTTTCAGTTGTTTTTATGACTATTAAATAATAGCATGTGTTTTAGTATTTTTGTGAGTTTAATATATTTAAGACTCCAATCCCATATTCCATTAGAGGTCAAAAATGACACATTTTATAAATAATTATAACTTTAGTTCTACATAACAAATCTAAAAATCCACTGCACTCCCCGTGTCAACACACACATCCATAGGTGGGGGTGTTGTTTAAATCCATCATTAACCGTCATTAATGTTGCTTTTCTGGTGCGGATCCATGCCGCACCAGTTTTAAGGATTACAGGAAAAGCATAGGTAGCACATGAAAAACAGGAAAGTGATTTGAAGTGTGAGGGTGGGCTTTGCATGTTAAAATGTTTTGTTTTATTTAAAAATATCTGTGTCCGTCCGTGACTGCGTTTGCATGGAATTTTGGAATTGGATAGTTATCGCAAATCAATACACATACTGTAACTGACCCGTACATTTTAAAATGCAACTGCACACTCATAAGCACATATAAAAAAAAATGTACAGCACCATCTCTTGAATTGTGAGATAGATAAGAGTGTTTTCTATTGAAATTCTAAATTAGCATATCCTCTCTTCTCGTGGACCAATATGTTACCTCAAGCTCGGCTAAATATACCTGTTCAGTAGTATTCAGTAGTGATGCGTGCACAAACAGACAAACAGACCATCTTGATGTGTCCTATTACTCATCTTGCGTCCCCCCCCCCCCCCAAATTATTTATCAAATATCTTTGATGTACAATCACCAACTTTACAGTTTAATTATGTGTATAGATAAATATGGTAGAGTTAGTTATGGTTGATATGCTTAGAGTTAGAACTTTTAGATCATCCTTTTTAATTCATAACTGGTGATCCTCAGTCACTGTTTTGTGTAAATTACAATCACAGCAGTTTATTTGATTAAATATTTAAATTAAATTTGATGTATTACTTGATATTTCTATTGTAAATCTGTATAGTTTAAACATTATTGAAGCAGTATGCAACATTTATAGTTATATATATATGGAATAGTCCATAAATAGAGACTATTTATGGACTATTCTGGACATTATTCTTTATATATTCCACACTGTCTGGGATATGATAAAGAGCATTTCATTTTGATGTATGCATATGCAAGAACTGATAACCAAAGAAAAAGTTAAAGCTTTAATAGTTTTGGTTCCTCAAATCCACCGTAGCTGAGAAAGCAATGATATGTGTGCCGTGACCTTTTTTTTTTTTTTGCTTATCACTATAATAGCCAGTTTATCTGCCTAAGAGGCCGCCACCTCCGGTCCCAGCTAAAGCCTACCAGGGTACCAGATATGTTGGGGAACATCCACCCAGCATGACTCGCTCCTGCTCTTTTCCTGATTCTGTCCTACCAAGCAGAGGAGCGGTGTTAACGCGGGTAATACAGGCTTACTTTAATTTCTTTCACAATAAATACACTTTTATACAATAAAAAATATTAATTTGTATGATATGCACTACCATACTGGAAATGAAGAGATAGACATCGTCAGCAATAATAACACTGTGGAGAAAAAATATCCTCCACACTATCACACCACCATCACCGGCCAGACCCAATGATACAAGGCAGGATGGATCCATGCTTTCATGTTGTTTACACCAAATTCTGAACCTTCCACCTGAATGTCACAGCAGAAAGTTGAAACTAATCAGACCAGCCAAAGTTTTTCCAATCTACAGTACTATTGTCCAATTTTGTTGAGCCCATGCAAACTGCAGCCTCAGTTTTCTTTCCTTAGCTCACAGGAGTGGCACCCAGTGTGGTCTTCCGCTGCTGTAGACTATCTGCTTCAAGTTTCAACGTATTGTTTTTTCAGAGATGCACTTCAGCTTACCAGTTGTAACGAGATGTTATTTGAGTTACTATCAGCTCGAACCAGTTTGGCCATTCTCCACAGATCTCTGGCATCAACAAGGCATTTTCACCCAGACTGCCGCTCACCAAATGTTTTCTCTTTTTCAGACGATATTCTGTAAACTCTGGTTGTCTGGGAAAATCCATGTAGATCAGCAGTTTCGAAAATCCGCAGACCAGCTCATCTAGCACTAACCACCATGCCACGTTCAAAGTCACTTAAATCACCTTTCTTCCCCATTCTGATGCTCAGTTTAAATTACAGCAGATCGTCTTGGCCATTTCTACATGCCTAAATGCATTGAGTTGCTGCTATGTGATTGACGATTAGATATTTACTTAAATATTAGTATATGATTATATTTTAGAATATATAGTAAATAAACTCCTAAAACAAAAATAACCCAACAGTTGAACAAATTCAAACAATTGCACATTTAAATTGCTGTGAAATAAGAGAAATAAAACTTTTCAGGTTGACATCATGCTGTCCCATATTGTTTTATTCCATACAGTCTGTATTCATTATTTTTAAATGGAACAGTGTAAACATATTGTTAACCTATAAACCATATGTGAGCTGTTATATTTTGTCTGAATTACCATTTCATAGAGTAATACCACGCCTGTAAATGAACCTCCTCCTCGTCCCATGGTTCCACCTCGGCTCTCAACGATACAACAAAGAAAAACCTTACTCTACCAGTCCCATTCTGTTGAGCCTGCTGAACATTTGTATGAAAGTATAGATGACGGTCCATCACAGGTAGTAATCACTAACTTTTTTTTCTTTTTCTTTTTTTTTTACTAAAGGTACGTTTGCAGGTGTCTGAAACTTTTACAGCAGCGCTGAAAGTATTTTCATGCTGAGTACTGAGATTTGCAGGTACCTCATAGGATGAAGATGGAATGAAAGATTTATCCACAGGCCGAGAAATAACATAGTTGTCTTAACTGCAAATATGCGTCAGAGGGCGAGACACATAATGTTTATATATGTTTATAAATTCATATTGATGATAATTATAATGTAATCAATGTTTAATAATGGTTTTATAAAACTTAGAATTGATTTATAATGAAGCTCTTCTAAACTGAACTGAACTGGGAGAGAGAAAGAATTGTAATTGTTGGCAAATAGCTGTTGTATAAGTGTATTACACTCCGGATCTATTAAAATGATATACTTTGAGTGGGAACTCATTGCACCATCATAATTAGCACTATATTCATATAGCTACAAGGCTGTTTGTGTGTTATTCCTTTATTAGTAAAAAAATACTGACAAAAATAGACTTAATGTGTTGCTATAAATACAATTCATATAAACAAAACTATAATCTAAGCAGATCAACCAATATTTTTTCCTGTGTTTCATATGGGATACAAAAGAGGAATAATGCAGAAGATGCCGACTACGTGACAGTACTTCCAGCAAAAACTTTGCCCGAATCCAGTCCTAAGGAGAAACTGCATACTAAGCGTGGCGTGAGTTGAGTGCTTTATAGAATCAGTGGGATTCCCAAGCACTATTTAATTGTATAGTCCTTAGAAATAAATGTTAAACCAAGTTTTCTTTGGAGGAATTCCATAACATTGGACTTTCCAATCAGATATACTGATAGGCAGTGATTATCCATTTGCATTACCAAAAAAAAAAAAAAAAAAAAAACTAAAAACTTTTTAGTGTTCCCTGTCTTGTATGCGGTAATCTTTTGCTGCATTTTAGTGAAGAAGTTCTGTTAAATGACAAATTAGGTGCATTATGTGGGAAAACTACAAAATATGCAAGTAAATTATCTAGTGAATGGATTTTTTTTTTTTTAAATCTGAAATTGTGTCTACAATTAAATTGTATTTGAAAAAAAAAAAAGGTATTTAAAAATAGTTTATGAATTTAGTCTGGACATACAGTATCTAGTGAATGCACACCACAAGTATTCACAGACCCAACAAAGAGACAGTAGTAGAATAGACGAGCAAATCCACATTTCAGCACCGAATGAATGTTGAACCAAATGTTTGAGACATGAACTGAGAACACAGCCACAAGGATTTTATCTATAGGCCTTGTACACTGGAATGTAATGCTCTGGAATTTGTTAAAGCTTTGGGACATGCAGTTTTTCTCATGACAACCTTATGTGTTTTAGGTATTCGTGACTCAGCAGGCTTTGAATTCTCCACCATTTTATCCGAGAAGTATTTCAACTGACTGTCCAGTCCAGAATTCCAGTGTCCGGTGTCAGCAGGATGCAGAGGTTGTCAAATATCAACAGTCACAATACAATTTGCAGCATCTGTAAAGTCAAGCGTCGAAATTACAGCTGTAGCACATCTACTCTGTTGTCTCCTCTATTAGGCAAATGCACACTTCATGGAATGGTGGAAATCAGAAAAGCGTAAGTTTACCATTGCATTCATGTACACAACAGGACGAACTTGAGTGTGATATTGCGTTTATACAACCGTCCCACAACCACATCAACAGATTATGATTTGTTTGTTTATTTAGCCAGTTACTTTGCGCAGCCAACACATATCCTTCTGCGACTAGCAGACTAACTAACCACAATTGGCGGGTCTGGTGACCGACAGTGAGCGACCGACGGTTAGTGTAATTAGGGGTGAAAATATTTTAAAATTCTCAGTAATACTAGGTGGCCAAAAGATGGTGGTGGACAGTCCAGTAAATTTGTAAGTTTCTTTTTTAATTTATATTTACAATATTTGCTTTATTAACTTCTAGATTCTGGGATTAAATCCCATAAACAGTAGTATTAATAGAAAGCTAGTGCACCAGGATGTACTATCCTTTGTCCCAAACACCAAGTAGAACCATTGATTGAGGTTACAAAGGGATTCGGGATTCCTCATTCTGTTAGAAGCTATGCATAGATAAAACACCACAGTGGCAATTCAGAACAACTTAGAAGCAAGGGCACAGTATTAGGTGAAGTGTTTGAAATGAAGTTATTAGATGTGTGCTTTTTGTTTTGCCATCTCTCTCTCTCCTCAGTATGGCAGACTGTCCTGTCCTACTTTCACCCATACTGATGACTGACCGTTGAAACATCTGTCTCATATTAACAATGGATCCTTTTCATTTTCAGCTTGGAAGGAAGTTGGATGTGCTGACACAAAGAAAGATGATGTGAAGTAAGCGTCAAAATTTCATTCTGAAAAAATGTCTGTGCTATAGAAAGTGGTCTGGTGGTGTAGTGGTTAGCATTGCAGGGATCACTTCCCTTCTTGGGTCAGTTTGCTGGTCTGTTTGTGCAAGAGGTCCTGGATGTTAGATGAAATCATCTCTAGTGAGATTAAGAGGAACCAGACTCAAAAGGGAATCCATCCTCATTTGGGCGAAACTGGAAAGTGCTCTTATAAATTATTATGAACAACAGGGTGTGTGATATAAAGAATGTCCTTTGTTATACTCAAATCATCATAAAGCAGAATCCAGCTGGAGCTTCAGGATCCTCGCAGTGTTGGCCTCTGTCTCCTGGAGCTGGCACAGTCTCCAGATCCCTCGCGATGGGCAGAAAAAGGAACACGTAGAAAGGAATTAGCGTAGCTGCCGGTCATGATTTTAGCAGCAAAAAAGATGTCTTTAATCGACTTTTAAACTGGGAGACTGTGTCTGATACCCGAATACTGTCAGGAAGGCTATTCTAAAGCTTCCTGACAATAAATATGAAAATGCTCATCTCCCATTTTATATTCTAGGAACTACCAGAAGTCTGGAGTTTTGTGATCTTAAGGAGAGTGGTGGATAGTAGCGTGTAGGAAGACCGGATAGATAAGTGGGAGCTAAACCATATAGAGCCTTGTACATACGCAGTGCTAGTTTGTAATGAATTCTAAACTTAACAGGTAGCCAGTTCAGGGATAATAATATCGGGGTTATATGATCAAATTTTCAACTCTGATGGCTGTATTTTGGACTAACTGTAGCTTGTTTATTGAGGATGCAGGACAACCACCTGTAATGCATTATAATAGTCAAGTCTGGAGGTCATAAATGCATGAACCAGCTTTTCTGCATCAGATAATTGTGGCAATATCTCTAAATGCAAGCTGAATTTTGAGATATTTTGGTTTTCGGACCAATAAGTAATATTTAAGCCTGGGTTCTGTTTTCTGAGTCACATTAAGAAAATTGTTATAGATAGTTGCAACACCGTCTCAATGACCAGTTTGATGGGGCTGCTTATAGAAATATCCTGATGAAGTAGACACATTCAGGCCAATATATTAATTTGATCCAAGCCAGGTTTCGGTAAGGCAGAGTGCATCAAGACTATAATCTGAGATCATTTCATTAACAATAAGTGGTTTAGGTGCAAGAGATCTGAAGTTGAAAAGCCCAAACTGCAGAAATAGTTTTTGGTTGCTTATTTGGCCTTTTTCTGGTTTTATTGTGATTATTTCGAGAGCTTTTAACAAATTTATTCTTTGATCTCACTATTCTCACTACACTGCACTGTTTCTATAAGACGAGCTACATCCACTTGTATCAGTATGGTGAGTTGAACCGGAGCCGTGGAGTGTCAAGGGCTTTATTTATCTCACAGAATAATGAAGTTTATTTTTTACTTCCGTTTAAGGTATCAGCCCCACTGTAGAATGCAGTTTACAGCAATATCACTTCTTCACCGTTATAACTTCTATTCTCTCCTTCTCTTTCCAGAGCATTCACAATAAAAGCTGAAAATTTAAAAAGAGCTCTTAATGTGTATGATCAAATCCTATCTGAGCGTGGAGTGAATCTGCAGTGGCACATTGTAGAACTACAGGAGGTGGCCAATGGCATTGACAAGGTCCACAAGGGGGTGAGGATAGCAGGCATTACCGGGGGAGCTGCAGGGGCAGTAGGAGTTGCAGCCGCTGTTGGAGGTATCATACTTGCCCCAGTGACTTTGGGGGCTTCGCTGGCAGTGAGTGCAGTTGGAGTTGGAGTTGCAGCAGCTGGAGGGGTCACTGGAGCCTCGGCTGCCATCACCAACAAAGTCCACAGCAACATGGACAGGAAGAAGGTGGAAGCAATCCTTAAAGATCATTTTAAACAGATAGAGGAAATTGAGATGTGTGTAAAGGTTATCGGTTGTCATATAGAATACCTGAAGAACCCATCAACATCGAGGGAGGTGGATTGCAAAGCAGTGAAGGTGGCTAAAATGGCACATAAACTTGGAGACAGTATGGGAGCGATTGGAGCATCCAGCAAGTCATCAGATCTGATCAAAGGCTTCGCGCTGGGGTTAGACATTTACTTCACCAAAGAAGATTCCGAGCGACTGAAGAAGGGCTCAGAAGCCACATTTGCCCAAAAAATCCGCAAAGTGGCAAAGCAGATGCAAACCAACCTTGACGAGCTGATGACGTTTAAGGCTGTGGTGCGGTCTGAATACATGCAGTATTTACGCACATAGTGAAGATTTTGGGTTATTTTGCGATTTATTATTCATAATGTGCATATTCTTCTGTTGAAAGTTGCATCAAGACGAAAATCTAAATTGCATTTCTTCATGGTAAACATTTGTAGAACCATGCTGTGGATGGGGTCCATCAGCTCTTTTTATTTTTATATAAATGATGGAAATATGGATTCAGAACGTGAAATAAAAAGTATTACATATTGTATATATTTAATTAATCCAAAAAATATATTTAATGTTTGCACTGTACATCTGTACTAATTGGGTTCGTGATTTTTATTTTATATTTTAAGTGGTTCCTGTCTAATACATGTACAGAGAACATGGTCAGAAATCAGATTTGCCACACAAATCTGCAAACTGGCTAAACAAATGCAGGCCAGCCCTGACACTGATGGTGTAATGGAGTCTGCTGGCATGTAGAACATGATGTATATATACAGTGTACTATACTAGTACACATTTATACTAGTTGCATACTACAGTGTAGATTTTTAGCAATTCTTCTTGAATATAGGGAATCTACAGTAGAGTTTTTGAATTTCAGTTACGTTACTGAAAGTCTCTGGGTTAAGGGCTCTAGTTCAGTAAGCACAACTCTAACACGTTAAATCAATGTACACTTTGAATAGTTTCTATAATATTTCATAATGTTGTGAATCATTACACATGCAATATTTGCATAACCCGGTTCAAATTCATATACATTTTTATAATAGCTCCAGCGATAAGTCAAATGTTTGTCATGCAAGATCACCAATAAAAACAACTGGAAGATGTAAAAATGTAAAGTGTTTTGATTTATGTGTTTTCTACCTTAAAAGTGCCAAGTAGCCTTTCATCTGTACAGTAAATACAGCTGTGTTGTTCGCTAGGGTTAAGTGTTTTCATAGTCTAGTTTATTATACATATCTTGTACATATTAATACTGTAAATTGATAGTTTTGTAGTCAGAGATTAAGGCTAAACATAGTCGCTCGATTGCAGCGTTGACAGCCAGCGTGAGTATAAGAGAGCTCAAGGACGGCTAACAGGTGCACGTTCAAAAAAACAGCAAGTTAGCTTAGAGTTAACAGGCTTTCACATTCTGCCCTGAGGGCAACAAGACCCTTATCCTATCCGTCACTAGACCAGACTATTTTCCAAGGTTTAGGCAGTGCCATTTCTCTAGACTAGGCTGCTGTGTGTTTTGACTGCCTCAGGGGCTGTTGACGTTTCTTCATTTGCGTACTCAGTTGTGTTTTAAATGGAGACCTGCGACAAGCGCACTCACAAAAACAGCGACACTGTCACGACACTCACATGTTTTCCATGCATGTCGTCATGTGGCGCTCTGCTCATAGTTACTTAGCATTAGCAGACGCCACACGGGCGCAAGATCGCGCAGGAAAGAAGTATAAAGCAGCACAGCTCAAGTTTTATACACTTTTTAGACATTAAGCCTAATGTTAAGGGGCACCATGTCACATTTACTTCAAAATCATTTTTTATTACATTATTGTGTTGTTCTTTAAGGTCAGTTTGTTTAATTGATTTATTCAGGCATCGAAACAAATACACTTTGATTATTTAGTTTGTTTAGGCATGAAAATCATTCAAAGAAGACTTTTCTCTTTTTATGTTAAAATTTCTTCGAAACCACCTGTAAACTTTGTAATGTTAAAAGTCGGAACTGTTTAGGTTCACACACAACAATTTGCAGGCAAATTACTTCCACATTAACTTGGAACATATTTTAAAGTTAGAGTTGCTTTGGTTTAAGTGGCATTTTTTCACTAGGCCTAAGTGCATTTTGTCTCCTACTGCCTTAAACATGAATGTACTGTACATTGCTTGTAAGTTATAAGCAAGTTTATTCAAATTCATCTGCTAATTGTTCTTGACCTTTGACCTTAAATAGAAATCAGATACTTTGAGCTTGTGAACCCTGACCGTACACCATTGGTCAATCTTGTTTTAATCAATAACAATAGTTTTCTCTTTCAATTCTAAATAAAATGACAATAAACAAGACCCAAAGCAAAGGTATGTCATTTAGTTAATATTTATTATTCCAAAATATTTTGGTAAAATGAAAAAAAAATTCTAATGGTAGAGCAATTTATGCAATTTATTTATTATATATTATTACACTATATACAAAATATACAATATATTTTGGTTAAAAAATTTTTTGAATTGTTAGGCAAAATCTTTATTCTCTTTTTTTATTCCTCCATTTAATGTTACTTGTTGCGCTTTCCTGGTTTCCTGAAAGAAAAATGCTGAGCGGCTTTATACTATACACACACACATATATATATATGTGGGACATTCGTATGTGTGGAAATTTGGAACTCAAAGACTTAGACTTAGATATGAGGGTGAGACTCATTTGGTATCTGTATCAGGTTGGCTACCGACTCCAACATGTAAATAGACGGATACATGGTTACATCCTGAGAGCACATAGGATATTATTATTAGGGCCCAAGCACTATGACATCAGCCTTATGTCATCATAGTGTGTGAAGGGCCCTATTGTTTTCCTATGGATTATTTAGGGCCCAAGCACTATGACATCAGCCCTATATCGTCACAATGTGTGAATTAGGGCCCAAGCACTGTGATATCGGCCGTATGTCGTCATAGTGTGAGAAGTGACCTATTTTATTCCTATGGATTTTCTTGCCACAATTTTGGGTTTTGGGGGTCTTACCATGCTCAAAAACTCATGAAAGTTGGTAGACAGATTGGAATCTGCTACCTTTAGGATGCCCGGGCGTGGATCGGGGACCTCACATGACATTTTGCTGCATAGCTCATACACACTTTCACAAATGCACGCGAGTACACATTTAGAGCTCATTGAGCTGAACAACGTTCACATTGCATGTCTTGGGCTCAACTCAACAGAAAGTCAGATATTTTGTGATATTTTTTGTGGCCTATGTGATCTAAAGACATTTGAAGTGGGATTTTTTGTTATATTAAACGGGTCAGCTGTGACAATGCCTTAAACTTATGCCAAAGAGTGGTTAATAACTTGGGACATCATATGGAGTGACATCATGTTCAGCGACATCACACTGAGTGACATCATAGTGTGATGCTTTTTTTTTCCATCATCCGGGGCTTTTTGAAGGACTAAACATACAATTCCTCCCTACAAATTATGTAATAATGGTATTGGGATATCCCCCTTTAAATGCATGTTTTATTATTATTATTATTATTATTATTATTATTTTTTTTTTTATTAAGCACTCAGAATAGTGCAGTTTTGTTTGTATGTGCGTATCCAATGGCTTATTTGTTTTTTGGTGGTATTTTGGTTCTGCTTCACTTCACATACAGATGTTGTAGATGGAACCGTAGCTCGACGAGCTCTACTGTCACATGGAAGTGCAGTTCGGTCACGTCACACACAGCGCAGATGTCTCAGATTTTGTGTTGAATTTGCCTAAATCATGAAAATAAAACCTCAACAGACAGGCTCTTAGTGGCGGGAAAAAGCAGCCACACTAAACTGAATATTTAGCCAGCTTATCAATACACAAATGTACTGCTTTAAACAGATAAGCCTTTGTAAATGTACAGTACAAAGTACATTTCACTACAGAAATCAGAGGAATTTTAACATTTTTCTAATTCTAAAATGAGTCCTAGAAATTCTCAATCATCTTACTATTGATTTAAGTATGAATGTACACACCGCTGGTTGTTGCTTATGAGTGAGTGACTCATTCCGTCTTCTAAATTTGAATTCCAAACACTCAAGTCAAGCCTGTAACTATGGTAACAGCTGGGATGCCGAGTCCCAAGAAATTATAAGCACAAACTCTAACTGCATAAATAAGAGCAGGCGCTTGAACTACCAGTATAGAAAAAGAATGATATTCTATTTATAATACTCTCTGAACTTTTAAACTTGAATTAAAAAAAAAATAATTTTAACGGGATATTGTATGGCAGTCACAGGCTTGGGATGCAGAAAATTCATATATTTCATGCTCCCAGAAACACTCTATCACAATCTAAAGTCTGGAATATGCCTGTTCCATCAGGGGAAGAAAATCCATTGATGTGATATTCGGGTCATTCAGTACATTCAGGTTGTCAGCTGACCAACTGAACCAACCACAGATCAAAATACTGCCTCCAGCGGCTTGTACAGTGGGCACGATGCATGATGGGTGCATCACTTTATGTTCTTTCCTACTTACCCTGATGCAATATAATAGAATAGGGTCGATCTGGACTCATAACCTTTTTTCCATTTCTCCAAAGTGTTATTTTTATGCTCTGGTTATGTTTAGTCTCACTAACAAGTGGTTTTCTTATGGCCACACAGCTGTTTTCCTGTGAGTTCTCACTCATCACATTGAGTGTGTATGGGAATGCTCTTACTTACACTAGTAACCACATCTGAAGAACAGTAGTGTCTGATAGGATTATGGCTATTTTAATTAATTCTTTGATAAAGTATGGTTTCAGTGATAAAGTCTGGACTGAATGTGCATCCAAATCTGCCATGCGCAGTAGTGACATGTATTTTGTGAATTTTCCAGCAAACCAACAGGTAAGATTTGGTCATGTGATAGAATTGCATCTTACAATAGTGCTGTGAGTTGAGCCAAAGCCTCCATGACTTCTTGTGCTTTAGAACCCAAAGGGTACCTCCCACAGGGGGGAGTTTGCAGGGAAGAGGCAGTGGTGTTGCCCCCAGTGGCTGAAGTGAGTCACTACATTGAATCTACTTTAGTTCCAATTAAAACATTCCTACTAAACAGAAACATATTTTATTAGGCTCAACTTGAATCTATTAGCTAATTCAATACGCGTCTTCAAAATTTTTAAGTAGCCTTCAATGTTACCTGCTGTCTTAACAAATTCCACTGTAAGAAGTTAATTCATTCAACATTAATCTTGTTGGAGTTTTCACAATGTGGTGTTTCAGGTGTTACCGTGTATCAGTAGAAAATGGCAGGTAGGAGGGCCTCTGAGAAGAATTTTGCTTAGGGCCACAGGAAGTTTATAGTAAGTGTCAAAAAGTGAATCCTGGCCATCTGAGCAAAGACAATTGGGGCTCTATTTTCATGCAACTTCAACCTAGGAAAAGCGAGTTATATAGAAACTTTACATTTCGGCTGTGGTCAGATGTGAATTCTTGCACCATCGAATTAGAAAATCGAAGAACCAGCACTCTTAGACTTACTTTTATCCAGGAATGGTATTGAATTTCTGTATAGGACAAGTTGTGATATTTATGTTTATTAACATTGCAAAATTGGTGGTTTTATTGTATAATTTCTTGTCTAGAAAAAAAAAGCACTGGTAACAATGTTGTATGGGAGGGCAAAGAATTTTGAGCTAAAGTTTTATTTAGCTGGTCTTCCATGTATGTTAACTTACAACATTGGTGCTGTTGTTCTTAGTTTCAAAAAAGTAAAATGATCACCTTTTTGTCATTTGTTAGAAGCAATTAAGGCAACATGCCACAATATAATATATATATATATATATTTCGACAATCAAACGTAATAAAGCTGATAACGGCACTGTAAAGTTTTAAAGTTTTGTAAATGAATAAACGAGTCTTTTGTTCTGACTGCTGTGCTATTATTGAAGCCAAGCGAGACACGCAAACCTACAGTATTGTCTATCAGAAAGGTCTCTATTCATTAACAGCAAAAGACAGAGATTTTATATGTTTGGCCACGCCTGACGTCATGTACATCTGTTTCTTCAAAGAACATGAGCCATTTTAACATGTCCTGGTGAAATCCTGGAGAACAAAGCATGGAAGTTGTACAGATGTCTGTACAGAGACGAACCAGGAAGTGTTAGCTCAATGGAGAGAGAGGGAGAAGGCAGATCCAAGAGCAGACAGGGAGGAAGCAGCGTAGATGATTTACCACCTTAATATCAAATCCCAATGGATTAAACGCTTTAAAGGTGAATAATTGATTCCTGGAAAAAGATTGTTGAAATATTTAACAAGTAATGTTGTGTTCCCTAACATTAATAATGTTACCTAACACAGTGCTTTGAATTGTGCATCAACCAATGTAATTGCAAACTTGTGGTTTTGGGTTTTCCTGGCTATAAAACCCTTTGAGACCCTTGTACAGACAAACACTACATGATAGACGGAACAACCCTGTCATGGTGTGTCTTTGATCCCTGGTCAGCAGACCAACCTCAGTGACTGGGGTAGGCTGCACTTTCAGTCAATGGCAGTTCTAGTGTCAGTCCCAAGATATATATATATATATATATGTGTGTGTGTGTGTGTGTGTGTGTGTGTGTGTGTGTGTGTGTGTGTGTGTGTGCAAATTCATGTACTCTCCCTTTGACAGTTTCTGTGACAGTGCAGACAGGTGAGCAGCTCCAGTCCAATTTGCCAATATTCAGATTTAAATTCTTCAAAGGAAACAGAAGGAAAATGATTTGCAAATTATCTGAGCCTAAACCATGGAAATAATGGCATTTCAAAGCACTGTAAAAGGATGTACAGGTAAGCCATTAGCTATGTTATACGAAGACATTTTTCAGGAACACCACATGGATTTTGTTTTGACTATATCTATCTACAACAGGTACAACTACACCCTATGAGTAATGCTCAGAACAAAGGAACATTTATCATCACCAGATGGATTATCTGATTAAAAAATGTTTTGTTTTTCCAAAATAGTTTCACTTTCTTTATACTTATTACAGCAGTACCATCACTTTTAGCCATGGCAGGATTTGCTATTCTCTCCATCAATGATGACTGAGGCAAAAAGACAAAAAGAAAAAACTGCTGTTGTATCTTTAAAGTGAGAGCTCATTAGAATCAGTTCTCGTGTGAATTCTCATAATGGCTCGGATCAACAGATTCTTTTTTTATGTATTTTACGCTAAACAACACTGAGGTTTCTCATTTCTGATTAAATAAATTACAATAGCAAATCCAAAATGATCTGCAGTCTGGCTGAAATTAATTTATTTTATTTTATTTTAAACAAATAATTTTTTTTGACAAAATCTTCTTGCTTTTCAATACATATATATAATACAATATTTGTACATCTGTCAACAAGCTTTCATATAAAATTGAAAAAAAAATGTAACACTGAGCTGCAAGCCACGAATGCACCGCTGTCTTCACTTCTTCATCAGAAGTGAATCTTTGTTCTCGTAGGGCTGCTTTCAGAGGTTTGCTCTCGTCACCAGTAATGATTCTCTTTAAGAAACTTTCACCTGCTTAGACAGAGCACTTAAAAACATCATATGTAATTCAAATGTGAATTGCGTGATTGTTGAACAGTGAGAACACGTCTAATACAATATGCAACAGTTATTAAAAATAATGAACATTGTTTGCAAATGCAAATATCAACCCGTATCCCCTCCAACTTTATTTCATTTAACACAGGAAAACTTTCCAAACAGTTTCTTAAAAATAAGACAAGCACAGAAGAGGAGGATTCCTTATTTGTCCAATTATACTACATGAACTTAACATGCAGTGGTATTATGTACAAATGCTTGTGTTATGAAAATCAACAATGCTTTCAGCACCATATCAGCACATTGACATTTTTAGCTGCTGTAGTGACAAGAAATTCGACATTCCACAGTATTTGTATAAAACCATTTTGTTTTGAGGCTAGGCATAACTGTAGCTTATCAAAAGAAAGTACGTTTATTCTGATCATTCGGACTAGACAGAATCCAGTGTAGCAGGTCTTTAAATCCAAGTAACAACAATATACTAAAATGTCGAAGGTAAGAATAAAATGTAATTTTATTTTGAACGTTCTTCGTGCAATATTAAGTTTGCTCCCCAATTGCTCAATTTTATTTTATTTTTATTTGCAAAAATCAATCATAATACCAAATTACATACTCTTTCTTACTTTTTTTTGTCATTGTCGCATTGTCATTGTTTGCGGTGTACTTTTTAAACAAATATTAAAAGACAAAGATGTGAAATGAAATATTGCTTTAACAAAAGTTTATTTCCTCTTGGGGTCTAAATTACCTTTTCTTTTTATGAATAGCACATACTCAGAATGTTCTTGGCTTTCTGGAATAAAATAAATATTATAAAACATGTATATATGTTTTATAATATTTGACATGTATATATGTTTTATAATATTTGACATGTATATATGTTTTATAATATTTGACATGTATATATGTTTTATAATATTTGACACCAAAAAAACTGTTATATATATATATAACAGTTTTTTTGTTGTCAAATACTGAGATTATATTTATGCATATAACATCTAATTCTTTATACGACTGCAGACTTTACTTTTGACACTAGTAAAATTTACTGTAAATGTTTTGCATTTTAATGAATATTATTGCTAGAAATAATGTTAAATTTTTGACCATTTCTGCAATAAAATAAATACTAATAAATTGTTTACTTACATTTTATTTCTTATTTTACGTAACAGATATGGTTTAAAAAAAAGTTATTTTAATAACGATAATATATGACTTGTGTTGCCATTATAATTAAGAGCTTGAACCTGTGTGTTATGGCCGTGTTTTATGGGCCGTTTCTTTGCTTATTGCTATAATAGCCCACAGATCTGCAAAAGAAGCCACCACCTCCGATTGCACCTAAAGTTTACAAGGTTATTAAATTTGTTGGGCATCCCCTTCCTGGATTGGTTAATCCCAACTCTTTTTCTGATTTTGTCCGACTGAGCAGAGGAGTGGAAGAAACACAGGTAACAAAGGCTTGCATGAAATTCTTGCAAAGATTTCTTATTAATTTTAAGATATTCATAAAGACAGACATATGTTAGCATAAGTATTACAAAGCACAATGGGATAATTAAACAATTAAGTGATAAAATACCATGAGGCAAAATATGTATGTTATAGGAAAATACAGTATGTAAGTAATGACAGGGTGGTGTGAAGGTGATTATTTTCGATTGCCAACATTCCATTCATCTTACACCAGAAAATTTGTCAACGTTAATTTGTCAACAAAATTTTTCAACACTATTTGTCATCTTTTCATGTGTTAAATGCCATTATTACCTGTATGTTTTACAGAAGTTATATTTAAATATATATAAATATATATTTTTTCTTTATAAACTTTTTTATGATATATGTGCATATTTATGATATATAAAAATGCACCTTGTGATGTTACTAATAATCTGGAAATACATCTATGATGAAGTCAACAAAGCTTTACCGAATGCTGACACTGGACACTTCCTTGAAAAATGCTAAACATGTTTCCGTGTGTGTGTGTGTGCGTGTGCGTGTGCGTGTGCGTGTGCGTGTGCATATGCGCATACATACTGCAATGCTTTGCTATAACTACAAGTGATATAAAAAGCAACAAACTAAGCAATAAACTCTATATAATTTTCATACTGCATGTATCATATCCGATACACAAGAGGAATAATGTACAGGATGGCCTGGAGAACCTGACACTGCAGGATACACATCAAACTTGGGTCGAATCCAGTCCTCCGAAGAATCTGCATACTTCATGTGAAGTGAGTAGAGTGATTTACAGAATGGATGTTTCTAAGCCTTTATTAGTTTTCATTCTCCAGATGAATGGAGCATGATTTCTGATGATGCACTCCATAAATATTCTAAATACGTCTAAAAATTAAAAAAGAAAGTCGACGAGAAACTCCACATTCCAGCATGCAGTGAATGCTGTAGCAAATGTTTAAGGTCAGTGCTACATGGCATGTGGAAGCATTTTAGCACCACCTACTCAAGCTGTACATTTTTCCACACATTTAAAGCCAGTTAATATGCTAATGAAGGACTTAATTATTAACTCCACGCAACATGTCCTTAATTATCCATTGCCCACAGGATTTTATGTAGCCCTTTCTATTTTCAATTGTAATGCAATGTATAAGAGAAACTCCAGAACCTGTTCATAAATATTGTTGGGTTTTTCCTTTTCATGACAATCTAGGTGATGCTGTTCCAGCAGGAGATTTTAAGCAACCTTTCACTTCTGTTTTTTTTTTTTTTTTTTTTCCTATATTAGGGCAATAAAGACTTCACGGAATTGTGCAACTTATTGTTCGGCTGTAAGTTTAATAATATTATATTGACTTACTATATTATTCATTTACATTTGATTTCGCAACATTCTAGTTGCTAGCACAAAATCTTCAACACCGAACTGATGAGCATAAAATATTCAGAAGCTGTTTTTGTTTTTATTACAACGTGTCATGGGCCATTAAGAGTTAAGTGTGCGGAATAAGAATGCAATGCCGAAAAATTCCCACGTTTGTATTCAGCCTTCAGCTATAACTACACACACACACAGACACAGACTGGAGTTTACTTAGCAGAAGCAGCTGTGTGACTTGTCTTCTGGAATTAAGTCAATAACTCCTAAAATGGCCCTGATTCACTTAAATATCTGTCTAAAATTGTCAAAAAAAAAATGCTCTTTTTTTCAGCCTGGAATGAAGATGACATAAAGAAAGATGATCCAAAGTAGGTATCAAAATTGAATTCTACATTTAAGAACATCTTTACTTGATGTTGTAATTGTTTGCCAAATTTTTTTTTTTAATCTGAGGTTTTATGCAATAGAATATTATATTTCTTTATAAATATTTCCCCTCCTGTTAGATTGCAGTACATTAGTTTATTTGTATGGGTGTATGTAAACGAGGACATGGTGACTTTTTACAGAGCTTCAGGTTTCTTTTATTAAGAGGTAATTTCACAGTATTAGCGATTCACATAAAGTAAATCTTGCAGTAGTTAGACCTGAAATTATATCAGTTATCCACCTCTGTCCTTATAAAATGCAACAGATGATGTAAAAGAGAAGGAATAGGAATGGAATGGAATAGGGAAAATATAAAGAAGCTGCATAAAATCCTTGAACTATACATTTTCTATTGCATTGCTCCTCAGATGTTTTGAACTTTGACAAACAATTAAAACATTATATTGTGAAATATTTTTACCCATACCTAAATCTACCTCTGATTAATCCCCTTGAACTAAAGTCGACATGCTCAACAATGCCACCTCTGACACACACCCATGGCTTAACAGAGGCTTGGTGCTGTTTGGCCTGCAGCCATATAAAGATGTAGGTCCAAACCTATAGCCAGCCAACCTCATGAGCCCCCTAACACTCCTTTTAGCCTTGGGTCTTGGGCAGGCTTTAATCAATGCTGTTTTGGCAATTTGGGGACGCATCTGCCCATAGCCCATGTGAAAGCCAATATAGCATACTTCTATTATTCCATTATTTGGGATTTCCTGTTCCTTTGAGTTCTGTTTGTCTCAAATAATTTTGTTCCTGATGCATTGAAACATGCTTGAAGATCCAAACAAAGAAACTACACAAAGGGTGACACACTTTGGCACCGCTGTAGAATGCACTGTAGACGCTTTCTGCCTCTTTCATTTTCCTTCCTTTTTTACACAAACCTCTTCCTCTTCCTCTTCCACTCAATAAAGCCCAAAATACTAAAAAGAACAAGACTCAATCAGATCAAGTGTGTTGCGCGTTGTTCAGCTCCGTCTCTATCTGGCACACAGCGTCTATTGAAATCTAAATCACACACGAGTAGGAAAAAATTATATGTTTCCTGCCAGTTTAACCCACTTCTCTCCATCTACATGACAAATACACTCCTTGGCTCAACTATACGCCCTCTGCTATAAACATAAGTAACTTTGATGATCTAATTAGAAATCGCAGCACATCTGATCACACCTGATAATTTTTTTTAATGTAGCCTTTTATAATTGTCCACTCTTCTCCTGGTTATCATCTGCACTATGACGAGGATGCCAAGACTTTATCTGTTGTCACGATTTTGTGCCTTTATTGTCATATGCTTACAGAAGCAGGGCTTCCTCTCCTTTACCCAGATCACTTTTTTACCATTATGCTTTCATCCTCTCATTTTCTCTTTAGAGCATTTGTACAAAAGGCTGAAAATCTTAAAACAGCTCTTAATGTGTAGGATCACCTCCTAACTGAGCATGGAGCAAATCTGCAGGGTCACATTGTAGAACTACAGGAGGTGGCCAATGGCATTGACAAGGTCCACAAGGGGGGTGAGGATAGCAGGCATTACCGGGGGAGCTGCAGGGGCAGTAGGAGTTGCAGCTGCTGTTGGAGGTGTCATACTTGCCCCAGTGACCTTGGGGGCTTCGTTAGCAGTGACTGCAGTTGGAGTCGGAGTCGCAGCAGCCGGAGGGATCACGGGAGCCTCAGCTGCCATCACCAACAAAGTCCACAGCAACATGGACAGAAAGAAGGTGGAAGCAATACTGAAAGATCACTCTACACAGATAGAGGAAATCGAGAGGTGTGTAAAGGTCATCGGCTCTAATGTAGAATACCTGAAGAAATACAACCTGTCCACAATGAGGGGGGTGGATTGGCAAGCAGTGAAGGTGGCTCGAATGGCACATAACCTTGGAGACAGTGTAGGAGCCATGGGAGCACTAAGCAAGTCCTCAGGTCTGATAAAAGGTTTCGCGCTGGGCTTGGACATGTACTTCAGCAAAGAAGATTCTGAGCAACTGAAGAAGGGATCAGAAGCCAAGTTTGCCAAGCAAATCCGCAAAGTGGCAAAGCAGATGCAGGCCAACCTTGACGAGCTGATGAAATTCAAAAATATGGTGGAGTCTGAAGACATATAACATATGTATACAGTGGAGATTTGGGTCATTTGGAAATATATATTTCTTAACATAAATATTCTCCTGTTAAAAATTGAAGAGCAATGTAATTTTAGTATTCTGAATTGCCTTTCTTCATATTGATAGCTTGTAGATTCATGATTTAGATGGATGGGATATGTGTGTTATTTTTGTTATGGTGGAGGAAATATGGTTGCCCGAGTATCATGGTCAGCTGGACTATAATGACAGTTTTAAGAACAATTGATTCTTTGGGTTGAAAATTTGGAATACAAAATAAGTGAATGTTGCAAAAAAAATAGGACTGTAAACTTTTAATTAATAAGCTTAATATTTTATGTTTGTACTGTGAGTAACATAACGATTATAACTGTAACTAACGATTGTGAGTGTTTTGAGAGCATCTTGTTTAGAGAAAGCTTTCAGACAGCAAATTTTCCAAGCAAATCTGTAAACTGGCAGAAGGCTAACCTTGACACTGTGTTTTGGGATCTACATAAATTCGCTAAATGCTTTGTGTATACAGGATATTGTAGACATACATCTCATGTATACAGCGTATTGTAAATTTAGGCACTTTTTTGAAAATCATTTTTAAAGTATACTGTATAAATTACTTTTAAACGTTTTGAGTGGTGTAAAATCTGAATTGCATTTTATGACATAACATGTTATGTTAATTAAAATCTCTAGAGAACATGCTTTTTAAACTGACTGATATCAATAAACATAGCACTTTGAATAACTTCAAATAACTTTTGACATGCCCCAAGTCTCGGGGTGGAAAGCCATGAACTACAGTACTTTGTATATTTCATAATTTATCTAAGATATATAAATTTTCAGATTATATGTACATACACATAAACATTTATTTCTCAAGTAGTTTTTTTTTCCGCCACCAGTTGAATCATTTGCTGTTGATGATTCCTAACTATGTTTACCTAAGCCAGTAGTTTCTACTCTTTCCATCTGAACTTTGTGAACCGCTTCGTGAACTTTGTGACAACGGGTTTCTCATTTGTCATGAGACAAATATGAGGGGTGTTCAAAAATACTTCTTCACTATACTGGTACAACTTCTACAATCACACTACTACTGCTAATAATACTAAATATATCGTTGCAAGCAGCGATGAGCGGGCCCAAGCACCCTGCACCCTGGGGCACAATGGACACTTGCATTTAAAGGAGATAGCCCAATACCATTATGACATAATTTTAGAAAAGCAGGAGATTTTATGTTTAGACCTCCAAAAAGCCCAGAAAGCATCACACTATGATGTCACCCAATGTGATGTCACTGAACGTGATGTCACTGAACGTAATGTCATTCAATATGATGTCCCACAGAAAGTTATTAACCACTTTTCAGCATAAGTTTAAGGCATTGTCACATGTGAAAGTCGTTTAGCTTAATAAGTGTACGTGCAAGTGTTTATGCATGGGCCCTAATAATAGTAATAGTAAAAAGAATAAGAATTATAATATTTGGGTTGAGGGTTCGATTCCTGTCTCGGGTATGTGCGTGTGGAGTTTTGCAAGTTCACCAAATGTTTGGTGGGTTTCCTTTGGGTAATTGTGTTTACTCCGGATTAATTAAATTGGCATTCCAAAATTGCTTAGTGTATGTGTGTGTTTTATAATAATAATAATAATAACAATAATAATAATAATAATAATAATAATAATAATAATAATAATTAGCTATTATAAATCATTTTGATGATTATTGGATGTTTGCAGACAGCAATTGTACTGTTTTTTAAAACAAAACCTGTCATTTCTCTAGTATGCTAGTGAAAGGTTCAAGGGGGCAGCATTGTACTAGTTACTGTGCAAATCTATATAACGCTATTGAGATTCAAGAGATAAACAATGGAAATATGACACAATTTTTCAACTAGTTAAACGTTTTTAAGGGCTCGTTTAAAAGTTACAAGTTACAAAAGAATTACAAGTTAAAAATTTCTAATGGGTGAAATCTAGTATTTGAGAAGTAACCCTGTTCAATGTCCTGATATATAATAATGTATTAAATTAAACACATTTACATGAAATGAAAGTTATATATAAAAGCAGCTTTTTATGAATGAGGTTTGCCGCTATATCTTTGTGTTCTATTTTCATCACGATCTTAAAATACCGAATTTCGATCACGTGACGCGGTAGACCGTTCTTGTCGAGAGACAGCCTGAGGAACTATTTTATTTTGCGCAACAAACCACACCCTGAGACTTACAGAGCCGGTAAGCGTGAGTGAGTGTGTGCGGAGGGATACGGACATGCCGCGACAGGCGGAAGGACACGGGTGTACTGCGTCATTATATAAAGTCATGTGACAGCCGCGCTCTGTTCTCTTCCCGTCACACAACTAGTTTTCATCGTTTTGGGCACACCACTCTCTGCTCAAAATGGCAGTGTAGCGGCTTGCAGCGGAAAACTCGCAGCGGCAACACCTGCAGTGCAACGGCGTTTTGCACTGGCTCTATTTGTCAAAATGGCGTAAGTACAATTTCTTCATTTGGTTACAGAAATTATGGTTGTATAATTCATCAATATGGTGGTTACCCGTATGTTATCACATGACATGGGAGGTTATTTATTTAGCTAGTTGTTCTATGTATACATTTTGATTGTTTGTTAAAAATCTGTCAACCCAACAATAAAAAATCATGTTTATGCTAAATAAGCAACCCCCTCCCGGTTGTTAGCAAATACGCTAACCTTAGCCGTGTTCGCTAATTCCCCCACTTCCCTTATTCCTTTTTTATATATTTTCTTGACAGAACAAACACTTAACCATTTAACAAATGTGTTTAATACAATCAGGAATAGTAGTACTTGCGAGATAAACAAACATTCGACGGTTTTGTTTCCGTCAACTAGGCAACGTGGCACGCTCAAAATGGCGCGTGCTTCGCTGCTAATGACATCGTGCGCTTTTGTTATGAAAATGGCGCGAGCGCCAAGGACACTGCTACTGCTCCCGCCAAGCGGAAGTGGAGGCGGGGTTACTTGTTGCTCGTGACCATTTTAAGAAGTCATGTCATGGTGAAAGGGTGGGGGGTGGCCGATCACGTCATGGAGTTTTCTAAATACTTCCCATGTATGATTTCCCGTAAGCACCGCCTTAAATAAACGTCCTTCTTGAATAGTATCTCAAAGAAGTAGCACTTTTTTCTATACAAAAGTTTGATTGTCATTATTTCATCTGTTTTAAAGAAGTTCTTTTATGAAATGCCCCAGGCATTAATGAACAGATGGTTTTGTGTAGCTTGAATGTGGGAGATATTGGTCCCTCGTTCCACTTCCTGCTTAAATCTAGTTCCACATGATTCAAGGGGACCGATTATTGAATGTATATGTGCTTTGTAGTGAATCGTTCTATTTGGTTAAAATGTATCCCTGTTTTTTCTTTCCAGGTCCCTCGAGGCAACCACCCTCAGCACTGCTGCATTTGACAGCATATCAACCCTTCTTGACTCGTTGTCAGAACTTCTGTTCTTTGAGAGTCTATCTCTGACCAAGTACCATGACGCTGAGCTCACAGGTGTACATGGAAGAATTGGGGACCCTGTTCTTGGAGTCCTCGACTCCGATGGCTGACCCCTTTGGGCCCCTTCTGGACGAAGATGAAGAGAGAGCTCTGTCCGAGGGGTCTTCATCGCCCCTCTCCTTCTCTTCATACTCTGATTCTTACTCCTCCCCGTTTTCTTCCCCCTCAGCCCTCGATCCTCTAGGATGTAAAGGCGGGTATGATGTGCCGCTCCCCTGGCTGTCTGCCAGTGAGCAGATTGATGCTCACATTGAGGCAGACCAGAAACAAGGTGATGACCGTTCCTAGTAGTCTCACTTGTATTTAAGTAGTGTTGGACAGTTTATTTTGTCTAATGATCTTAACACTGAATAAGGATGGAAGGTTAATAAACACAAATCTTTTTATGTTACAGGGGATGCATTTTCAGGCATGGAATGGATGACTGAGAAGATCGACCTCAGTGATTTTGACCTGGACTCGCTTATCGGGTCCTGCGATTTGGATGAGCCACCCAGCTCTCCAGAGGAGCTGCTGGCATCCCTGGAGTCCCAAATGGATCTTGATTTGGCTCCACTGCCGTTCCCATCAGCATCCACACCTGTTCCGGAAGAGCTCAACCTGCCTTCTTTCCCTCTAGATTTACCAGTTGAAGCAGAAATCCAACCTGAGCCTGTTTCTGTTGAGATAAAATCTGAGCCAGTCTCTCCACCTCCTGCTCCTCCATCTCCTGCATTTACGCTAGAGTTGGGCAGTGAAGTGGACATCTCCATCTCAGACCTGGAGAAAACGGTGCCCAAGGCCAGTGCTGAAAACCAGACCCAGAGTATCGTGTTTTCCCTCTCTCCTGCCCACATAGTGGTGGTTCTCACTCCAAAAGAAGAGCTGAGCATTTTCAACTCTTCCTCAGACCAATCAGACAGTGGTGTTGAATCTGTTTCTGGTTCACCTCCACGTGTACAGAGTCCTGTTCCATCTCCCAAACCTGCTGGTGTCTCCAGAACCAAACCCTACTCGAAACCTGACCCTGATGCAGCTATAGATGTCGCTGGTAAAGTCAAGTCTGTATCAGGAACGACCAAAACACCAGACAAGAAATTGAAGAAAATGGAGCAGAATAAGACGGCAGCTACCCGCTATAGGCAGAAGAAGAGGGTGGAGCAGGACAACTTAAATGCAGAGTGTACTGAGCTAGAGAGGAAAAACGCAGAGCTGGCAGAAAAGGCAGACTCGATCAGCCGGGAGATCCAGTACCTTAAGGATCTCATTGAGGAAGTCCGGTCAGCAAAGAACCGAAAAAAGTCCAAGGCCAGCTCTTAAGATAACGTGTCTGTACAATAGGCACAGTTTCATAAGAAAGGTACAGAAGGATTTAGTACAAGTATCTGTGCTAGTGTTTCCCCACACCCTCTCACCATTCATGAGTCCTTTTATGATCACGTGTACCTGCACCATTATAGTGCTTACTGTAGTTAAAAATAGATTATGCACAAACTCATTACACACCTAAAGCCCAGTCACTTCCCATCTTTCTCAATTCTTAACATCATCGTCCAGTAAGGGGCCTCGTATCACAGTGGATATTTTTGTTACACTGAAAATTGCTCTTGTTGCATGTACATAGCTTCAGCTGCATTCATCAGCTTTATTTAAAACTTCGGTGTTTGGTGTGTGTCATGGTGTAGTTTGCTATTGTGCGATTTCTTGTTTTTTAATAAAGCTTCTAAACTTTATTGTGGTTTGTACATTTTATACATAATATGGTGGGGGTTTTAAAGCTAGGGCATAAACATGAATGTTTGTTCTGCTGAGCTCAAAGGGGAAGCAAATGAGGAAATTGAGGCCAGCTGGCATTTCCAAGTAAAAGGGTGTGATTAGAGAAGCGTTACGGTAATGACACACCAACTGAAGTTTCAGGTTAGTTCTTTTGAAAGCACAGAAGGTATGCATGAGGTTGTAATTCCAGCTCTGTAGTTGGAACAGAAGAATGTTGCCTGAAATGCCTTCTTTGACAATTACTACCAACTCACTCCACACCCTGCTGACTTCAGCTAAATTGTAAGTGTTAGCACATGGGTTGTAATTGGGACACGAACATGTCAAATATGTGACTGAGATCAAAAGGCTTGTAGAACAAAAGTGGACTTGATGGCATAACACAGCCTTCACATGTGTACTCAAATATTTTCATAAACACACATCCAGCCAATTAATAGATCAATAAGAATTAAGACTTCCGCTTAATATATATTTCTATTACAAATTGAAGTCTTTGGGAGCCTTTTTTCTTGTTGCAATAAACTGAATAACACTTCATTCAACATTAATGTGAACAGTGGACTTTTTTACACTGGGTTTTCTTCAGGACATAGACTTCATGCACGAGTGGGTTAATGCTTGTGCCAACATATGGTGCCCAAAGTGGATCCAACATGTCTGTCATTTCATAGTGAATATAGCTGTGAAACATTGCTTATTGATATTTAAACCCCACAATTTAGTTCATAAAACACTTAACATTAGCAAACATGTTGAGGTTTTGGTGTTAATTGCTGCATATTGCCCACTACATAAAAAAGATCCTGTTCATATTGGTAAAATCATTTTGCTTAACTCTTATGTTAAAAAGATTTATTTCTGTTAATCCTAATAAATAATCTTCCTGAATACACAGTCTTAAAAGAACAAATCTTCAACAAACTTGTGTTAAACTTCTGGTGCTCTATTAAAAATAATGCTTTTCTTACATTTTTGACAAAAAGGAAACAAAGAACAAACTGCACTATGCAAGAGATGGCATTTTATGCCTGGGGTAAAAAGAAAGACAGGTCTTTGGCAGCTACAGATGGGGCAGGATTATATTTAGCCATACTAAATCAAATGCAGTCAAAGCAGCTTTGACTGCAGGCGCTCGTAATTACTTCTGTGGTACAAGGAAATTGTGCGCCAAACAAAGAAGTGCCTTATGAAATTTGAGCCAAGACAGACAGCTGGGAATGATGAGTCTCACAGTCCCTGTCATTCTTCAGGGATGTTTTAATCAGCAAGTCTGTATAAACCAAAGGCTTTTGAGCAGCACCTCAGAACTCATTCTCAGAGTATTCACCTACTTTTTGCAGCATGTTGCTCCGATTGTAGCACACATTGTCTGCACCAATTCTGGAAAAGGAACCCTTAAGACCACAAGGTGTGGTGGAACATTTTTCTTGGTGTTCACATGGAGCTGGTATGTGTGCTGGTTAAAAGCACCCCACTTCTACTGATGAAAACCAGTTCAGTAACCAAAATATCCAGTCGGTGAAGAGACAGTGGTCAGAAACTGAGTACTAAATTATTAGTCTGACGTACTACCATGTTGGTTAAGCTGGTTAAAATATTTTTTCAAATTTATTTATACTTGACTGATCAATAAAGCTTTCTAAGAGTTTCTAATTGCCTTAATGCTGTGCTATTTTCCTTAAAATAACCCAGCTACAATTTAGCAATTCAGAAAAAAAAATTCTACCACGAATTATCAAGTGGCAAAGATTAACTTGACTGATTAACTGGTTGTCCACCTTGACCAGTGTTTTAGCTGCTGATATCTGGGGATGGGATCTGGGGATGGGATCTGGGGAACAGTCACTTCCTGATATGATTTTATCAAGATACCTAATTAAAAATTGTGATTCTATAAGTATTACAATTTTATAAATATACATTATACATTTAATACATACACATGATTTTGTTTTAAAAAAAATTCTCACTTAAAAACCAAGCACAGCACTTAAACAATATAAACTAACTCCAATTACAAGAGTAACTTTTAACTGAGCAGTATCATCCACCATAAATATCATTACTAAACAAACTTGGCAAATGATTAATTCTCACCACAAGGATGCCCATGTGTAAATACAATAGTTCAAAGTGTGCCACCTATAGGATTATAAAGAAAAGGTGACATTTTACCTCCTTAAACCCCTCCAAAGTCTCGAAACTCAAGCTTATATTAAGCAAGTGGCTGTGAGCAGAAAGGCATGCTGGGCTTCTAATGCACACAATTTTTGAATAATTAATCCTTGAGGTGTTTTGAGACACAAGAATGTGGAATGATTAAGTTTGCGACTAATTTGATCATAGATTTGAAGAAAAAGGCAGATCTCAGACATTTAAAATGCGATTTTACATAACGAATAAAATGCATTTCTGTTGTGCCTCCCACTAATCTCCCTAATACCCCCCCCCCACCCTTCTCCCCCCAATATCAGTTTAGACTTAGTTAGACCTTTTAATGAACTAGCTCTTATAATGATCTTTTCTATGCAGTATGCTATTTCAGCAAAGGGGGCATTAGTGAAATAAGGCCCTGATATCTTTCCAGGCCTGGTGTATAGTCAGCATTCCAGTTTATCCAAAAGGTGTTCATTGGGGTTGGGGTTGTGTACGGAACACTCGAGTTTTTCCCTCCATCATCTACAAACATTTGGCCATTTGCTGTATCTGGTAAAGTACAGTTGGGGAAAACCAGAAAGCCAAATAAAACATGGAATTAGTATCAATGCTATAGTAAGAATTTTCAATCTATCAAAGATCTAGACAACTGTTAGTGCTAACCTTTAATTGCAAAAAAGATACGGTGTCCCATTTCACACACAAAAATTATGATGATAATAATAATCATAATAATACATGGGGGAATAATGCATATTTGTCTTTTGTTTGACTGACAGCCTACACCTATAATCCGCCATTTATTGTGTAATTATATAACTGGGGCAAATAACTACATGATAAATAATTGCATGGGAGTTCAAAAAATGACAAGACTAACTTATTTCTCTTATAATTATGTGTAGAGTTATAACAATGTCTAAGAGATCCGTTGATCCTGGGGGATTTACACGGTTCTAAGACTGGGAGCTGCAAGCGCGATCCGGCTCAAACCGGATTACACCGGTTTCATCAAGCAGGAAACTCCAAACTCATACAACTAGTTACTCACGCCCTTCAGTTACCAGTAACTCACTGAACATATAAACCAAGAGTGCAAGACTGGTGGAATTGTTTCGTCGTGCTAAACTCAGATAAGACGTTAAAATCGCTGTATAAACAAACAATCATTGTTTTCATAAATTAAAACTCCTTTAACGTTTAAGTCAAGCATCGTTTCCCTCCATAATGTTTCCGGTTCATGTTAGTTTGTCCATTTAGATGTGTTTTAATAGGACACGAAGAACGTACGCTGCCTCATGATTGGGTAACTCACATGTCATTCACTTTACCATAGCAACCAAATAGAACACAGCAGAAGATCATGGTACGTATATTACAGATTTTTGGCGCCCTCTAGTGGATAATACACACACACACACACAGCGTCATTTTTTCAATATTGAAATAGTTTTTGCAACTTTTAAACGTTAATCATACAATTATGAAAAGTTAAAATGTTAATAGATAAAATAATATATCATATATTAGTTGTAGAAGGTCTCCATATCAGTAGCATATGCACTTCAGAAATTATAACGGTTTCAAAAGATTCTAAAAATGAAAGAATTTTTAGAAAGGCTTAAATATGATAAACAAAAAGCTTAAAGTGTACTTTGTAGTGTGGGAATGAGCCTGTGTGTGTGTCCCCTGCAAAAAAAAATGGCACCCCGTCCAGGTCGTACCCAGTCTTGTTCCCTATGGCTCCTGGCCCCTCCGCGACCCTGTATACACTATAAAGTGGTATAGACGATGAGAAAGATTTATCTTCCCTCGTTTCCTTTCGCCACGTGCACATTATTGTATTGTACTTTTCGTAATTGTCCAAAACAACTGGTGGCGCTGTTGGTTTTGCTTCGCCAGACATCCGGGTCATACGTGAGTAAGCGAAGAAGCGGAAAGACTGTGTTCCAATCGCCTGATTAGTTGCCACACATTCGTTCTATATAAAAGGAAAATGGAAGTTACTATGCACACTACGTAGTGACCTAGATTATCAATAAATTATTTATCAGTATTCTGCACAAACTAATACTGAGTTTAGTTTCATCATTTTAGTTGGACTTATATAAATGAAGAATTTCGGCTTGAGAAGTTCATTTAAAAGCTCGGCGATTTGGTGTGTCATATTTAGCAGTGTTTTACGGAGGTAAGCAATGTTATTTAATAGCAATGATAATGTTTTAAATAAGAGATAGTTGGGCATATTTCTGTTTATTTCTGTACCTCGATATAATGTTCGAATTTCTAGTATTTAGCTTAGTATGTTTTGTATTAGTTTTTTTTTCAATAATTAATTAAACGCTTTTACATTAATCAATCAATTAAGTGATTAATATATAAATTTCTCTGTAAAAAAAAACAGAGCAACCTCCAGCATGTCCTGCACAGAAAATCACGTGATTTGGAAGTCAGGTCACGTGGAGGCGTACTTGCATCCTTCTCCATGGACACCAGGGGTCACTGTTTTGACCCACAACCCCCCTAAAACCCCAAGCAGCCTTTTCCACCTGTCCGAGTCCTCCTTCCTAAGCCTTCTCCTGGGAGCACGGGCTGTCAGCGATCTCCTCTGCAAACGCCTAAGCGTCCAGCGCTGTGCCCTTGTCCACAGACCCACGTGTGATGACAGCACGCCTGCAAATCTGCTGCTTCTCCCCCTTCATGGTTTGGAGGATGTGTGGAAGGCGCATCTCGCTCCTGAGGAAGACTTTCAAACCTACGATCCTGGCTATATCACTTCCAAAAGTGGCCCACGCTGGACTGATGTCAACCTGGAAGCTGTTAAGGACAAAATTCGTGCAAAGCTGCCTTTAACAGACACCCCTCTTAACTACACGTTTCTTGGAGAAGGGTCACATCCAGGATTGTTTCCTCGCATCGTTCGAGGAGAGGAGAAGCAGTGGAGGGTCTGGGAGGACGAAGGCCACGTTGCCTTCCTCACACCATTTCCTAACACTCCAGGTCTAACGGTGGTGATCCCACGCAAACCACTCACCAGCGACATCCTCCGCCTAGAGGAAGGGGATTACACTGACCTAGTGCTGGCAACCCGCAAGGTCGCCAGGCTCTTGGAGGATGCGCTGGGAGCGTGGGGAGTAGGGGTTATATTCGAGGGGTTTGAGATTGACTATGCTCACACTAAACTAATTCCTCTGGTTTCCTCACCAGGCAATGGGACGCAGAGTGCTGTGTGTTCAGTACCAGAGTTTTTTGATGCGTATCCAGGGTTTGTGAGCTCAGCTAACGGACCGCCGGCCAGTTTTGAAGATTTAAGACAGATCCATGACAAAATCACAAAAACATAATAAAACTGATGTTTAATTTAATTTCTTTCTTTTTTTTTTGTAATAATGTTTTTTATAAATAATATAGATCATTAAATATAGATTTAATGTATATATATATATATATATATATGCATTTACAAAACAAGTATTTAAAAAAAATTATATATTTTTTCTTTTTTGGTGTTAGGTCAGCGGTTAAGTTTCCGCACATTATTAAACATCTGCTCAGATCATTGCTTTGATTGGACAATTCTCTGAGACTAGACCCCTTAATTGTTAAATATAAACAGTAATTATCCATGTTTGGATATTAAAACATTTTTGATTTGCACTGATTTAAAATTGTATATTTAATTGTGTCACTAATAAATGTCAATGCAATTTAAATGTACTCTTGATCTATATTATTTATACCAAGAACATCCTACTAATCACCACCAAACAAATATATACACACTGCCTGGCTAAAAACAAGGCTTCTGCTTTGATTACAGCACGCATCTGCTGTCGCACGGTTTCAATAAGCTTATGCGATATCACAACATTTACTTACTTCAAAAATGATGGGTAGCATCACTTCATCTGCCTCTTAGCCTGATGCCCTCATCACTCTGAACAGGGTAAATCTGGACTCGGCAGACCACATGACATTTTTCCAATCCTCCACAATCTATTCTTTATGCTCCCAAGCAAATAGAAGCCTATTTTCCGATATGCCTCACAGCCTTCTTTTCGCATTATGTGTGTGAAAATGCTTTTACTTTCATTATTAAACTTAGCCAAACATTAAGGTGATCCTTGATTCAAATTTTTTTCTGACCACATTTCTTCCTCAAAGATGACGGTTCACCACCATCCTTCCACATTAGGATAATGTTTTTTGTTTTACAATAAATACATACAAGCTGAAGGTTGCATTCAAAACAATCTGCTCTTCCATAAGTGCAAAAGTTAACATACTTTTATAAAGTTGGATATTTCTGTATGGTAAATTCTTTTTTGATGAACCTTAATAATCAAATATTCTTACTTGAAAATTTTCACTTTACATACGAATGTAGAAAATAACCAGCGTCAGTACCGTCGTTCACGGTAGATAACTTTTTGTAAGGTTGAGTATCTTACACCTTGTTTACCCAAGTAAAAGAAATTAAAATCAAGTCGTGCTGTGTCGCGCTTTTGTTTGTGTTTCGTGAGGATTGTTACGGCTTGTACTGTAGCTGCATTGTGGTCGTTTCTGTATCTTCTGCATAACGTATATAGATAGACTTATATGGATAGTTGAAAATATACTGAATAATAGAGTTGTGGAGTCATCATGGGTAAAAAAAAAAAAAAAAAAAGAGTTCTGTTGGGAAGAAGCTGGTCCTGAACCTGCCAGTTCTGGTGCGAATGCTCCTGTATCTCCTCCTGAAAAGGACTAGTCTCTTATGATGCTGCGTGCTCTGTGCAGACGTCTTACTGTTCAGTGATGTTGATGTTTAGTGGCTGGTAGCTGGATTCCAGTGGTCAGTTGTTTGTTGCTTTTCCCCACCCATTGCCGAGCCACACTTTTGGACTCCTCGGCGATGCCATGACATATTGTGTCCGAGCTGTCAGGATGCTGGTAATGGTTTGACAATAAAAGCTTGTTAGGATCATAACTTTCTTCAGTCTCCCCTGCAAGAAGTTGTTGCTCTTTCCTAACGATCCCTAGAGATGTGAACACAGAGGAACATCAAGCTGGGAACACGTTCCACTTTCGTCCCATTGATGTACACGGGAGAGTTTTTGCTGTTTTTTTTTTTTTTTTTTTGGAAGTCGTCAATCGGCTCACTGTCCCATAATCAATAAACCTGGCTTTATGTTGCCGTGTCTTCTAATATACCTGTCCTCGCTTTACCTAACAGTAATGCAAGAATTAGCGTCAGCAGCCTGCATTTGGGACCAAATATAATGCAACTTTTACCGCTGTTCCCACAGGACATGATTACATGATTACACACATCTGTACATGGATATTCTAGATATACAAACACTACACAATATGTCAAGATGAACTAGATATGCAGTAATCGTTTATGACATTGCATGACTTCTAATGAAATCTACATCTTTGCTGTAAACTGCAAAAGAAAAAACCTTCTGTGTTCTCCATGATTAAACGTAACACCATCGGTGAGAGAAGATACTGTAGATAATAAATAATCCTGCTTGCTACTGTCATTTGGCTCATTGATATTGCCAAGACACAACTAATTATTTTTCAACCTTAATTAAGAAGGCAGTGCCAGGGATTTACACGATCGCCAGGTTTTTCCACCTGTGTTGCGTCTCGACCACCTCCTAATTAATCCCTGGACGTTTTCATTAAGAGCTTAATTAGAGAAGGTTTTACAGTATGTTACCGAATATATGGCGTCATCGCAGAGAAGCTAGGAAAATGTCACTGTGAAGGTTGGAAAGGCAACGAAAGGATCCATCAGCATGGAAGAAACTAGAATTTAAGCCATGGTATGTATATTTTATTCATCTTTTATGTCAAGGATGTTCGAGTAATATTTGAGTCATTTTTATGTTTGAGTCATCTTTACTTCTTGCTTATCCATAATGAACAGTATAATCAATATTCCTATCATGCATAAGAGATACGGGCTCTTCTAACAAAGTTTGAAGATGATCAATTCAGGAAGTTATGTTTAAGCGGAATGGATTTGTTCAATTCTGTGAGGTTGCTTAGGAATAATGCAGTAACAAATTCTGCTAAATGATTTATACTAATGGTAGAATGAAAAACCTTAAGATTTTTTATTCTAAAAACCACATGCTAAATGTCGAACAGAGCCCGGAGCCATGCATTATGATGAAATATGAGATATCATATATGCTTGTTCTAAAATGCAAACAAAGCTGAAACGAATCAGTGCCTCTGTCTAAACATATGCTGTAAGATGTTTAAAACAGCAAAAAAAAAAAAAAAAAAGATATTCTGTTCTGTTTAGTACACAAAGATGAAAGCTTCAGATTTACTATGAGATGACATCAAACACCAGTATTGCAACATTAGACACCTGGATTACAATGATAATTATAATCAAGTTTATTTATTACCAATTTCTATAAAGTAAAACATTTACGTTCTTTATTCACTGATGTTGCCTGATTTCTTCGCGAGTCCCTTCAGACAGGAGCAACAGTTCAGCCTGTCCATCTTGGAGATGTAAAGTATCGGCTCAATGGTGCTACTCAAGTCCATGATGGTATAGACGGTGACGCTGATTTTGCAATGAAACTGGACGAACGTGTAGGTAGGAATGAGCGGCATGAGTACCACTGGCGGCAAATAATTAAACACGATGATAGCCAGCAGGATGAGCACCATTTTTAAGGCTTTCTTCTTCACCGGGTTCATGACCTCTTTGCCGAGGACACTCCTGCGCAACACCCAGATGATAGAAATGTTGCAAAAGATCATGATAAAGAAGGCTGACAAGATGAGGGCGCTGAATGCCTCGGTCACGCTCATTACTCCCAGAATGCTATCGGTGAGCGAGTAGGCCAGGAGCAGCGGCCATAAGAAAGCCGAGAGGAACATTCGTATGCGGTTGTTGATGAAGTTTGTGAAAAAGATAGGGTGCACAACGGCGATGTACCTGTCCAAGCAGATGCAGGTAAGGAACAACGGTGCCATGTCTTTCACGCCGTAAGCAAAACGTTGCAAGAGCCAGATACCCCAGTGGTCCAGGTACAGACGGTTTAGCAGTTCTACGGGCGTCATCAGGCAGAAGAAGGCGTCCATTACGGCAAGGTTTAACATGAAGATGTCGGACGTGGAGCCTTCGCTCTTGCGAGTTGAGATGCTCCATATCACCAGCATGTTGGAGGGGAAGCCAAAGACCAAGTTGAAAACTTTGCCAAAGAAGTAAAAGACGAAAGCATAGGGAGCCTCGGCACACTGTTCGTAATGGTACCACAGGGGTTGACGCCAACCTGGAGCTGTAAGGTTCTGGAGTAGTTCAGATTCAGAAGTATTACTCATCTCACGGTTAATGGAACCTAAAAGGGAAGCACAGATTTTGGTTTGGATGTTCCCTTTCCCTCATACTTATCTACATACTTAATAATCGAGCTTGTATACCATCAACTTCCCAACAAACGTACTTTTAGATCACTTACCACTCTCAATCACCAGACTGCTCTTGCTCCAAAAGCTCGATTATTTTCAGACCACACTTTGACGCTTTCTCTGTTTAGAACCACCTTATCTGTTGCACCCAGGTATAAGCGCACCAAAGTCACGGCATTTTAGCCAGGACCAATCAGTGCAGCGCTTTTCTAACCAGAAGATGGTGGCCAACGATGGTACGCCAGCCTGATTGGTCAAAGTCGGGAAAGGACGTGTTCATCTGGATGGTCTTTGGATAGACAATGCCCCTTGATGGGAGGGAACGATCGGTACCGGTGATGCAACTGTGGAGAGACTGCAGAACTTTAAGTAAACAAGTGATGCAAGGCTGAAATGAGAAAATCTAATGTAACATGTTACAAACGCATATTTCTGGCACTCAAGAGGTTCCACGCTGTTCCCGAATGAGACAGTAACTGACCAGAAGGCGGGTGGCATGGGACAAAATTTCCTTAGTTTTTAATTGTAAACAGCAATCCTATAATTATTAATATGAAAAGATAAATATGGATGCATACAATAGGGTGCCAAAGTCTGGGCATTGAGAAATATGATTACAAAAAAGTAATTTTATGTAATGCAAAATGTAGACTCATTGCACCACTCTTGATGTCTTGATGTTTTTGGTTGTCTGCCTAAAATACAGTTTATCTCTAAAACGATATGAACGCTTTTCCTTTCACAGTTGTTCCAAAAATTTTTTTTCTATGCTCAAAAGCAAATATAAAGGAAACAGCCATAACATTAACACAACTGTCAGGTGACCTGAACGACATCAATGACCTGTCGACTGGTGACAGGATCATGGACACCCATGCCTGCGGGACGAAAGTCTAGGTAGTCTGGTCCCAACCTGTAAGAAAGCCAATGCAGCATAAATAGCTGGAAAAGTTAGTGCTAGTCACGAAAGAAGGGCACCAGAACACCCAGTGCCACCACTGATCCGGCCTCCAAAATAATTGGGCACCCATGGGAGGTCCCCAGCTGAGCCCATAGCACTCGAAGATCTGCTGCCAACTTCCTGGTGCCAGATACCACAGCAAACCTCCAGAGTCTCTATGGAGCCCTGCCCTGGTTATATAAAGTGCTTTATGCTTCTTTATGCTTAGCAATTTTCCCTAAAGGTATTTTATCACTAATTAATTAATGAAAAAGAAAAATGAAAGCATCATTATTTTATTTAAAATTTGACATTAAACAAATTAGTTCCTATGATGACCTGTATCACAGCAGCTATACACAGTCAGTTCCTCGACGGAAAACTTTTTTTTTTCTTTTTAAAGACAAAAAAGCACCAAACGTCATTTTACCAAGTAACTGCAAAGTTCTAAAGACTTTCCTGTGTCATTACTTACACAAGCTAACAGATGCTTGCAATTGATTAAGTAAGACAGTAAGGCTGTCTATCCCATCCATGAATTAGGATCTGTTACACTCTCCATGCAAGGATGTGGACATTATCATTATGATTTAAACTCATGTGCCAGTGTTAAGACAAAACCTTGAATACGTCCATCACTTAAGAACCATTTACAAAATTTTGACCGATTCTTTGTTTTGTGCGCCAGTATGTTTGATGTTTGCCGTTTCTGCAGTTTTCAGGCCTCCATCTTCCCAGCAGTGCTTGTGCCTGCATTGCTACATGAGTCCTTCGTGGCCATCATTTCCCCATATTAAATTTCAGCAAGCACCGTGTGTGGCCACCTGGGGTGCAATGTTCAGTCTCTGCTTGATTAAAAACTGTAAGAGCTATGATTCCACATGGATAAAATGCACTGCAGTGTCCCAGCCCACCCACAAAGTCATTCTGTCTTTTATCCAGCCTTTCGATGCTTAGGGTTCAAAAAAACATACTGACCTGTGCATACAGTGCAGTGAAAAAGTATTTGCCCCTTCCTGATTTGCATATTTGTCACACTTGAATAATTCAGATCATCAAACTAATTTTAACATTAGACAAAGATAAACACAAATCATTCATTTTTTTAAATTAATCGGGGGGAAAAGTCCAAAACCTTGGCGGCAATTTGCGATGACTGGTGAGTCTTTCACATCACTGTTGAGGAATTTTGGCCCTCTCTTCTTTGCAGAATTGTTTTAATTCACCCACGTTGGAGGGTTTTCAAACGTGAACGACCTGTTTAAGGATCTCAGTCAGTCCAGCCTTTGACTACTCCAAAACCTTCAGGGGTAGAATTGCTGGTGTGTTTCTGATTATTGTCCAGGTGCATAACTCAAGTAGACTTAAGCTTGACGTCACAGACTGATAACTGGGCATCTATGCTTCAGGATTTTCTTGTAGAGTGCAGGATTCAGGCAAAGCAGCCCCAGTCCATCACACTACCACCACCATGTTTGACTCTTGTTATGGTGTTCTTGTTATGAAACGCTGTGTTAGTTTTATGCCAGATGTAACAGGACACACACCTTCCAAAAAGTTTAATTTTCGTCTCATCAGTTCAGAGAAAATTTGCACGAAATTCTTGGAGAAAGAAAAGATTTAGTTTGTCGAATCTTAGACCAGCCTTTGTGTTCTTTTTGGTCGCTTTCGCCTTGGAACGCTCCCATTTTTGCCCAGTCTCTTTCTTATTGCTGTATCATAAACACTGACCTTAATTGAGGCAACTGAGACCTCTCTCTCAATATATATATATATAGTCTGAGCTTCTGTCCTTTTGGGGTTTGGAAATGTCCTGCTAAACAAGCTGATGACTCACAATATTACAAGCACAGTTTTATTGCAGCTATAAATGCAGCTGAGACTAATTTAATTCTAAGTTGTTTTCATCCAGTTATTATTACTGTCGTTGTTAACAGGTCTGAACTCTACGCTGACTTATTGAGAAAATCTGTGTACACTACTCTCCTCTCAGATGGAACATTTAATGACTGTTGCGCCACTGCTTTTCCCCAAAGTGGACACAGAAACAGGAAGTGAGTCGGTTCTTATTTTAGCTCTGAACTGTAAAACAGCCCTAAAGTAAAACACATGACGTCCATTGTGTGATTTTCAAAGGTTTGGGACAATTGAGAAATGACCACCAGGGGGCGAGCAAAACCTGCAGCAGAGGCAGAGTTTTCCAAACTACTGCAATCTGTAACTGATTTACACACACACACACACACGAACACGCACACACTATGCAGCTTAGACACTGTAGCCTATTATTATGCACAAAAATGTAACTGGAAACAGAGTAAACAGTATTTATCTTCTTATTTCCTAAGGCAAGGCTATACACAGAAAAATGTCATGTGCTGAAAATGAAAGAGGTCAGGTTTCATATCTAGGCCTAATGTACTGGTATGACATTTGTACAGTATGCCTTGGTGCTTGTTTTGGAAATCATATCAATCTTGGGCTTAAATGGTAAGCCTGTATTTGTTTATATATACATTATACATATATAGCTAGGTGGTATAGATAGAAATTTAATTCCTAATGGATATTTATTTACAAATTAAATAGATTCAGATTCAATGAAGACAAAGTACAATACAGGGTTACTGTTTTCTATCTATCTATCTATCTATCTATCTATCTATCTATCTATCTGATATAAAAAAAGATAAATGTAATAATAGCAAATGTCTTTATTTCCTACTATTATGTGTTTTATAGGTGAATGCTGCTGCATTATATATTGTTCCTCCATAAATTAGTGCACTAATGCAAATGTAAAATAAAAAATATAATATAGCATGCCTATCTGTTACTCTATCCATATATTGGTCTGTATCTTTTCTGCATCTTTTCTGAATGTCATTGCATTACATACTCTTCCCTAAACAAATGTGAAATAAAATGAATCTATCTATGTATGTATTTATTCTGTACCTTTTCTGAATGAATGTCATTGCATTGCATACTCTTAAATAAATTTTGGATTATCTATCTAGCGATATTGAAATATCCCTTCATTAATGAAATGTAAAGTATATAATTCATATCTCTATCTATCTATACGGCTGTCTATGTATCATTATTTTGCATTTATCTATCTATCTATCTATCTATCTATCTTTATTTATTTCTCTGTTTCCTAAATGTCTTATATATTTATATATAAAGCATATCTCTCACTATCTATGGTATGGATAAATATGCTATGTTCCCTGCACAAGTGAGATGAAACTAAACATATATAAATACAATTATACATCCTAGTACACAACATTACACAACCCATGCAAGGTTGTGCGCGCTTATATATATATATATATATATAGTATTACGCGCGCACGTATATATGTATGTATAAATCGACATTTTGAGGTTGCTAGTCCCATTGATTTCTTCCAGGGCAAAAATCTGACGCAGTCCGGAGGAGAAGCACTGCAGTGGGGAGAGCAGCGGCAGCACTGTGTGGCGTAGCGGGGGGCAGAGAGAGAGAGAGCCGAGAGAGAGAGAGAGAGAGAGCGGGAGGGGGGTTTCCACTGTAACGAGAGCGCGCGCGGGTGAGCGAGTGAGAGAGAGAGAGAGAGAGGGAGGAGGGGGAGGAGGACGACGACGACGCGGTTTCCTCTCCGCACGCGCCGCAGGAACACAGCGAACCGACTGGGAGGGAAAGCGCGAGCGGACGGAGAGAAAGGAACCCGAGCAGCGCGAGCGACACTCCGACTCCTTTTGTCTGCGGCCGGAGCTCTAAACGATGAACCAGCGCGCGCGGACGCGTCCTCGTGACAGCCATCTTTAAGAACGGAGTGTTTTTGTGTGTGTCCGTAAGTGTGTGTGAGAGTGTGTGTGTGCTCGCAGGCTAATTTTTTTTGTAGGATTAGGAGGAGGACGGTGAGAGGGGAGGAAAAAAATCGCCCTTCCTTTGAGGTAGGATATGGAGCATAGCATTTAGCCTCCGTGAGTCAGTGTAAAGCCTGAGACGCGCTCTTTTTCTTCACGCGTGTTTTTACCAACCTTTGTGTTTTTTTTTTGTCCATAATATTTTCGCGGCGCGTTGCTCCTTTTATCCGCCGAGGGTGTTTTTTCCCCCCTTCTCGTGGCGCATGCTACACAATATATTTTGCAATCTGTCTCATGCACTCCGGTGCGTTTTAGGCCTTGTGTAGCGAACTGGACTCGGATTAGGATTGATTCTCATGGAAGCTCTGATTATCGCCACATAAACCCGATCAGACTGGAAATAAGCGTTTTAAATAATCTACTGGGTGTTTAAAGCACAAAAACACACACATTGGCTACAATCGGATTAATAATAATAATAATAATAATAAAAAGCATAATTACCGTTCGGCGATAAAAAGGTTTAAAGGCGCACTGCGTGAGTCGGTTATAATAAGACTAAATAATATCAAGGAGAAGAAAAAGCAAGCACAAGGTGGGGGAAAGGACGTCGGTGCGTTTTCAATGTTAATGTCGACCGACGTTGCGTCCATCATGCTGCCCGTTAGTCGGGGACTGATGGAGCGGGACAGCAGGGACTTGGAGGCGAACGCCAGCCAGAACCCGCAGGCGCAGAACCAGAGCGCGAGCCCCAACCCGGTGCGCGGGATGAAGCGTGGAGACCCGGAGCCCGACGCGCACGGAGCCGCCGCAGCACCCCTCGGGGACTCGGTAGGGGCTGAGTGTAAAAGACCCCGCATGGAGGGCGGAGGGGACATGAGCCAGGTAAGAGCACAAAGACCTCACACACTCCCACTGCCATAGGGCATGGGTTCTAAAGCAAATCTGGTAGGAAGACAGAATTTTAAGTTATGGGTTGTAAGACAAATCTGGGCGGAAATTGGGTACCTATAGCTGTTGATTCTAATGCAGATCTGGGAGGAAATACAGTACCTTAGACTATGGCTGCTAATACAAATCTGTTAGGAAATAGGATACCATAAATGATGAGGTCTAATGCAAGTCTGAGAGGGGAAATACAGTACCTTAGTTTATATGTTCTAATGCAAATCTAGAAGGAATTACAATAATTTAGATTATATTATAGATTCTAATACGAATCTGGTAGGAAATAGGATGCATTAGATTACAGTCTAGAATAGAAATTTGGTAGGAAATTGGGTAGAAATACAATACCTTATATAATAATATAAACTGGAAAGAAATACAGTGCATACCATAAATTATGTATTTTAATAAAAAAAATTGGTAGGAAATAAAGAAGCTAAGGTTATTGGCTCTAATGCAAACCTGGGATTATGGGTTCTAATACAAATCTGTGGGTTCTAGTACAAACCTTAGTTTATAACTTCTAATGCAAATCTGGGATGAAATAAGGTATCTTAGATTATAGATTCAAATACAGTCTGGTAAGAAATGGAGGTACTTTAGGTTGTGTGTTCTAATGCAGATCTAGGAGGAAATCCTGTACCTTAGATTATGGGGTCTAATGCAAACCCAAGAGGAGATATGTGGTATCTTAGGTTCTAAAACAAATCTGTGAGGAAATAATGTACCTTTCCTTGCCTACCTATTAAATGTTGCTTTCATTTGGAAACGACTAGCACCAGAGTGAACCCTGTTTTACATAAACATATGTAAGTTCTCAAACCCTACTAAAGGATTCTTCTTGTTGCTTGTGTTTTCCTCTCAGGGGTGCATTTTACATCCTGTATTAGACATATGACCATGTATATAACGTGCCTGATGAAAATAATCCCATTCATCTTAATAGGTTAAATGTACATCAGGATTATCGCAGTTTAGTACCCCTTTTTCTTCAAGGCTGCGTGGTCATGTTGGATATAGCCTGATGCTTATAAAATGATGTATCAACATATGTGTGCTTTGTGGTCTTTGTCACATGCTAATCTAAAAGAATATGTAAGCATGGCGTATTCAAGGTTCACAAACACGCACCAGGGTTGTGTGTTAAAAGGGGCACTGTACACTGTTCGCTGTCGCTGGAGGGGAGTGTCATATGTTTATTATTATTATTATTATTATTATTATTATTGTTATTATTTTAACCCCGAAAAGGATGCATATTGTTTACACTGTAAGCACATGTTCAGGTTTAAAATGCATAAATGTAAAAAAAAAAAAAAAGAGAGAGACAGAGAGCTATCCATGCAAGCTAGAAAATACCGCATGAACAGTGTGATGCTGTTATTTATGTTACGTATAGTTTGTTCATATGTGTGGTAACGCTTGTGGAGGTTCCAAGTTGAATCCCTTAGAGAACTAGAAGCATCTGCAATATAGAGAAATTTTGAGGTCTATAAGTATAGTTGTGGATGATATGGAAAGTTTTTTATAAAACAATATTATTATATTTGATTATATTATAAAACAATACATATAGTAGGAGTCAAGATATTTAGGTTTATAGTACTCAATAATAATAAAAAAAGGTTACTTTATACTGTAGTGATCTTTAGTTTATGTATTAGTTGTATTAGTTTCTTTTTTTTTCTTTCTTTAAAGCAGGTGAGGAAAATGGACATTTAATCTTTTAAGCTCGTCACACAATCAACGATATCTATTGATATTGACGAAGCATCTCATCATTTTTTATTTTTATTTTTTGACTAATTGTACGTCTTGTCATGTATTTCTCGCTGTCAGTCACGGCGCAGGTTATATTTCATTGCATGCATATATTCCAGCATCATTTGTCGCCATATCGAGATTGCGTTGTCTTTCCGCCCACCCCCTTTTGTTCCATGTGGACTTTCTCATGTTAAATAAACAGTGTCAGGAAAACAAACAGCACATAGCATGCATGCTCGTCTTAAATAAGCAACCCGGATTCTGCACCAGCACTCCTGAGGATTAAACCTGGTCGTATATTATCATTCCTCGTGGCTGCCTTTGCCTTCTCAGCATTCTGCCCCATGTGCCCTGTGTGTGATTGGATTTGAAAAAAAAATAAAAATTGCAGCACATCCTATTTATACACACAGAGAGAAAGAGTGAGTGAGTGAGTGAGTGAGTGAGTGAGAGAGAGCGAGAGTGAGGTTTTCTCTATCCTGGTGCCAGTTACATATGAGCATGAAAGAACCTTCCAATCTGTTACACATCTGTATGTGTTTGTGTGTGTGAGCAGAGGAGTAGGGGGAGGGGACTGGCAAGGAATGAAGGAAGAAAGGAGGCAGGGGCAGGAGGGGGTTGTTATGAGCTGGGAGACCCAAGGCCGGATGTCGAGAGACCAGCGTGGCTGTCCGGCATCTCAACACCACCTTGCCACATGTGATATTTCATCTAGCATCATCACATCGTCTGCTCTCAAGCTTCAAACCCGAGCGGACAAGAACAATTAGCCATTCCTGCAACCTTAGATAGCCTCGACTGCACCGTTTTCCCCTTCGGCTCTGCCTCTACGCCTTCCATCTGCATACGCATTAGAGGACGTCTCTCGCCAAAGTGCTCCTCTGCCTATGCATTATTTAGTTTGCCTTCCCCTCATCTGTCTGACTTCAAACGCTTCTCCCGTCCCCTCCTCCTTCAGGCCAGGGCCTCTGGGTAATTGAGCCCGAGTGGGTGTGTGTGAGTGAGCGAGCGAGTGTGAGCTGCGCTATCTAATGGCTCGTTGTCCTGGCTTAATGGCGCTAAAGGTTCTCCAAACTGTAGTGAGACACACTGCCAGTTGTAATACACTCAGCGCAGGGCAGATGGACGGGGAGGGGAGGGAGGGGGGTGTATGTGTGATGGTGTGTTGGGGTGGAAAGGGGACGTGGGGGAGGGAGGGCGCCGTGGCTCAGCAGCCCAAAAATGGTATTGATCTGCACTGAGATGGCCGTCTGGAAACCTGCCTGTAGAGGAGAGAAAGAGAGAGGAGGTGAATTACTGCTAGATAGGAAAAAAAAAACTGGGAGTCTGCGAATGAGTCATTTTACGCATTAGAAGAGGAGAGAGACAGAGAGAGAGCTGGTGAAGTGGAGAATGATTGCTCGTCATGAAACCTCTTACTCCACACAGATGTCAGGGCCTTTTACCCTGACATCACTTACATCCAGTAAATCCTCCTGAGTGAAATATGCTGAATAAAATCACTGAAAAATAATGTCCATCCACAATTTCACTTTTTTATCTATCGCTTTTTTTTTTCTTCTTACGGATAACAATTTAAACGCTACAAGACACAGGTTCAATTTGGACAGGAGTGAGATATCTAGAACCATTACCAGGTCACAGAACCCTGCTGTCCAAAAGTGTAAGGACTGGCAATATGGCAGGAGTATTATATAATGACGCTTGTATTATGTTCATTGTTTAGAACTACCAATGGAAACAAACAAAACAATATCGGAACATATAAAACTTTTTACATTTTTTCTTTTTTTTTTTAAATTGGTCTTATTCAGATAAATAGCTTTTTTGTCTTGCATAAATAAACCATTAAAGATATATATACAGTACAGACCAAAGGTTTGGACACACCTTCTCATTCAAAGTGTTTGAATTTGTATTATGGCAAGAACAAAGCAGCTAAGGAAAGACAAACGAGTGGCCATCATTACTTTAAGAAATGAAGGTCAGTCCGAAAAATTGGGAAAACTTTGAATGTGTCCCCAAGTGCAGTCACAAAAACCATCAAGTGCTACAAAGAAACTGGCTCACATGCGGACCGGCCGAGGAAAGTAAGACCGAAAGTCACCTCTGCTGCGGAGGATAAGTTCATCCGAGTCACCAGCCTCAGAAATCGCAGGTTAACAGCAGCTCAGATCAGAGAGCAGGTCAATGCCACACAGAGTTCTAGCAGCAGACACTCTCTAGAGACAACTGTGTGAATCAGGCCTTCATGGTAGAAGATCTGCTAGGAAACCACTGCTAAGGACAGGCAACAAGCAGAAGAGATGCAATAAAGAAAACTCTTTGAATGAGGTGGTGTGTCCAAACTTTTGGTCTGTACTGTACATTTCTATTATTTGTTTATTATATTATTTTTATTTATTTATTTGCTTAATTTATTGTGGCAACTCTTTCGTTCCGCTTGGACATATGACTTGCATTAAATAAACAGGGCTGTGAAACAAACGGTGCACAGCATGTGTCACATCTTAAATAATTCACACTGATGGCGATCCAACTCGGTTAATGCGCTGTCCCAGTTTTTTTTTTTTATTTTTTTTTTACACATTACAATATGTAACAGGAGCACTTTACTTTTTTAGAGCAAGGTGGTGTTTTTAATGGGTGGATGGCTTCATCTCATGGTAATAATCAAGCGGTTGTGAACATTGTTTTGGAGAACAGTTAAGGAAAGATCTCTGGAATCCCCATGTACATGCAGGCCTAGTGGGGGAAAAGTTTTTTTTTTCATTTTTTTTTTTCAAGAAGCCTTTTATTTTATTTATTTATTTATTTATTTTGAATGTTTTTGGAATGGCTTTACATAAAGTCTCATGCACTGTCAGTATTTATCCTGTTGTTTTTAGAAGCTTAAAAAAAAGCTCAAGCTTAAAGTACGTGTGCGAAGACGAATGGTTCTGCTTGCAACAAATAAATATAGTTCAGTTCAGGTCAGCCACGCTCTTTAGCGTTCCGTACGCCTGGGAGCTGTCATGTATGATGCAAAGAGTGACAGCTAAGGTAGCAGCGTAACATGTTTACAACAGTACCGCAGTAAAGGTTTTCAGTGATGTTGTATGGCTTGAGTCGAGAAATGAAGGTTACTGCAGTGTGATTTCAGGAGAATCCAGAGGGACAAGGCTGTGAAAGCTTGAAAGACACTAGAGGGTAGTGGCTCCTGAAGTAAGGAAATGTGTTTTTGAGTCAGCAGTGTGGTAAGAGTCCAGTCATACGCTTTGACAGTGACTACGTAATTTTTGCTCATGAAAAAAAATTAATGAAAAAAAAACACGAAATGACTCAAGTTAGACAACCTGGTTGAAGATTGACTGGTTAAAGAGGATCATGTTATCCAGATATTGTTTTATCCAACAACATAGACAATTTTATTTAAATCCATTAATATTGCTTTCAGGACACAACATAAAAATAATCACACATTTTGAATTCCGATTCTGATTGGTCAAAAATGCTGGTTATTTATTTATTTATCTGTGTGTTTGTTTATTTATTAATAGATATTCCTTAACATTAAATGAATGTTTATGGTGTACAAGACGTCATACATTTGCTGTTAATCATCTTACATGACAGTGGCTGAGACATTTTGGGATATACAGTTTATAATAAAGCGATCAACCTGGGGTGGCAACTGCAATGTTTATTTTACTACAAGCGGCGTTCAAGTCAAACCCGGACTTGTGATGAAATTTCTCATGATGAATGAAGGCATAAACTGATGGGACATTTCCAGAAGACTTCGATCTCAGTACGTTGATGAGACCGTTCACTCCAGTAAAACATGTGAATGTTGCAAACATTTCAAGGAATGCTGTACAAATGAGAACAAAACTCCTAAACACCACTTGCACGGTACAAGAATTGGCCTGGGAGTTAGTAGCACATCCCCCGTATCGTCCTGACCTCGCTCCAAGCCATTTCCACATGTTTTACAGGAGTTCCTGAGAGGCCAGTGTTTCTGACGTGATGCACGCAGTACTATCATGGTTCCGACAGCTTTGTCGTTGAGTGCTGGGATGAGTGCATTAGTGTAGGGAGTGATTTATATAGAGAAATAAAGAGTTTTACCTTCATAACTGCGTTCTGTACACCCAAAAGTCCCACTTTGACTCGAACGCTTGCGTAAGCTTTTTCATTCCGTACGTAATGATTAACAAACTTATTAAAAAAAAAAAATTGTAATGAAAAACAGCGAATACTTATTATTATACATATAATATTTATATGTATTTATTTATTATAAGAATTATAATAACTTTTTTTTTCAGCACTGCTTTAAAAATAATGGCATATTTCGCTGTATCATGTACCTCAGGTAAACTAGCGCTAAGTGAAATTCTTAATAACTGTGATAATTAGTATTAGTATTCTTCTTTCTAAACATTAATTTCATCTCGTGTTAATAGATCCGGTTAATTTTTGTTCTAGTTCTTCTCCACAGAATCCTTTTGAGGTTTTTTTTTTCTTTTGCTTAACCAAGCCTTGCATTGTATCCTTAATAGATACAGATGTACCAGGACAATATCATTTTAATCAGTTCACATTTTCCTCTCATACTGAATCGTCATCGTGGTTCATCGTCACGCTGTGGAAACCTGTAAAGAAAAGCACTAGCAAAAAGATAAGTAGATGATTTTACAACTCGGCTAGCAGTCGTATCGCAAATCTCAAGTAGCTGAATTGACAGAGAGCAGCTTTTTTTTTATTATTTATTTATTTATTTATTTATTTATTTATTTGTCAGCTTGTGGGAATTAAATTGAAAAGAGTGTTTCGTGTGAACTCATTAAATACAGTAATGATAGTACTGGGTAAGTCTGATTGAACACATCAGTGATTCAGAGTTAGATGCTAGCTAGACACACGCACCCAGCTGCAGTCCGCGCTAATGTTTACCCACAGCATCTTCTCTTATCAATTATACTGTTAACTGTTCTGTTGGACATTTAAGAAGAAGAAAAAAAAAACTGCTGCCTTTTCACATCAACGATCACGGCGATTTGGTCTGCCAAGCTGATTTGCCCTATCGCTAACAGTAAAGCGGCTTTTTGTTGCGCTAACGAGATCTGCGCTTATTTAGGTCTCTGCGTTAAGCACCCTGATCCCTCATGAAACCAGCCAGATGGGTGGGGGGGGGGTGGATTTGTGCCTCTCGCTCGCTCTCTCACACACACATACGCGCATGCACGTCGCAGATTCGCGGATACAGTCACACTAGCGTGTACACATTCCGCACTGTGTACACTAGCGTTATCTCCCAACAGTGACGCTAAACCATATAAGGTCGCCACAGATCCAGGGTTGATAATACACCTTTAAATATAACTGATTGTGAAAAATAAATCTAATCACCAGCTGTATGAGGGCGTTGACAGATTATCCCTTGTAAACCAGCGTGGCTCACTTTTAACACGAGGGATAGTGCTGCGATCTTGATTATCGACCCGATCAGGCTAATAACGTGTTGCGTTTTAGCCCCTGGCCCCCTTTAATTGGCTTTATGCAATTGCTTGCACGTGTGTAACCATGACAACCTTGACCTTTAACCTCCACGGTCTGTGCAATAAATCGGGGTGTGGTAGCGAATAACGATTGCGACAGACTGGAGTGAGGTCACTCAGTTACTCATGTTCTTTCTCTCTCTCGTTCTCTCTCGCATACGTGTGCACACACAAAATGAGGCATTCTTTCCCCCAGAAATTTATTAACTGGAAGCTTGCCTATGGAAACTTGAGCTTGTTACAATGTTGAGGGTTTTTTTTTTTTTAGTTGTAGAAAAAAAAAATAGAGAAAGAGCTTGCTATTAGGGATCACAGCTTTCCCTGAGGTGGAAAGTTTAGTTAATTGCATTAAAAGTCCACATCAAAGCCAAGATTTTCGAAGCCTCACATGTCAGCGCTCATCATCCTCAACGGTTGGCTCGGTTCCTCCAGGGGAAAAAATACAAAGGCTATTCGCAACATGTAAAATGCTCATTTTATATTTATTGACAGCAAAACCACACAGTTTAGGCTGGATTTTCTGTGAAGACGTAGTGCCGTAGCTATTTTTCAAAGCTGTTATGCTTCAGGCGGTTTAGATCATACTTTGGAAACCATATCTAGTCACTCTGGACCACATCAATCTACCTCAAACCTTGTAACCCACTCCTGCCGCTGCTTTGATGTAATGGCAGTTTCTTCACTTTCATGTTTATTTCAATTTAAATGTAGTGCGATGAGATGATACCAGAAAATTCTATTCCCGTCCCTAATACTTTTTTACTATTTGTACTTGTGGATATTTTTTTCTGGGATTAATAAAGTGATCTGCTTACCTACTACTAGATCTATAATGTATGGAAGGAAAAATGCACCTTTGCATCTAGTCGTGGTTTATTTCCTCTTCACGGGAACTTTATCTAAGTTACCTTTGTCCTGTAGATTCATAAGCTTTGGTGTTTTGAGTCAACAGAAACCGAGTGACCTGGGACCTTGGGGTTTTTGCTTGGTAAAACTCCACCCTAAAGCCTGGTCCATTTGATCAGTGAGAACACAATCGTTCCAGGATTGGGAACTGGAGCTCATCCTTTTGAGACCTACTCGGGCATAGCTGATGAAGTAGGAAGTTGCGCGAGAGTTAGCACAAAGGTTGACATACCGCCACCTTCTGTATCAGAGAGTGTAAATACGTAAGTGTACCCGAGTACGGAGAGTAAAAACAATGTGAACAAGCGGGGAGGAGATCAATCGTTCCTAGGCATGGATGGGTATGAATCTGCTGTCCTAAATGTGAAAACGTCCTAAAAGCTCCCCTGTCCCATGTTTTAGTTGTTTGGGACCAGTGTAAAAGCTAGTTAACCTTATGGTGATCTAGATAGCCAGTTAAATGCCAGTAGAGGCTAGTAGGGGGAAGAAAATAGGTGTAATGATCATTATTAGAGCCGTCAATAATGGGTAGACTATTGATTCAGTTTGATTTTCGATTCAGTTTCGTAGCACTAACATTTGCCGTTTGATTTGTCAGGTATGAAAAAAAACGCTTTGAAACACTGTGTAACTTGTAGTGTTAATTGTTTAACGTCATGTACGAACAAAACACTAATCATTTTTTCCAGTCCAATAGGTGGCACTAATGCAACAACTGCCAACAAATTCCAAAGAACAAGAAGCGATAATTTCTTTGGGATAGGAAAGAAACAATTTAACATTTACATAAGAAAAAAAAACTGATTAAATTGTGTAATCGGTTTACTCAGTATCAAATTCCAGGGAAGTTTTCCTAGTGAACACCTCGACACTGTACCAGCAAGTCGGTGGCGAAAGATTCGGCAGCGGTGGTGTTGTCATTGTGTCGCACATCAAAGATATTGTTGTAGTCTGACTGTTTTGTCCCAGCATGTTTAACCACAAGGCGACAGCATGTCCGATCTACATCGTGCTTTCGAGAACGCCCCCTATCTAGAAGGACCCCCGAGGGTTGTGTGTGTTTACATTCTTCAAACTCTGTAGCTTTTCTGTAAAGTTTGACAAAGCGCTTCTTTTCAGCTCGGCTAGGGACGTTAATATGACGGATGGGCAGGGAGAAAGTATAACACCATCTCTCACACACACATACACCGAGCCATACGGTAGAGTTCTGACGCAACATCACAGCGGAGACGTGTTCATCCAGACGCAGCATCTCCTCCAAAGCTCAGTCTTAAACTTTGGACATGAAAAGGCACGAAGTAAAAGTGCGAGGCTGGGAAACATGTCAAAGCGCTACACATCGTTCCCCCAAACACTTGCGCCTTGTTCTCTCAAGTGCCATGCCCTTCTCAACTCGTACCTCTTAACCGCGTACCTCCGTCAGGCCCTATCTTATTCCTACCTTATCCTACCTCCTTCCCCTTCCTCGGTCCTCCCTTCCTAACTCCCTTTCACCATCTGTTGACTTGCAGTCTTTCCTGAGTCTTTCTTTTACTCTGTCGCTCTCCCTAATGCTCCCCCCCCCCTCTACCTGGAACCTTTAAGACTGGTGCGACAGAAGGAGAGCGGGAAACGGGGAAACTGGGGCCTCCAGTCCACGCTGAACAGCTGCATGCTTTAAATGCATGCACAGGATCTAATAACATGCACACTTGGATATAGAAACGTGCACTGGGGCTGTTGGAACACGTCCAAGTTTGAAAAACGTAGGTCACAGAGGGATCGTTCTGACTTCTTATGTACTGAGCATGTTTAGCCAATAAGAAGCTATTACAGCTTGGATTTCTTTCTTTCTTTCTTTTATTTCTTCCTTTCCTTTTTTTCTTTCTTTCTTCAGCTCTTAGCTTACCAAGTCAACAGTACAACAGAAACTAAAAAGTGCCACAGCAGAGCAGAAAGTTTTTTCATGACTGCACGACAAACATGAATAAACCCGTTAATCATCCTTGTAGCATCCACCCTCCATTCGGAAACGGCACTCGATTGTGACTTCGTCAGCCCAAGCGGTATTTGTACCCCTCGTCCCCTCCGCACTCCACCGTTGCTCTTTGTACTCGGGTACGCTTGCACACGGAGATTCCGTAGGAGACGACGTTTACATATTTACGTAGGAGCGCTGAACAGTGATCTGCTTTCGTTCGATCGACTCCTGTACCTGAATCGATCAAATCCGTTCCCAAGCATGGAACGAGTGTATTCTCACTGATCAACATGACCCAGACTTTGGGGGGATAAGCGTTCTCGGAAATGCTCCCGCTGCCCGAATGCGGAAAGAGTCACGACTGCCAGGATTTGAAATAAAACATTTGTATTTAAGGCTAATACCTCATCATTTTCTTTTAACTTAATGTAAGAAATTCTCTTTATTTGGCCTTTCCGCACACTGAATTTACCTAGCTCACTAAGTATACTACTAGTTTTTTTTTTTTTTTTTTTGATTTTTCAGAGACGTGGTCCGTCTAGAACACTTATTGGCTGTCCTCGAAGAAGCTCAAGCAGCTCAACCTATAGAGCTTGTTTGCGTGTTTTTTCTTTAGGGCAGCGGTAGCTCAGTATGTTAAGGCTCCGAGTTGCTGATCGAAAGGTCGGCCCTCGCATGAGCCCTGGAGCAAAGGCTCCGAACCCTGTCTGCGCCTACTAACAAGATATGCGAAGAATAAAGATGTGTCCAATAAAAGACTTTAAACCAATGTCATTCTGTCTTCCTGTTTCAGCAGGAAATACCCCAACATGATCTAATTGCCGCTAAGTAAGCGTTTCGTCTGGAATTTGAATATGAATTATGTTTACATTTTGTCAATCGGCAGAAGCCTTTATTCAGAGAGGCTTAAATTTTTATCTCGTTATATATTTGAGCAGTAGAGGGTTAACGGCCTAGCTCAACTTGGCCGGCATGGGATTCGAACCTGTGACCTTCCGAACCTCATTCCAATGCCTTAACCGCGAAGCTACCCCTGATATGAATATGATGTATTAAAAACAACCAAAACTAAAGAAATAACCCCCAGACGCAAGGCTGTAAAGTTCTCCGTGAAGTTCTGACTGGTCTGACTGGTCACCCTGCATGCTTGATGTAACACAAACTTATAGTGTAGCGTTACTGCTTATGCTGGCTCTGTCTGCGGCAGTGTAACATTATAAACTCATTAATATTCAAGTGCATTTGAGTGATTAATAATTGAAGCAGTTAGTAGTGAAGTATGTTTTTTCTTTTTTTTTTTTTTATGCGAATATGTATAGATTCTAAGTATTGCAAAATGTCTGTGTGTGTGTGTGTGTGTGTGTGAGAGAGAGGGCATGCAGTTCTCAGATCCTGAAGGAAATTTAGTGCAAGCCTCTGCTTATGCATGACTCACAGTCTCTGGTCTGCGTCTTTTTTGCTGCTCTTCGTCGTCTTCCCTCCCCCACACTCACTCTCTCTCTCGCTCTCTCTCTGTCCCCCCCCCTCCTCTCCCCCTCTTCCTCTCCTCCTCCACCCCCACCTCTTCTCTTTGGTCTGGTTTTCCTCCAAGACATTCCACGTCTCGAATCTCTCCATCCCCTTTTTCTTCTCCTCCCGCTTTGCAGACACATGGCGAACAGATGTGCGCCGCTGCTTCTTCCTCGTCTCTCGTCCCGTAGTTACCGCTCGGTCTCATGTCCCGCTGACACGGATATGCATTCTCCATTCCTCTATTACTGTTTACAAGGTCAGGGTTCACTCGGCACCGCTATTAAATTTCACATCGCGATAATGGAGAAGGATAGCCGTAGCCTTCCATTTCTTGATTGCGTGTTGTAAAAATAAATAAATAAATAGAGCACGTCATGTTTTTTTTTTTGTTTGTTTTTTTTGCTTGGGTTGTCCAGTTGCCCCGTTGTAATTTCAGAGTCCTGTTCTTGACGAGAGTGGAACATGATATGGTCTTGTGTTGTTGTAGCTCATCGTAGCGTGATGCTTTTCTGCTCAACGCGGTTGTTAAGAGTGGTTATTTAGTCGTTCGGCTACGAACACTCTTTACCTGCTTGCAAATTATTATTATTAAAAATTTTTTTTGCAATTTATAATTCTTTATAAATCCCAGGAACTACACACACCCTTCCCATGACAACCAATCAGCTAACACGGCTGAAGTCTGAAGCTCTTGACCTCTATTTATGTCAATTTGCTCATTGTTCTACTTTTTTTAAAAAAACTTTTTTTTATAACTTTCAGCTGCATAACACACACATGTTATATAAACCCAAATTTGGATGGGTTCACTGTTGAGTCTGGTTCCTCTCAAGGTTTCTTTATTGCCATCTCGGGGAGTTTTTCCTTGCCACTGTCGCCGTCACCTTTGGCTTGCTCATCAGGGACAATCCCATATACACACTTGCATACTTTTTTTTTTTTTTTTTTCATTTTGTCAAGCTGCTTCGAGACAGTGACCATTGTTAGAAGCGCTATATAAATTAAATAAAATTGAATTGAAACTTGCAAGTGATTGCCAGGGATACCGGTGTTCCTATTAAAGTGGCCAGTGTGCATGTAGGGTTTTTTAATTTTATTTATATTTTAGGCTGCGCTGCTGTTTTGAAGCATTCGTATGTACTTCGTCCGTCAACCGCCCAGCCCCCCCCCCCCCCCCACCCCCCTCTCTCTGGACCGCGCTGTGGGTGTCGTGCACAGGGGATGCATACAGAGGGACATGGGTTCCTGCAGAGCACGAGAGCACAAGAGGGGGGTGGGGGGGGGTGCAGGAGAACAGCTGTTTATAATACAGAAGTGAGTGATAGAAAACATACAGCAGAGGAAAAAGTGACGCCATTTTCTTTTTCTTCTTTTTTTTTTTTCCCCTCTTTTTGACTCGTAGCCCCTCCTCGCTATTTTAATTGGCTTATGCAACGCAAAAGGACAGAACGGCAATCCGTGCAGTTGCTTTTCCTCGCCCGTCAGAGTCCCGCCGAGGGAAAAAGAATGCATCACAATGCGTCTCCGGACTTTCTCCCGCAAAACCACAAACCTGCCTAACTAGTCGGATCTAAAATCATCCCCCGTCATCGCTCCGTCTGTAAACGATTTAAGATTTTACTTATCTCAGTGAAAGTACAAAGGTTGATGTTTCTTGTGAATGAAGCGGACCGGGATTGTTCCAAAGCAATCTAATGGCCACGTTCGATTATCTACAACAAACATTAACCTGATCTTTTGGTCGCTAATAGGTAACTGTTAAACACAATGCTATGCATTGTTTCTCGGGTAAACACATGCATACACACACACACACACACACAAAAAGAAAACACACTCAGACACACACAAGTGCTTTTTTGTTCATGCAGACATTTTCCTTGACCCAAAGGCGCAAATAAAATCAGATTTAAAATAATTTAAATGCTTTTCTGCTCACCATGGTGGTAAAGATTGATGATTAGACCCTTATTATGATAAAATATGTCATAATCCAGTTGTTTTAGATATGACGGACACCTAAGATATCTTATTATTAAACTTTGTATTCTAATACTAAATGAATTGCTATATGTTGTATATTGCGTATAATAAAACTATAAAGCTGGCGTGTCTGTACATATGAAGATATTTGCAGAACTTTTTTTTAGTGAAAAAAAAAAGGTGAGTGATTAATTGAACAGAAGGAAATGTTTTTTGTTGGAATTTTTGTTCGTTTGTTTGTGCATGCATAAAAACTGCTGAACGGATTTTAACGGGGTTTTCACAGGTCTATTTGGCCGAGCTTGAGGTAACATACGGGCATCGCAGTCAGCCCAAGGGCGGAGAAAATGTATTACTTTTGAAGTTTCAATGAAAAAACGCCCTGACTGTTCTTCAAGGTTGATTTGTTTTTGATACACAATCAGTTCATCTCACAATTCAACAGATGGCGCTGTACATTTTTTAATATATGCTCATGACTCGGGCGCTATTCATTTATTTATTTATTTATTTATTTATGAGTGTGCGACTCTACTTAATAAACACCCCGCAGCTTCTTCCCGCGCACTTGTGTATGCAATTAAATTCCATGTGAACGAATTTGTGTGCACATCTAGTGTGTTGATGTATGTGATAATATTAAGCTAATAGTATGATATTATTATTACTGGCTGACACCGTGTGCGCGAGTGTGTGCATATATGTGTGTATATACATGCGCATACAGTGTGTGTTTAACATTTGACAAGTGTGAACATAATAGATTTCAGTAACATATTTTTAAAGGTCACACATCATTCCAGCCGATCAGAACACAGGGGCCGGAAAAGTTTATGTCCTGGACCTTATCAAGCGTTTCCCATCCATAATCAGGCTTTTCCCATCCGCATTTCTGACGAACAAAATAAGGGGGGAAAACACAAGAGCGTTACTTCACAATAACATTCTCTTTCTCTCTCTCTCTCTTTGTCCCCTTCTCTCATTCATATATAAATATATATACGTGTGTGTGTGTGTGTGTGTGTGTGTGTGTGTATAGGGTTGCTCCGATTGATCGGTCTCTGATCATAATCGGTCGATTTGGGAAGTTTGATCGACGGCCTCTATAATGGCCGATCTAGAAACAGCGTTCAGATGACGCAAAACTCGCGAGACTTTTTTCTTTTCTTTTTTTTTTCCCTTTTCGCACGGCTAAAATAGCTTCACTGGTCTGGCAATTCTATGTGGTGTGTGAAAAAGACAAAACATCTGCAAGCAATCTGCAACCTGTGTAACAAGCACAGTGGGCAAAATGGACAGCATCTTGTTTTTTGGCAGAACGATAAAAGCCGCATTCCTGCTCTCGCACAAGCAGCCTGAACCTACCCCCGTGCACAAGTGTTGATGGCGAGCGACTTTTTAAGAACAACAGCAGGAAATATTATAGATGAGAAGTGCAACATGCCGTCAGCCTACATGATAAGACTTCAGATAGACCCTGTAATCAGTGACGGTATCGGACGGGCGATACAGCTTCTAATGGTCGAGATCGGAGCACCGCTAATATCATTTAATTCATTATACAACTCAGTTGCAATTGCATCCTGCAGGTAACGAAATGCAGTTTAGCACTAAAGCTTATTTATTATATATTCTATATCCTAAATCACATGGTTATGCAGTGAGCATAGGAACAGCGCTGGATTATTTGTACAGCGTATGTAGAGATAAATTGTGTATATAATAAGAGAATCTATGGATATATTCAGATCTATAGGAGGGGAAAAGTGCAGAGTAATACAGATGTTAGATTTATTACAGTGGTTTAGTGATGTAGTGAAGGTGAACCAGAATCTGCTGGTTCTGGTTGCGAATGTTCCTGTACTTTCTCACGGATGGAAGAAGTTTAAACAGTTTGGGGCTTGGTTGGGAGGAGTCTCTGACGATGCAGTGTGCCGTATTTTTTTTTATCTAAAAGGTGAAATACAGCCAAGAGCTGAAGGCTAGTTTAGCAACCGCTAAAGGCTAACCTAGCTCTCGTTGGCTCTTAAACGAGCCTGGGGTATTAGCGGTTAGCAGTTAGCCTTTATACAGGAGCACTTATGAATTCTCTAATCAGGTCGATTAAAAACGGTTGGTTGATTAATTTTTTTCTTTGAATGCAGCTTAGACGCTCGATCCAGTCAGTTGTTATTTCCAGGTTTAATAACTCGGCCTCGGTTGATTTGTGTCCATGTGGAAGATATCATTCTGATTTTAGAGTCTCCAGAGTCGCTGCTTTGTAACAGGTCAAAGGTAAAGCGGTTTTATTTAGGTTTCTACCTCGGGAAGATCTTTAAGGCCGACGGCTCGGTTTCTCTGTAACATGAAGGAAATTGGCGATGGGACGATCGTTTATAGCTGCTGTAACCAAAATGATAACAGGAACTGATTTCCTGGACATTTGTGGTCATGATTAGGTTGTGGTATAAAGGAAGTAAAGGGAAGAGTCCAGGTTGGTGCAGCACAGCATCGTGTCCCTAACTGAATAAACACAAAATTTCACGCATTTCTTCTAACCGATATCTGAACACGTTAACGATCGATACTCGGTTAAAAATTAATGATAACCAGGTGCACCATTTCCCTGTCAGTGTGAGTTTTATTTAAACAGTTCTAGCAAGAAAATCCTGCGTTTCCCTATGCACTGATTTATTTATTTATTTTTTGCCAGCTTGCAGCACTATTAGCATTTTATTAATTTTTTATTTAAAATAGGGCACATTTTGTTTAATTGCTCACAGAGCATTGACTCTCACAAACCGCCCTGTGAATAGAAGAAAAAATAGCTTCATCACACTTTCCACAATAGTCGCCTGGTATAAAGTGTACATGTCTGATCGAATATTTTTTCTGATCAGGGCGACAACTACCAACCAAGGCGAGGTGAGGACTTTTATTGTGTGCTCTCTCTTAACTGTTTTCCCCCAGAGAGTCACATCATTACGTCATTGTATACGTCTGTCTCGGTCTCAACTTTCCCAGCATTGCTAGCGGCGAGAGGGGGGAACAAAAAACTAGCAGCAAACACAACACCTACAATGGCGAACTATAACATGACTTTTCGAGTTTACTTCGAGATAATTAGAAAGCATGGAAGCATTTGCACTGCCCATTGCATTTTGAAAAAAAAAATATATATATATATATAAATAAATATTGTGTTGGATACAACAAACACTACACAACAGGGTTTAAAGATGGCAGTCAAATTTTTAGGTGTGGCTGGGATGATCCCGATCCCTTGACGTAAGCGGTTCTCCAGGAATCGAACACTTTACCATCATGCCAATCGGGAGACGAAAAGATATTCTAATGCATTTATTTAAAATTTGTACAACAGAATAATTTGCCTACAAAAGGACAGAGAAGAACAAAAATGCATAAAAATGAATTTTGACCCATCAGAGAAGTGCATCGCTCCATCGTTTATTACAGGTGTTACTTTTTTCGTTACTAGTTGTCTTTTCTAGCTGGACTGTCTGCTTTGGCGTGACTCTTGATCCTGACTCGAGCCGTCTCTCCTTCCCTTTAGAGCGTCCTCTTGTTCTAATGCCTAAACAATAGCTTCACTGGAGTGAGAGAATGCAGCAACGCTGCCACAGTTTAGTGTCTGGGGCAGCAATAATCTGATTAGAGCCCATTATAGAACAATTAACTACGTAAGGCCTGTAAGAGCCGCACACGCGGACACACAGAGAGCCTCTGAACTGCTCCAGCGTGACCCGTGTGCTTGTTTTGAGTCTTTGAATCACAGGTTTCAATTTCCAAAGACTTAAAAAAAAAAAAAAAAAAACCATTTTATTGTTTTTAAGGTCATTTCAAAGCCAACGAGAGAGCCGATGAAAGTACCCGCTCTTAAACGACGTCTGTTCTGAACTTTTTGCGAAATGGCTTTTTTGGAAATGAGCCGCGCTGTCGTGGCCGCGTGCCCGATCCCGTCAGGCCGAGAGCTTGCGCACGGCACGCAAATCAGTGTTGGAGAAAATCCTTGCAAGATCACTAAATTTAAAAAAGTAAAAATCCGAGGTTTATATCCGTGTACTCTTGTGTTAGGTTGCGTTTCTATAGTAACTGTGTTAAAAAAATTCTGTATTTTTGTGGATCATACGTGTGAGTCTGTGTTTTTGTCAGCTCAGTGATTCAGCTAAAAGGCTTCCTGAAATGGAGGGAGCTTCCTGCTCTGACACCCACCCTGACATATGGATCTGTGTGTGTGTGTGTGGGGGGGGGGGGGGGGGGGTGATTTGTGGGGAATAGATGGAGGTCAGGATGAGGGAGCGGGGTGAGGGTTTGGGTCAGGCCCATTAAAAAGAGGAGAAGTAATGTCTCTGGTGTTTATGATGTTTATTATAGAAAGAAAGAGAGTAGTGTGTGTGTGTGTGTGTGTGTGTGTGTCTCTCTCTCTCTCTCTCTCTCTCTCTCTCTCACATCCCCTCCCCTCCCTCCCTGTGTGTAAGATGACTCGTGCTTTTCCTCCGCAATAACCGATTACTTTCTCAGGCATTGAGCGCTCGATATTGTATCCGAACAAACGGCGTAATTTTTGGGGGAAAGGATCTAATGAGTCGTTAAACAGAAAGCTGTGATTACACACAATCGAACACACTCACTAATTCCGCTCGTCTCATAAATGCATGGCGCAAATGTGAAAACCCGTCCCATCACCCAAGCGCCGCGTTCATTTGTATATACTGTACAAAGCAGGTGATGTTTAAAGGTGTACGAACGTTTGTAACTGGATGGTTTGTGTGGAGGTTCCATTTGAACGTACTAAGTGTGTGTATGTGTGTGTTCATGTCTCTTTTTTTCTTTTCTTTTTTTTTTTCTCCTAGAACAATGATCCACTCAACATGGGCTTCCACGGATACCCCTCAGGCAGTCAGGTAAGACAAGTTCCTTGGGCATTGAGCTCGTGCACACGGTGGTCAAAAGTATTCAGGCAACCAACCATGTATGCCATCTGTTAACAAATCAAAACGTTGATTATTGATGCTAGTTCTCGTCTATCTGGTTGAAGAGTCGTGCTGATTAGAACCAGCTGGTTTAGTTAACAAGGAAGCAAATATGTGGCAGAACTTTTACTTCCTGAAGCCGATGTATCATAAACACCTAAAACCCAGGATTTCTCAAGTAAGCTGTGTGTTTCTGGGGTAAAATGTCTGTGCACAATCTTCCTGAAGTGATGAAGCAGGCATGGACTGAGCGAGTGACACCAGCTGGATTTTGAAGAATCTGGAAAGATCTTCATCAATATTGATTGTTGTACATCATCAATATTATATCATATCACAATATTCTCATTAGCCCCCCCCATCCATCACGTTCTTATTAACAGCTCGGCATTATCTGCAGCACGAAAGTGGTCGTCTACACACAACAACAACCTTTAACACAGTATTATGACTTATTTGATGTCCATATTAATTTCATACTTCAGAGGGCCAACCTACTAAAAAAACTCTTTGGTGTACAGAGATGGCACTGTTCGTCAGAGCACAGAGCCCCTAAAGAACAGTTTTTTTTTTTTCATTAGGTAATTTGGTTTGCATTACTATGCATGGTGTGTGTGTGTATTTCCGGAAAAGAAAAACTTATGTACTAAATAGAAACTTATATATGAAACATGTCTAAATATACACATACACACATACAGTACAATGTATATACGAACATACATACACACACACACACACACACACACACACACACACATACAGTGCAGCACAGTGTATGTATGTGTGTGTGTGTATATATATATATATATATAATGTGTGTGTGTGTCTAAATATAGTAATTTTATACATCACACTGTAGTGTGTGTATATGTGTGTATGCATATATATACACACACACACACACACACACAGTATATATACTGTATATATACATACACTGTACTTTGTGTGTATGTGTGAATACACACACACAGTACAGTGTGATATATAATGTGTGTATCTGTAATTTTATGAAACATGTCTAAAATATACACACACATACAGTACAATGTATATACGCGCACATACACATACACACACATACATACTGTACTGCACATGTATGTGTGTGTGCATATATATATATACACACACACACACACACACACACACATATATATGTCTAAATATACTAAATGTATACATCACACTGTAGTGTGTGTGTATATATATATATATATATATATATTACACGCACACACAGTATATATACTGTATATATATCACACTGTACAGTGTATGTATTTATACTGTGTGTGTGTGTGTATCTGTAATATTATGATATATGTACACGTGTGTATGCACTTTTTAACTGTATACAGTATGTACAGTATATATATTCTATTATCTAGATAAATTATTAATATTATAATATCATCAAGAACAAAATTCAACTTAATTTTCCACTATACCAACATGCCTGAGCAAAAAAGAATGGTGTGTGTGCGCACTGTTTATGTATTTATATTCGATGTAAGCAGATTCTGATTTCTGGTGGTGTGTAATTGCGCCACCTGTTAGTCATAAGTGCTAAAAGCCGCACACTCCCTTAATGGAAGTCTGTGTATGCGAGTGTGTGTGTGTGTTTAAAGACAGATCCAGGTGTTTGTTTTACACAGTCCAGACTCAAACAGATTGCTAGCCATGCTCTTTACAGTGTGTAACAGGCACAGTTATTTTTTGTGTGTGTGTAAAGTCAGATAAAATCTCTCAGCTCACTTTTCCAGTAAGTCTCCTGCGCTCTCTATGAAATCATCACATGTCTGAAAGCGTTGCAGTAGGTTCAGAGGCCGAGGTATTCCGGGCCAGGAGTGTCATCATTAATGAAATGACTCGCTCTTGAGCTTCTAATATGAAAAGCTTCCGGTATCAAACGGCAGCTAGAAGGTTACTGGTTGACGGCAGCGTTGGCTTTTGTAACGTTCTCAAAGCACTTGTTTGAACTTGCAGTAGCATGCAATAGGTCAGCTTCGTTAGAGCAGGGCTTGAACACTGTTGACACGCTGACGCGCTTCTGTCAACTTCTGATTATGTGTACAGTGTATAAAAACACAAATCTGAATATTTTACTTTGTTTGAGAAGATTTGATTGAGTTTTAAACCATGTGATGAATTACATTCGGTCAAAGAAGTGTATGTTATGCTTGAGCCGTTTAGTCCATTAGGGCTCGGAGATGCTTCTTTATTACACGTAACAATAACGACAAAATCGTGTCTTCGTTTCTCCTACTCCAGTGTATTTTGCGTTAGAAACTTCTGCAAATTCGTGCAGTTATCCACTCAGAAAATAATGTTTTAGCAGCATCATTTATAACTCTGTTGTGGGCTCCGAGATGCTTTTCAGCCCAACAGGATTGTATGGAGTGGTTAAATGAGTTACTGTACGCCTCTGCCTTCCTCAGAACTTCCACTTACTGTATAATTTTTTGTTTTTTTTGCACCACTTTTTGTAAACCCCATAGGTTAGGTGGTGGTGTGTAAAAATAAAATCTTTTTTTGAAATACTCAAATCCGTCCACCAGCAACCACGCTGTAGTCACCAAGACTGAATGAGACTATCTGCTTGATTTTATGCACTGTGTTTCTGTAACATGATTGGCTGACTAGATAGTTTGCAGGAGCTAGTGTTGAACATTGAACTGGCCAGCCAGGTGTTTGTATGTGTACATTTTTCCGCTTATAAATACGTATACATGCAGATTCCGTATATGCGCTTGCCTTTTATTATTATTATTATTATTATTATTATTATTATTATGATAGTTCTGTGATGTCCATATTATTTGAACATTTTTCTTGGCATACATCTTGGCTTGGTCACGGGTAGAATGTAATTTATTTATTTATTTATTTTTGGTTCATAACACATCCATTTTATGATACTTAAATGTATAAATGCATTATTTTTAAGTATTGATGCTTTTTTGTTTTAGTCTTTTAATTATAATTTTTTAGAAATAGCATACCAGATTTAAAAATTTTTAAATGTAGAACATTTTGGTTTGAAATATAAGCATTATGTTTAGATACAGTTTGTTTGTTTGTTTGTTTGTTTGTTTTATTTATTTATTTATATTACGATATGCTAAATGTATAATTTTTTAAAGTGAGGAATATCCATGTTTAAAATATAGGCTTTGTTTATTTATTTAGTTCATAACATACCAAAACATAATATTTTAAATGTAGCGGCCCAAGTCCAGAGTATTATATAATATAATACAAGTACAATATAGTTGTTTGAAATATTATAATAATTAACTAAATCCATATCATATATCACTGATTGTGTGTGTGTGTGTGTTATATTTTGGGCTTGCGCGACAAATGCCACTTCAAGCATTTACTCGCACTTTCATTCGTATTCGGCCGCATTATCAGATTGTTTAGTGGCTGAAGTTAATCCTCATATCATCCTGGGTTTATCCTGCTTTCTCTCCCTTTGTAATCCCCCCATCCCTGTCTTTATCCATTTATCACCATCTGTTTAACTCCGAGTCCGGGTCACTCTGCGCGGTACAGCCGGCCACTTTCGGGTATTAGAACAGCACAGGAATACAGACACGACTAAAAGCACACACACCGTCAGTCTCTGATTTAAAATTCATCCAGGCATTAGCACATGTTTGGAGCACGCCACAGCTTCGCGCCGTTCCATTAACGGACTCGTCACACAATTCCATCAGCCTGACTTTCCATTAGCCGGCGAGAGAGGAACGTAGATATTGTCAACAGAAACACGGCAGGATTATTGTTCTACGCCATCAAAGAGCTCGCGAAGCATGCTTTCGTTCTTTATTTATTTTTCCCCCCTGCCTCCCAGAGGTGCAAACAGCCCCAATTTACTCACCTACATGAAGAGAGGAGGAACGTTAGGAGGGAGAGGAGAAAGAAAGAAAAAAAAGTTTTGCAGGTGTGACCCAGGACAGAGGGAGGAGGTGGATGAAAGCGGGAGGGAGGGAGGGAGGGAGGGAGGGAGTGAACAAGCAAATGGTATCTGGGCAAGGGGAGGAGAGAAGGAAGATACAAGCAGGAAGAGGGAGAGAGAGAGACAGAGAAAGAGAGGGAGAGATGAGCAGGCAAGGACGCAGCACCGCAAACGACAGCGCGCGCGAGAGAGTGACGGAGAGCAATTCTGAGCTGCAGAGGAGAGTGAGGTGGGGAGGGGGCGCTAGACGGAAATAGTGAGAGGAGGGGACGGAGCGAGGGAGATTTTGAATGTGCGGGACACGGAGACGGTAGGACAGCGAGAGAGAGAGCGCGGATAAGAAGCGACAGGGTCCTGGTCCGAATACGATGATGGGACTGTATTACCCTGCCGTGTTGCCGGTAAGTAGACGGTGCACTAGTTTCAGTCGTTACTTTGACAGCTCGTACGTCTCGTCGCTTGTTAAATCGCACTCGTCTGATTCGAAACAGAGAAATGTTGTATTGTCTGTAACAATAGCTTGCAACGGTAGAGATTTTTAAAGGCGACAAAGCGACTGACACCGGTATCGGGTCGCGTGCGTCCGGGCCACGTTGACAGACAGGCCTCGACTCCTCCAAGCGGCTTACGGTGATGAACGAGGGAGGAAAGAGGGGTATAAAGGGAAGGGGAGGAGAGGCTGGAGAAAGAAAGAAAGTGCTTTGTTGTCCTCCCCTCCAGCTGTCCCCCATAACTCACCCCTGGCTTTTGAGCGAAGGGGGCAGGTGCTAGGGAAACAGTTGTTCCACCAACACTGTGCCTCTTGTCAGTCTGTCTGTTCTTCTGTCTGCCCGTCCATCAGCGACACTCCCGGTATAGTTTTGATCAGATATCTTGCTCGATTGCACTTTACCCTGTTTACAGCGAGGCCGCTCATACGCACACACACACACACACCGCATCTCATTTCTCGTACCTTGAAATCCTGTTCCCTTTACAGTTTTGACCTCTTTTTTTCCTCCTTCCCTCCCTAATTCACTCTCTCCCTCCCTCCTTCTCTCGTTTTTTTTTTTTCTCCCCCTCAGGCTCAAGCAGCTGTTATCTCTCTGTTTTCGTTTAAAAGCCAAGGCTGGGGGGGGGAGGGCACTGCCAGAACGCACTGGAATTGATTTTTCAAATTGACCATCCTTTTTCTTTTTGTTTTTTTGCAAAAGGCAAAATTATACGCAGACACAATGCAGGTTAAAAATAGATCTAGGATGAGAACAGCGAAATGTTTATCCCATCTGGTTTCGGGGGGAAAAAAAAAACTGACGGATAAAACTTTTCCCTTATCGAGTTATAGCGGCATAATGCAGCGCAAACTCCGCAGAGAGAGAGAGAGAGAGAAAGAGAGGCTCAGAGCGCCGGTGGCGCACTGGAAAGATTATCCGGCTTCTCATGCGCCAGGGCAGAAAGTGTTATGAGAGAAGTAGAGGGTTGTTGAAATATTTGCAGAGCCCCACCCGAGCGTGTGCCCTAAGGGGAGGGAGAGACGCCTACCTGCCATTTATGGCTTTTATACACACACACACACACACACACACACACACACACACACACACACACACACACACACACATGAATTCTCACTCCCTGGAAGCAAAAAAAGCTTAAAAGGACAAGTCTGGCTTACGTAAAAAGCTCACCAGGGATCCTCACTGTAAATGCATACAAAACAGCTAATAATCTAACCGACAGTACCGTGTGTCTACCCACGAGCACAGGTAAAACATACTGGGTTTGTCTGATGCATTCAAAACAGCTTCACGGTTATATCCAGATGGAGATTATGCAAATGAAAATGCACCGTGATTAAAGTCTGATCACTCCGAATGGTTCAGGAAAGGGTCTGAGACACACAGTTTAGCTCGTCAAGCTCGTCTAATTTGCCAACCAAAGCACCTCCTGAGAAGCGAGGTGTGCGAATCATGAATAGTAATGTCGGTGCTTTTAAAGTTCGCAAGTGTAGGCTGTGACAGGGTGAACAGGACAGAGGTGTGAGGTGAGTGTCAGGCATAGCAGGACAGCAAGTTTGTCATTTCCTTTCCACGTGAAAGCATATTCCTGCTCCCTTTCTCCGCCGGTCAAACCTAGTCGAGCGACGTGAATGAAATGACCCGGTTACGTGTCCACACTAGATCCCCTTGACGAATTAGGATTTTTGATACGGCAGCCATCTTCGGCATAAAACTAAAAAGTTCGCCTCGGTGATCCTGTAATGCATCTGTAGTTTGCCTTCTGATTCAGTACCAAATTTCAGTATATGAGGAGTAAATCCCGGGAGTGTCAGCGAGCCAGAAAGTTTACTCCATGCTTATTGCGACATGCAGGAGCACGCTTATTACAACGCCCAGAGACACGGCTTGTGTGTGTGTGTGCGTGTGTTGTGTTTGGAGAGGTTTGGCCACCGTGTCTGTCGCATAGTAAGTGTAAAATTGTGAGAAAGATCAAAAGCGTGGCCCAGTGCCAACAGCGCCAGTGCAATATATTGCCAAGAACGGCAAAATGACAAATTTGATAAAACACTTGAACGTGCGTGGACTAAATTTAAAGAGCAGAAAGTTTCAGCCTGCAGGATGAAAGGGCCACATGGATCTCCCTCTCACTCAGATTACTCGGAGCCCTCCTGCAAAAGCCAGCGCCAGTGGATTGACTGGGATTTTAGCAGAATGTTTAACAAACCTAAAAAAAAAAAAATGCTATCCGCCCTCTTCTGCATACATGAGCTCGCAGACGCGGACGATTGGCTGTGATTGACGTGTGGGAGAGCGGTAAAAAGTAAGAAGAGTCGAGAGACGAATTGTTGGCACAACGAGAAGCTGATGGCTTTTCCATTCACAAGCCTTCTTGATCCTTCAACAGAATTGAGAGTTTTTTTTATTCTAAACACTTTAATAAACACTACCCAAGCTGGTTACTCTAGTTGTTTAAGAAAAAAAATTCTGTTCACATAAAAATCTGCCCTGCTGACGAAGTTATTTGTAGGGTTAGGAGAGAAATCCTGGTGTCAAAATGAAGCCGTGTGTTCCCTCTTTCTTACTACATCTCACAATCCTTATTTAAATCTTCTAAAAACAGGGATTTCCACTGGAGTTTTTTTTTTTTTTCTCGCCATGTGGCCCCTACACGTAAATGAGCTCGCGCTGCCCATATCTCAGGAACCAATAATCAATAATCCTGATATCAAATTGAAACGTATGAACCCAGGAATCTGAAAATACAAATGACTCGTATTACTCACAATGTGACCCAATACACGATTTGATATCACAGATCGCAATTAAGATCCTCAATTTTCAAATCTTTTTTTTTCCTGTCATGTTGCATTCCACATGATCTCTCCGTGTTTCCCATAAGCCCCCACGCTTCGGCGCTTCAGATCCCAGCCTCGTCGCTGCACTCACGCAGCCGTTTATAACGGCCGGGGACGTCTAAGACGATGCAGAAGCACGATTCGTCCACGTTCTTTTCCATCTTAAGACCGATAAGAGTTAATAACAGGAAATGACTTCACGTGAGCTCATCATGTCAGAATCCAGAGCAGGATTAAGGTTTGGGATTAGAGGCAGTTTTCGTAAAGCTCTGACTGTTCTCGTAATGGTTACCTGATCTGAGCTGACAGAAAAAAAAAAACAGGCAGTCAAGGCAGCGTTTTCCTTGATTACAAATTGGCTTCATTTCTGCCGCACAAAAATTAGACACCAAAATGAGCAGGAAATAGAAAAAAAAAGACGACCGTTTTACATTGGAGGTTGTTTTAATTTCGCATGACCGGACTTACTAAAACTTAATCTTAATCAATCAGTGAACTTTTGGGGTAAATTTCTTTTTTCGAACTTTTGTTCTTGTTAAGGTTGTAAGTGTTCTTTATGATCAGATCCAGTTAATTAAACGATAAAGTAATTGATTGATTGATTGGAAAACATGAGTACTGCGACCAAAACTCCTAATAATAATAATAATAATAATAGTCTCTCTTGTGCTGCAGTCATCTAAACTCAACCCAAACTAGATCAACTCGTTTCTCAGTCAGCTGTGTGTGTGTGTGTGTGTGTGTGTGTTTGTGTGTGTGTGTGTGTGTGTGTGTGTGTGTGTGTGTCAGGGCTTACGCAAACATGCAGCACACTGCATACAGTGTGTGAGCGCACGCGCACATGCCCGTGTTTATGCCCCAGCAACTCGCACGTGCGCCTTGACTTTTGAAGCGCGTGGCCGACGTCCAAAAACTCCCTGCGGCACTTTACGGATTTATGGCAGAAGCCTGTACGTTCACGACATGACTGGTCAGAACCTGCAGAGGGAATCAGACCCTATATGGACAGGCGCGTCTAGAGCCGCTAGTCAGTCTGTCAGCGAGGCTGCTCGTTTCGATGTACAGCCAAAACAGCAGCTTGCACACCAGAGGGTCCCATCTGGGCTTTTCCGGAGCGAGAAAGGAGGGACGAGGAAGAAGAGCAGAGCCGTGTAGAGCGATTAACACCGCGCTCGCTGGACACTCCGAGGTGTTCCCTCACCTTCACGCTGTCCCGAATACAGCTTCATCTCAACACTTTACGCAGCAGTATGAATTATATCCGCGATGTCAGAATTTTTTATATGTAATTTTCATTGGTTTATTTATTTATTTTCCTACACACGAGTAGAAAAACGTAGGTAATAGGATTGCGACATAGCCAAATTAGAGAGCATGTATAGGTAAAACATCTTTAGTTTAAGAAAGTGCAAAAACAAGCTACAATCTGCATGCACTCTTCACAGCTAGCTTCCCCCAGAGCCCAGTTATAGCCGCAGAACAATAGAGGCCATAGATAAACATACTTATCAAGTTTCATGATGAAAGCTCAATGCTTATTATGCGACATGCCTGCTGAAAGCTGATTGGTTCAAGGCCGCCATGTTTTTAAAGCGACCCAGTAAAGGTTTAGTAGAATGGCGCCGTGCACAGGATTTCACCCGAACTTTAGCTTCAGACTTTTGCTACACAATTTAAGAAAGTGTAAAGACTTAAGGACATAACAACGCTTTTGAATACCTGTTTCTGATGGGTCAGAATTTTTCCATAAGAGAAAAGCTGTAAAAAGTTGAGCGTTCAAGTCGAGGCAAACCAGGACCTGTGACGAAGGTCCCGAGGTGGCTCGGAGGCCAGCCGAGTCAGTGGCAGTCTTTAAACCACAACTGCCTGTTTCTTTCATATTTTTGGATTTGGTTAATAAAAAAATATAATAATAAATAAATTTTAAAAAACTGGTTAGACTGGTGCTTGGTAACATAGTAACCCAGTGTAAGAATCTAGTCTGTGATGGAAACTTCAAAGCACTTTTCTAAGTTGCTCAGGGTTAGAGCGTCTGCCAAATCTAAATGTAATGCAAATCCTTTTCCAGCATTCAGCGAGTGGAACGGATGATCATTGAAAATCAGCAGATAGCCTTTGGAAGAGGCGCGTCCGTCTGTGAAAAACCCGTTGCACGATCAGGAATTCGGTCTTGATCTCGCTCCAAGTCATTTCCACATGTTTGGGCCATTAAAGGAGTTCCTGGGAGGCCAGGGTTTCAGCAGTCCGGTCATGGCTGCGGCGTACTAGGAGGACTTTGCACATTGATCAAAAGACCTGGTTAGACTTAATCGCTTCTGGTAGTTGTTGGTATTTTGCCGTCGCATACTGAGGAAAGAAGTCTACAGTCTTATAGTCAAAGGTAAGTCTAAACAGTATAGCATAACATGCTCAGTGAAATGAAAAATGCTCAGCGTTCCATACGTAATCGTCCAAGCTGACAGCCGGACTTTTCTTCTGCGATGTCAAACCCCTGCTTTAGCTCCAAATCGGCCTCGGAGAGCATTTAGCGTTTGCGGGTGAGGGAGGCAATCAGCGCAGCTGTCACGTTAGCATAGAGCTACATCACTCTCAGCCTGGGCGTCCCACAATGCCGTGCAGCTTTTAGGACCGCGCTATGACAGTCGCTCGCTAACTGACCTGTAAATAACCGGCGCATTTTCGCTTCTCTCGCTTCACCGCGCTTGTGCACTTGCACTGCCCGAGAGCACGGCAGGATCACGCACAGACGCGCGCACACAGACATGTTAACCGTGTTAAGAGGCTGCTTTCTCACTGCACCCTCCCCGAGCATCTTGCAATAAACACAATTGAGTTTCCCGCGCAAATCGCATTTGCACAGTTCATTTTCCCGTCTCCTGCCATCCCTTTCCATCTTTATTGCAGCTTTCGACGGCGCTTTGCTCGCCGTACGCTCGCCGACACCATGCCGTTCATTAATACAGTCGAACCTGACCCCCCGAGATCAGAAGACTTCCTGTAAGAGAGGAAATGAAAGCTGGAATTAGATGCTAGCACTGGAAAAGTGAGCGAGTTGCTGTCTGAGTGTGTACACATGCAGTGCTGGTGATTGATGCATGCAATATATCACGCGCAGGATCACAATATCATTATCCTGGACACAATAAATCAAAAAACATTCTCAGTCGAGGCAGCGCGGAGGTGGATGGTTTTATATTGGATTTTTCTGTCGTGGTTGTAGTTCTGGTTATAGTCGCTGTCGTGATTAGCTTCCGCAACGCAACTCGTTTGGTCACGTATGAATTCATTTATTAGAATAGTAATTATTGCAGGCATTTTTAAACTGTATTGTAAATTGTACAAATTTTAATGATATAAAATATTTTACTAATTAGTTGTTTATTATTAATTTTTTTTGTATAATTTTTTTTTTATTGTATATAATTACAATTTTTGAAGCGACCTGTGGTGGAACGTGACCTATATTTACAAAAAAGAAATATATATAATTATTAGTAAATAATTATTTGATGTTAAATATTTACCATTTGAAATTGACACCGACATTTTTTATGCTTTTTTTTTTTACATTTTAATCATTTATTTATTTAGATATATATTTAATTTATGTATTTATTGATTTTATTAATAAATTCTGATTTTTTTTTTTTAAAGAATAGCAGTTTTAAAAAAGTTATTTAATAACATGTTAATTAAGGAAGCCTGCTTTAATTATTATTATTTTTTTATTATTATTTTTTTTTTTTAGATGTAACATTGTCAAATTCCACCCACTATAGAAAGTTTTTTTTTTTCTTTTTCCGAAGTCCACTTTTTTTCCCACCGTTATTTCTTCGCTCACTCGAATTATTAATTAATTTATTTATTTTTGAGCGGGGGTGTTCTTATGGTTATTTGTTGTATGATTGGATGAATAAATCATTTTAAAAGTAGTTTCGTGCTACATTTTATGAAAATTGTGATAATGTCATAAATGGTGCGAGAGTGTACAGAGCTGAGCGCACACGCACACACTTGTGTGTTTGCTGCAGTGTGACAGCAGGTGATAAATCACCCGTTCATACCAGCGCAGGCAGAGCAGATAGCAGTGGTTTTTTTACCAGGCTCTCCCCCCCCCCCCCCCCCTCTCTCTCTCTCTCTCTCTCTCCCCCCCCCCTCTCTCTCGCTCTCTCTCTCTCTCTCTCCCCCCCCCCCTCTCTCTCGCTCTCTCTCTCTCCTGTCTTTCTTTTTCACTGTCCACACAGCGCTGCCATGTAGGGAAGCGATGCAGCCTGTTTCACCATCCAGAAAGAATGTGCACTTGACAGCACAGATTTTCCTCTGCCTTCTCTCTTTTCTCTCTTCTCTCCCTCCTTATCTCTGCTCTTCTTAATCTTTTCTCTTCTTAAGCATCCTCTCTTTGCTTTCCTACTCAAACATTTGCCTTTTAGTTTTCATTGTGCCACCATGAATCCTGTCTCGTGCGTGTTTTTTTTTCCAGCTCCTCTCTATTCTCTGCTCATCTCCTCTTTCTCTCTGTTCTCTTTTTTTCTGTCACTTCATTTTCTCTGGTTCTTTCTTTCTTTTGCTCCTTTTTTTTCCCCTCTTATGATCTCGCTCTTTCTAACTCTCCTAGTCTACCCTAATCATTTTTTCCTCCTTCTTTCTGTACTTTGAATGCATGTTAGTCTTTATCGCTTTCCTTTCTCCTGTTTTTCTTCGTCTGTCTCTTAAGTGTCTTTGTGTCAGCAGTGTTTTATTGGCCTGAAGGTTACAAATCACATTATTCCTCATCTCCCTCTGCTCTCATGTGTTCTCTCTCTCTCTCTCTCTCTCTCTCTCTCTCTCTCTCTCTCTCTCTCTCTCTGAGTCATGCACTTGGATACAGTGCATGAGTGTGTACAGATGTTGAGCTCCTTTTATAGTAGCTGTTTATTCAGACGCAGATCACCAAAACATAATGAAATGAGAATTTTTCATCTCAGCACCCAGGTGTGTACAGAACATCCAGAGAACTTGTGCAGAAAACCTAAATTAAAATATGTCTCGCGTAGTATCTGGAGTGTGTGCAGCATCACCGCGACCCTTCTCAGATGATACACTGATTAAGAGATTCGTCAAAGTTTGGAAAATCTGCATTTGCGGCAGCAGTTTATTTTAGGTACTTGTGGCAGATGTAATGTTTATTGGTGAACATATTTGCAAAGATCAGATGAGAGTTTTAACGTCAGTGCAAGCCTTGTGTGTCTGTAGAGAAAGTGAATCGACACTTCCTGACCAATCAGAATGGAGAATTTAACCAAGGGTGCCTTCACCCCCTACAGCCTATAGTCAGGTTAATCAGAGGATTGGTGCGATCCTCCTGGTGTGAAAGCGTACCAAACCAAAACACGTCCAATGTCTGTACCTGATGGACTACTACCAGTCAAAAGTTTGGACACGCCTTCTAATTCCACGGGCTTTCTTTATTTTTATTTTTTATTTTTTCTTTCTACGTTGTAGAAGATTACTGAAGGCGTCCAAAATCTGCAATAATCTCCTTTGAACCATTGAACCATCATCTGAGGTGCTGGTTGTTAGTCTGTCTTTTCTGAAGCTGGTAATTCTAAATGAACGTCTCCTCTGCAGGAGAGGTAGGTTTTGGTCTTGCTTTCCCGGGAAGATTTTCATGAGAGCCAGTTTCGTCATGGTGCTTGATGGGTTTGCACTTGGGCTAAGGTTAAGGCTCTGGGTGACTGATTGTAGGGTTGGGGGTTCAAGTCTCGGCACTGCTAAGCTACCACTGTTAAGCCCTTGAGCAAAGTCCTTAACCCTGTCTGCTCCAGGGGTGCTGTAACCTGGCCGACCCCGAGCTCTGACCCCAGCTTCCTAGCTGGGATATGTGACAAATAACTGAATTTTAATCATAACAACCGACTGTTGATGATACTTGATTACCAAATGCCATACATGTTATCCCCAGTGTCGTTCTAGAGTGTGGAAAAATAATTCCAAACTTGCCCACTGGACTGTTATCTTGGGCTGACGGTTCAGTAGTATTGCTGCACGCCGCCTCTTGTATCGCATTGATAATACAATCTTGGAGATCCCAGTGCCTCAACCCGTGTAAGTTAATCTCCATCATGAAATCCTTTCTCCTGTGTCACAGAAACGTGCACTGGTTCACGCCAGACGATATTCTCCTTTCTGTATTTGCTTGTTTTTATTTTGTTGTTGTTCCTGTGACGGAAACATCTGACCAGTAATCGGAGAGGATGTTCTCACGGGGTTTGAAGTGACGCATTTTGTTACGCTTGGAAGGAGGAAAACGCTACAACGTTCACGAGGTGTGAAAGCACCCTAAGGGCAGGTCTGTCAGCTGATCTCCGGTTGCAAGGTTTATATTAATGCGTGATCATTTTACTACAATTTTTGCGTGCTCTCGAAATCCTTGGACATCTCTTGCTACGAAACTCTGCTCGATCATTACAAACTGCGTACAAACATTCAGTGTTTAGCAACGGAGGACCTACGACATGAATTGTCGAGGATCGTCAGCGACTGCTGCAGTTTCTCAAGACGTTGCATTTGATCACGCACTAATAAAAACGTTAATTTTCTCATGAACGTCATGGTTATTAAATTAAAGATACACAAGTATGGCGTTTGTTTTATCAAAATCGGCAGAAAATCTAAAAATAAGTTTTTGATGTATTTATAAAATCGTGAAATTCAAGATATTTCTCGAACCGGGATCCGAGTATCATGATGATATCGTGTGGGGTGGTGACTGGTGATTAGCATCTCTGAGCTATCTTGGCACTGGTTTGGTTACGATCATGAGTGTTGTACTAGTGATTCTTAGCAGAGCTGCGGTAAGTCTCGTCTAATCATGAGTGGAAATCGTGACAGTTTGGGAAGGTCTGTAGTTAAAAAGTGGCAAATCGTAGGTCCTGAATAAACGGCGAACTATAATCCACCTACATGTTTGTTTAGTCTGTGATTACATCTCAAATCTTTGAGTGCAAAAGTCTTTTTCTTTATTTTTCTTTGGAATAATAATGATTTATTATTTAATTATTTTATGTATTAAATGATAATTATTAATCCTAATAATGGTACTCAAGTTTTCTACAATTTTGATATCTGGATACATTTTCTCAATGTGACAGGAAAGTGTTGGGGATGGACGACTTTTTCAGCAACAGCCGTGTTTACTGTAGATGCTGTAAACGGCCATGTTGATGATGTTTTTTTCTTTCTTCCAGGCTAAGTTTGAAAAATTTGCCGCATAACGTAAAGAAAATAGAGAGGCGAGTGTGGGAACATTTGTGTTCAGCTTTTTATCACTGCAATAATGTGAGCAAATTGTTTTATGGACTATACAAATTTACAAATGGTGGAAAATAGCTCACACCAGTTCGCTGCTGATTAATTTTCTGTCGCGAGCACATCTCATTAGTTACTTTAGTTAAACTAGTTAGTCAGGCTTCTTCGTCAGATTTCATGTATCGGTGTGGTCATTACGAATAAAGACGCTCTCTATTCAGTGCAGGTTTTATATGTCAGGGTGTGTGCTGTGTGTGTGTGTGTGTGTGTGTTTGTGTGTGTGTGAGAAAAGAAAGGGCCAGGTGTTGTGTGTTCCGCCCGTGTGCACCCGTTGCACTGCTGACTTTTCCTTCTCAGCGTCATGTGTCGAGGCCATTTGCTCTTAATTATGCATGAGCTCCTCATGAATATTTAAAAGGTGCCTGAAAATCGCCTTGTCGCTACAGAGGTCCGGGGCGAGACGGAGAGATGATGATGATGATGATGATGGAGTGAAAGGAGAGACAGAGAGAGGGAAAGGACAAAGTGGAAATGTTTATATTTTGAGTTTTCTCTGAACACGTTGTGTACGATCGAGTGCTCGGAGTGGAGTTCCACTGTCGGTAAAGATATTGATGGGAGCACATTCAATAGCTCAGCGGTTAAGAGTTTGTTTTGGCGATCACAGGGCTGTGAGTTTAAATCCCAGGACCCGGGACACTCGTTCTGCACGCCTGCACTCACTCTTCCGCTGATTCCATTTCAGCTTGCTCACCTTCTGGCTCATAAGAACGTCTGGTCTGAGCCGAGCCGAGCCGAGTCGAGCTCACTGCTCAAATTTGAGGAAATAACTTCCAGCATGGATTAGAAGAAGTCATGCGATGCAGTTTGACACATTGATGGGGGGGGGAAAGCTCGGATTTCACAATTGTAAAATGCTTCCTTTGGGCGAGACAGCTGTGCTCATTAAAGCATGTTTAGTTTGCTGGTTTAGAGGATTGACTGTGTTGGCGTTGGTCTGATACCGTGTTCATTTAGTCCTGCTTCTGCTAAAATATACAGTATGTGTGTATATATAACTACAACCCTACGTCGTAATGCGAACGAACAGCCATTCATTAACAGATCATTGCTAGCAGCAGCATCAGCTGTTCAGGTGAGACGAATATCCAGACTACACAGGTTACAGTACGAGCTCGTACCCAGGATGCACTCCTTGGTATTTGACAAGTCCAGCACTACTTTCTTTCTGCTCTCAAATGTAGCTAGCGAACGCGCTTCATATGCTTGTGTTTTGCAAGTGTAGCCCTTCTTCATCGTCGTTGTCTTCTTCATTTTGGGCATTACCGCCATCTCCTGGACTGGAGTGTGGAGCAGAAGACCGGAGATAAAATAAGAATATCTCTTCAAACGTCAAAATAACGTACCAGCTTATGTTAACATTAGACGAGTATACAGTGAAGCTGGAAATGCAAGTGAGAAAGTAGAAAAAAGCAACAAAACAAACAAACAAAAAAAAAAGTAAAGAGAAAAAATGACGACGATCTTTACCCTAAAAAGATCAAATAGGCCTACAAGGACTAAACGACCGCGATGCACGTTACTGGTTATGGTGATTAGACCGAGATAAAGTTTTTTTGTTTTTTTTTCGCCTGTACCGTTGAAAAACATCAGTGGGAATCTGGTGGTAGACGCTGCCAAAGAACTTGTCCTGACTGCAGAACTGATATTACTAAATCACCCTCCCTAACACTCCTTAAATCTAAACTATGGGAACGGCTCATAGGTTTGAGTTTTTGGACCGTTTAACCAGTTATCGCTATTTTATTTAAATAATAAAAAAAAGGAAAAGTCAATTACAAGCACGTCAAAAATGATTATCGCGCAGGATTTAATGTGTTTGTATCTTAATAGAGGAGCAAAGGTCCGTGATCCGTTTGCTTTCCTAAAGTTCATTTGGTTTTCAGCCGGGTGAAGTGTTGGAAGCGGCGCGGTGCGAGTGCTGAACGAATGGAGGTGGAGTGACGCACGAGGGCGGGGCGGAGAAATGCAATAGCCCTGGCTTTCAGACACTTCCTCCATCTGAAGGCTTTCTACAATCATTAAGCGATCACTTGAGTGCATTCTGTCTCACACACATCACTTTCCACACTTTTGATGTCTCTCGCACTCTTCCATCAGTTCGTTTAAGCAGACTTGTTGTCTCGTCCATTTCCTCCATCCTCCACCCCCCCCCCCCCCCTTTCTTTACACTACTCTCTTGAATGGAGTCCAGCCATCCAGTCAATTAACTTCACGCGATCTCTCATGTTTTTCTTTTCTTCTCTCTCTCTTTTTCTCTCTGTCAGGGTTCTCAGGATGCTATGGGGGCTCAGGATGGCCTCGTCCCCCCACCGTACTCGTCCTTCCCCCCTCCTCCTCCTCCGCCGCCCCAAAACGGCTTGCCGCTGGACTTCGGAGGCAGCGGTATTTACCCCGCAGGGGGGCAGGGGCAAGTGGAGGCGCCGGCAGGGATCGCCAACCCCCCCTCAGCCCCCAGCACTCTCAACACACAAGTGAGTGTTCTCACACGAGCTCGGAGCATATGGTGAAGTTTGGGGGCTGTTTGGATAGCTGCCCTTACACAAGCGGCTTTGGAGGGGGTTTGTGGGGGCGGGGGGGGTGGATTGGGTCTTTTTACACCTGTTGGAGAACATCAGGGCTGGTAGACAGAAGCGTCAACGGTTTACCGCTCCACCCAATAAGCATTCTTCCCTTAATAACGCAAATGTGATCATCTAGATCATCTGTTGATGCTTTATTGACGTTTCTTATGCGCACATGCTCGCTAGCTTGCGTTCTCTGTCTCGTGCAAATGCAAAGTAGAAACTCAATAAAAATCCAATCAAGGGAAAGAAATGGATGTTAAGTGGTGTGGGAATGTTCCGGTAAAGGTTATATACAATTATAATTGCTTTTAGATGTACTTGTTCACAGTATCAGAGTGCTGATGAAATCTCCGTTCTGATTGGTCAGTCAGTTCCGTAAGAATTCACCTGGACTTCTATGGCAAATGAGTTTCTTTTAAAAGGACATTTTCAGGGAACTAACGTCACAAGAAAGGCTGATGAGACTTGAGCATTGTGCGTATACGTTCATGTAAGCCGCCAGTAAAGGAATTTAATGCTTGGCGACCTTCTAATTTGACTAAATAGGGAAAAAGTCCTACAGGTTGATTTGATGATAAGTAATGATAAAAATCAAATTTCTGTGGAGTAAGTGTGATTATACACCTTGGCATGTTCTGCTTTTTGGGAAATAATCACCTTTGAGGCGGTAACAGTAACGCAGCTGCAAGTCTGGACACATCACACGCATCCACACCGGCTCACTGGTGATTATTTTCCTGGCTCGGCATGCTCCATCACGTTCTACTCCTTAGCTCGCCGCCTCATGATGCAGTACCGAAACAGTTCCGTGACCTTAAAATGAACCCGATGTGGCGGTGTCCCAGCTTTCTTTTCAATTCACGCTGCCAAGATGCAATTATGAAACAATTCCTCTTGATTTTTAATTCATACAGCCTACATTACTTTTTTTTTCTTCCTTCACGCATAGTCATTTTGTGCTTTTATAACGCAGTACTATTCTTTTCACCTAACGTCTTGATGTGTTTCAGCTGTGGGCATTTAAGGCAGCTCATTTTGTGCTTCGGTGCAGAATATTTAAAAAAAGAAGCACGGTTGCGAATGTTACAATTGATTTTTCCTTTTCCCCCCACTTTCCGTGGTTGAAGAGAATTATGGGATTGTAAGGCTTAACTTTTGCTGGGACACAATGCAGGAATGTTAATGATGTTAAGCAAGTGCATCATTTTGATGCGTTAAAATAATTAATAAATGATTATCTCTCATCTTTCTCTCTTCACCGTCCCGTCTCCCGTCCTGCAGTTATCGGATGGGTCCCCCCAGGCCGAGGGCCAGTGTGTCTCCGGCAGCGGTTCAGGAGTGTCCGGGACCGAAGACTCTGCAGACGGCAAAGTGACCCCAAAACGTCTCCACGTCTCCAACATCCCCTTCCGCTTCCGAGACCCCGACCTGCGCCAGATGTTTGGGGTACGACCTTCCTCTCTTCTCTCGATCCCCTTAGCTCTTCACGATTAGACTCCCCTCGTGATTTTAAAGCGGTCTCTGTATTACGCGCCAAAAAAAAGGGGCCGATGGAGTTTTGTCGCAGTATCGCCATGACAACAGTTTGAACTGCTGTTCAGAGAGGCATAAACAGTACAGGTGTAAGAATTATTGTTAATAATTGAGCAAAATGAACAACTCTGTACTCTAAGTGCTCTGTTTCAGACCTTTTTGCTAATAAATCCTAACACGCGTTGTGCTGATGAGTTTAACATTGGATGGCAGGAATAACTATATAAAAGCATATTTGGTTATTGTAATTTTTATGGCTTGCATTGTGGGCAACTCCCACAACGATTACGTAATGCACTGGTGTTCAAAGCAGAGGAGAATGTGAGTCATTTCCAAAAAAACGTTGAAACATCACCATAGCCGTGTCGGTGAAGAAGAAGAAGAAAAAAAAAAAACGTTTACCTAACAGGGCTTTTGTTTCAGGGCGCATAGGACGTTTTCTGGCGCAGTAAGCAGAAATTGAAAGGACAAAGAAAAAGGGGTTAATGCAGCAAGCCCAGAACAACACTGCCCCCTTGTGCCGAGTTGTTCCTGCTGGTAGAAAAAAAAATGCAGTATGAAGTGTTGGGTGGGTGGTGGGGGTGACTGACTGAAATAAAGAAAAAAAATTGCAATGATGACTGTCGTAGTATGTTCGTCTTCCAGGGTTTGTTTGTTTATTTATTTATTTATTTATTTAGTACTACACTACACGTGATTGGCGATCTGTAATTGCACCTACATGTTTACTGTCTGTTATGTCACTAGCCTTGCTACTGGATGTTGGAAAACTTCCTCCGGAATCAATAAAGTGTAATATAATCGATCCATCATAAGTTTTGCAATTCTGTGAAAATTAAACTACTCTGCCAAATTATACAAGAAATACGGTATAAAAATTTGATTACAATCCCAAAAACGGCAGTAAAAAAGCAATCATATAATAATAATAACTGTTTATATATTTAAAAAATGCTTTAACCCCTTAAGGATTGTTCTTGTTCAGCACTTTCTGTCTAAAGAATATAGTTATGTTTACAAACATTATTTTGAGAATAAATTTATTTACAATTATTTATTGTTATTATTATTAATAATAATAATATCAATTTGTTTGTGTCAGGTCACAGCCATCTTTTAAAATTTACTAATCAAATTTGTGCGCATTAAATTAATTGATTCTTCTCAAATCTTATATGTCTCGCTGTACTTGGGGGAAAATGTTGTGTTGATGAGACAAAGCAATCTGATGCGGCACCGATGGTTTTCCTTTACCTACGCTTTCGGTTCCAAACTTTTTTTTTTTTTTGGTGGTGGTGGTGGTGGTTAAAAAAAGTCTAAATATGATGAAGAAGAAAAAAACACAATAATGTACGCAGTGATCCTTAAGGGGTTAACTCATTCTCCTGGGGCGTGAAAAAACCCCTGTAATGCGCTATTCATGCTGTATGAAATTGAGTGACACTGCTGGTGCTTAGCAGTTGACCTCAAACCATGTATCATTCCTCCATTCACTTACAATCACCGAGACCCAGTTTCTGATCCTTTTGCTTTTCTTTCTTTCCTTCCAGCAATTCGGGAAGATCCTGGACGTGGAGATCATTTTCAATGAGAGAGGCTCTAAGGTACGAGACCCACGCAGTGATTTTAATTTAATTATTTTATTTTATTTATTTATTTTATTTTTTTTTTACACGTCATCATTGCCTGAGCGTGTTATATAAAAAAGGACCAGAGAGTTTAAAATTGCAGCTCGCTCTTTTACGTCATATACAGGCCGTGCACGACTGAACTCCCACTCTCTCTAACACACACACTTTTTCTCACAGATCTTTACCCAAATAGTCTTAGTATAATGTTAGTTTTGCTATCCATATGAAATTGTTATTGCTGCCTAAATTGTCTGTAAAATATTATAGTGAGTATGGCTTGGAAATGTGTGTGGAAATATATGTGATGGATAGATATGTATGTATTTGTATATAATAATCTATAAAAATACATTTATGTGTAAACGCTTAGCAGGGTTCCAGGCAAACATAAAAAATATTTAGGAGCCAAATAAAATATCAGATAATGATGACTGAATACTGACTGAACACTGGGGAGAACTTTTACTGCCTGTCTGTTTAGTGTTCTCGTCAGTTGTCAGTGCTGAGTTTCAAAAGAAACCGAGAATAATAATAATAATAATAATAATAATAAAAAAAAGAAATCATAAAAATAAATTTAGGAACTGATCATAAATAGACTAATTATACTGCATTTAGTCTCTTTAGTTGGTTAGCAGTTCACTTCAGCGGCTGTTTGTCAGCGCGCGCATCCAAGAACATTGACTGAGCACGATGGAGACCGCGGGACAGTACAGCAGACCTGCGATCAATAACAAGTGCGCGTGCGCAAGCATATGACAGTCAGACCACCTGATCAACTGACTTGGGTTCGCCACAGTGCTCTCGTGCCAGACAGACAGACAGACAGACAAACGCAGCAGAGCCACGTGTCTATAAGAAGATCAGATAAAAGATCGCTGCTTTTTTTTGTGAGGGGAATATGGTGGCAAAAACTAGTCGCAAAATAAAAGCTTTACGTGCATTGCCGATTATTTCAGACAAAGTGTTGAGCCCAGCTTAGCACTTCTCCCCCAATCCAAAGAGTTTATTATATTTGCTTTTTTAAACATATTCAGCGCCATGGTGATTATTTTAGGTGAAAAATACATATATATATATATATATATATATATATATATATATATATAATCAAGATATAATATCATAATTCTTAGATTTCCATATAGTGACATTTCTAACATCAAGCAGTAGGTAGGGTCATCAGTTTTCATATTTATGGTATAATGTCACCATGGTAACAAGCATGAGAACAATTTATGCCATGCCACTGGAGTTTCACCATTGGTATGTAAAAAATGTCTTTTATTTTGTTATATTTAATCAAATTTTTGATACTTTCATATAAATCGGTTTTGTGAATGTCTTTTTTTTATATGCCGATGCTGTATTTGTTTCTGAGCAATCATGTGTTGAAATTCCCCAGAGAGTCACGCAGTGTAAAAAAAATAATAAAGGCAGCGAAGCTAATAATTTGATCTGCAGTTCATGTTATTACGTACGTTACTATTTACAGCCCGCGTGAGTATATTAAGTAAATGAATATATTAAATTACAGTAGTGTATTGACATGTGGTGTAAATGTTTGAGTGAGCTTGATTCTTCCAAGTCATTCAGTTATTATAGAGCAAAACATATTAACACGTCAGCGCGACTTTCACTCCGCTTTGCGCCTGGTGTCAGAGATGTTTATTGTATTCTGCGTTATCTTTCACACACAGTAATCTATTATCAGCCGTAGTCGTCGGTAATGCAATAGATACCCGATTACAGTAACTTCTGCTTCAGCGCTGTCTTACTGCACACGAGGCAGGAGAAATCGCTTCATTAGATTAGTTCAACTGCGCGCAAGGAAGCGGAATGAGATGTATCGACCGTCTCTTGCGCACGAATTCCTCCAGCTAAATGAAGCGGTCGTCCAGGTTCGGTTGTGCAAAAGTGTTGTGCTGATGGAGCCAGATTACTGAGAGAGGAGGACAAGTCTGCGTATCGAACTTTAGCCTGTAAGGGTGTGTGTGTGTGTGTGTGTGTGTGTGTGTGTGTGTGTGTGTGTGTGTGTGTGTGTGTGGGGCTCGCGGCGCATCCTGCTGATGGAGAAAGAGAGGAGCGTTTTAAAGATCAACTTGTGCTAATGGCTGTTTAAGTGCTCTGTTGTACGGGGATATCGGATGCATTAATAAACTGGGGTTATGGCTGGAAGAGTGCAAATGAAATCCTCGAGACGCTCTTAAGTCATCGTACGACTGATATGAAATTTTCAAGGCGTTAACAATGGTATTTAGTGATGTATAGTAATTTTATCGGTTTTAAATACAAGGGCGAAAAGTGGGCGTGGCATTTTTATTAATGGACATTAATAAAATTGACAATTAAGAATACTTTTGTACAGAGGAAGAGTCACTCTATCAGTATGTGAAATTTGAATGACCTGTCAGTTAATAATAATAAGTTATGCACACCGTTGCACTATTTTCGGTACTTTAACTTTTTAATAATTTTGTTATTGAACGCCATCAGAGAGTTGACAAACCTTTCGAAAAACAGCCTACAGGGCAAGGGAATGAAGTGTCAGCTTCTCCAATGGATTAATAACCCGTGAGCACCCAAGTACAAAAATCGTTCAGCTACCACCCGGCCGTGTGACCTCTGCAGTCTGTGAAGGACTGTTTCAGACATTTTGTCCAGAACACAAAAATGTACCATTAGTAGCGAGCACAGATTTAAAAAAGGAAACAACCACTTTTTTTTTACTTTTTTTTTATTATTATTATTATTATTACTATTATAAAAATACATTTGGTTAAATTGTATTTTTATTATAACAATCGTAGTTAATTTATTATAAACTGTATATATACGTAAAGTAAAAAGTAAAACACTTTAGTAATCTTTAATTATTTTGCCTGAGTGTTATTTAGTAAAGAACAGGCCAAATAAGTCCCCAAATAAGTCACACTTGTTCTGCTACAGAGTGTGAATTTGTTTAGAAATAAAACTTTGTTACAGCTTTACTTCTGTTACAAAGCACTAGAGACTTCTTCCAGAAATGTACATTTATAAAACACTGCACGAGAGAAAACTACTGATCAGCTATTATACACACTTTTTAATCCTTTTAGGTACAGCGTCCATGATGGATGGTAATTTGCGAGCAATGTTCAAATCAAATCAGGACTCATGATGAAATTCCTCATGAATGAAGGCGTGAAATCGGTTGACATTGGAATAGTGCAAATGTTGGAATAGTGCAAATGTTTTAAAGGCGGGCTTATATCTGTGGATGACGATTGGGGCCAAAATGGCTCAGAGACTGTTGTAGTCCTTTTCTTTGTAAACATTCGGCGAGTGGATCACCTGATCCTTGAAGATTGACGAATAACTAATCTGTCTGTGGGAACTGTGCAATCATTCATTCACCAGCACGTTTTGCACATTACAGGAACTCACCTGGGAGTTTTTGCCACATCAGCTACTCACTCCAAGCCATCTCTTTGTGTTTGGGTCATTAAATGGATTAAAAATAAAGGGAGTTTTTACTCTCAACCGTTGTTTGCATATTCCGTGCAGAAGTCCTGGTTTGCCTTGAACCCCCCTTGTATTACCGTAGAGCAAAAAACTGTAAACCTTGGCCAATAGACTTTAACTAATCACTACTGAGAATTTAAAAGCTTTGTTGTAATACCTGCCTATTGAATATGTGCATTTACTTACTTTTGTGTTTCATACACACAGACTAAAGTGTGTACATTTACGATCTTCCTGATAAATTACAATATCCTCTCTGCCCTTGCTTCATAATCAGTCCGTCTCTCTGATGCTCTGCAAGTTGTTTTTCATCCCTTGTCTCCTGTTGACGGGTTTCGGACACAGTGTTCTGGAAGACGGCGTCCCCCGCTGATTGTCCTGTCTCATTGATGCTGTCATTGTCGTCCCTCAGGGCTTCGGCTTCGTGACGTTCGAGAACAGTTCGGATGCCGAGAAAGCCCGCGAGAGGCTGCACGGGACGATAGTGGAGGGCAGGAAGATAGAGGTGAGCTATTTGTCTTGATGATCATGTCTTTGTAATCGGTTTGTGCTTCTCTAGTCCAGCTGTTTGCTGCATGGGTGTTGGGGGTGTGTGGTTGTGCGTGTGTGTGTGCGCGTGCGTGCGTGTGGGTGGGTGAGAATGTGCCTGGTCTGTGTGGATGGGTTGAGCATGCTTGGAGAGGAGAGTTTTTGGCATGTTGTCTTCAGAAAGCAGCTGCATGGCAGAATAAGTCGGACATGTTTTTAGGAATGCGTTGGGGTGGGTCCTGCCTGCTCGGTTTGGTCTCCACTGCTGCTGGGCTGAAACGGTCTGCGTTATGAAGCACGCACACAGACACGTGCTGATAATCAGTGACTGAAAGTGACTTTATCTAGGATAAAAACAGCTTAAGTGTAGCCGTCTCTTATTATGGACAGTTTTTAAGGGCACAGTATAGTCCGAAATGAAGTGTGTAATTTTACAATCGATCAGCCAAAACACATTTGTTATCTAAAGCTGAAGTATTTACTTTTGCACTTGAGCTAAAAGGCTTAAAGCTAAAAAGATCAAATGAATCTCTGTTTCTAAGTAAGGTGAAAGTTTCTTAAAGAGAATCATTACTGGTGACGAGACACAGATTCATCACTACGAGCTTGAGAGTAAACGCCTGAGTATGTAACGGAAACCTCCTCAATCACCGACCAGTAGAAAGTACAAAAGTCAACCATCAGTTGGAAAATTGAAGCTTACAGTTTTCTGGAATTCTCAAGGGCCAGTATTGGAAGATTATCAGGAAAAAGGTTCAACAATCAACAGTGCCCGTTCCAGTGAGATGCTTATTGAAGAGCTGAAGCATAACCTTCTGATTAATCGCAGAGGCCTTCTATACAAGGGCATTGTGATCCAACATGACAAAAGCCATCCTCCCTATCGTCCGGATCTTGCTCTATCGGACTTTCACCTGTTTGGTCCCCTGAAAGCAGCCATACGAGGACGAAAGATCATATATGATGAAGAAGTGAAGACAGCGGTGCATTTGTGGCTTTCAGCTCAGCCTATAGCATTTTTAATGAGGGAATATGATCAGATTGACAGATGGGCAAAGTGTATTGAAAAGCAAGGAGATTATGTTGAATAATTATGTATTTATCGTCTCTTAAAGTTAATTAAAATAAATTCTACAGCCAGTAATGTAATGTTTGACTCACCCTTGTATAATGTTGTATTTCCTGAGGCAGTTAGTGTTGCGACAGCAGGCGATTAGCATTCAAGCAGTTTCTAATATCAAACTAGCGTCCATGTGAGACAGCACACATAAAACTGTTGTTAACTCAGACTGGTCTATTACAAAACGCGTAGCTTCTTTCAATGACTGAGTGCATATAATGTACGCTAAGGTGTTTTAAATGTAGTTAGGCACTTTAGAATAAAAAAAACGATACAACAATCAGCACATGGCTGCTTGCATGTCTTGTGTGTGTGTGTGTGTGTGTGTGTGTGTGTGTGTGTGTGTGTGTGTGTGTGTGTGTGTTTTTTTCCAAGCATGCTGAAGAATGTGTTTTAGTCAATCATGTTCCTCGATTTGACCCGTTTCCTGCTCTTTGCTTGTCACAGCACTGCGTCCATGATTATCTTTTTTAAACTGTGAGTGAGTGTCTGTTTTTTTTTTTTTTTTTTTTACCCCCCCCCCCCCTTCTTTTTCTTTTTTTAATCATTTTCTAAACTAGCGGTATATGCCACTGATTCTTAAAGCTCATGAATGTACATGATTCCTGTTCACTGTCGCAGGCAGTGCCATAACGCTGGTTGGTTCTTCATTTTGCCTGTTTTGACTCTTCATTTCTGTGGACTTTTTTAATAGAGGGTCGTCTCTTGCTTGAAGTGTGTGAATCCTTCTTCGTCTTAGTGACCTTTTAACGCATGTAGACTGTAAGTGTGTGTGTGTGGAAATGGATTCTTTTTCTCTCTTCTTCATAGACTCTCATGATTTTAGGTTGTTCACACAAGACGTCAGCGCTTAGGAGTGTATCGGCCTTTTTTTTTTCTTTTCTTTTTGAGATCACCAGAATGTTTTGCATGGTGTATTATTTTTCCGAGGCTGTGTGTAGTCTTGTGTTTGGGGCACTGGGAGAGGGGAAGATACTTTAGTGATGGCGGCTGAATTTGTCGTTTGTCTTTTAGAAGTGGTGTAGACGTGTTTTTTTTTAAGTGCATGATGCCTGGAGGACTCTCTATAGCTCCCCCCTAGTGTCCATGGCTGCTTGTGTTGGCTGTAGCTGGCATGGGTCTCAGACACTCCCCCCCTCCCTCCCTTCCCTTAGCCATCCATCATACCCTACCCACGCGGCTCATGGGGAGAGGCCATGCTCGCGTCGGAGCTGGGTTTTGTTTCTGCATGATTTTTTTTATTATCTTCCTGCTGATTGCTCTAGTAGAAAGTAGTAGAGCCGAAGTTTCATTTTACTAGATGTTTTCCTGAACAAATCATCAATTCTATGGGGGGAAAAACAGGCTTAAACTTTGGGTTTGTGGTTTAATTTATGACCAATGGCATGTCCTCTTTTTGATTGAACATTGCATTTTGTGACAGCATTTTCGATCACTTCTTGTTTATTTGTATAAATGTTTTGGGGGAGGGTTCAAGAGAGACAGCTGAAATCTTCATATCTGCCCTTTCTCTCTCTCTCTCTCTCTCTCTCTCTCTCTCTCTCTCCCTCCCCCCCTCTTTCTTTTTTTCCTTCTCTTTCATTCATCGCTCTTTTCCACAGATAAGGTGCCGACTCTTATTGGAACCATTCCGTTCTGTTTCCACTGCTAATCAGTGTTCTAGGATACAGCCATTTTAGAATGAACTGTGCACGAATTAAAACAGGAGCTACGTTTATTATGCTAAGGCTAACAAATTGTCCATTGAGCACTTAAGCTCACCTCAGAGGGCATACCAAAACTGTTAAATGGGAACAGATGGTAAAAACACACACACAAAATTAACTTCCTGGATAATAAAAAGGTTATGGTTAATGTGGAAACTGCCCTGCTAGCATGAAATACAGGCTGTGTATTTAATAGTACAAATGAGTGGTTTTAAATTATGAAATCACTCTAACATTATCTTGCCTGATTTTTTTTCATATAATAAAAATAAAATAGTAATACCTAATCAATTTTTGTGGTAAATGTTTTTTTTTTTTTTTTGGTGGAGAATTGTTATAGTTATAGCTGTCTTGCTACCCAACATTTAGCACAGCATTCATTGTAATACCATTTGCCACAGAAAGAAAATGCTGAGTGAAATGTTTTCTAGCGCCTTAGCAAGTTACATTTTATGCAAATGCCTAACAATTAGGAAAACAGAACAAGGTAGCCAGATAATATTTGCCACAGAAATTGTTTTGATAAAAGATTTTGAAGGGGAATTCTGCTAGCAAGGAAAGTTAAAATAACAGACTTTAGGCTAAAACTAGGGAAACTAGCTAACTATATAACATGATACTTAGCAAAGATTTCTTGTGGTAAATAATTTTAGAAAGAGCACCAGGGTTAATGTTTGCTAGCTAATTGTGGTACTTTCTAGCCAACTAGCATTTTCCAAAATGGCAGCGTACTACGACTCGTGAGGATTTCTAGAAAATGCTATTTGGTGTTGTTGGTTCTTACGAAGCTACCGGCACCTTTTCAGTGGAAGTAGCACAACACAGTCTTTTTCTTTGTCTGTTTCACTCTCTATATACTCATCCATTATCTATCTGTCTATCTAGCACTCTCTTTCTCCCTTTCTCTCATATCCCAATCAAGCCTTTTTCCTGTCTATTTCACCCATACCCCTGTTTCAGCCCTTCATGTCACCGTCTGCACTCCTCCATTGAATGATGTCATTTTGCTTTCACCCGCTGCTCGTAAATGTCCATTAGCTGCATTCATCTTTCTGTTTTCATCACTATATTCACCCACAGTCATTTGTAGAGTCTTCCTTCCGCCTCCTTTTCTGACTCAAGGCTGCTATCTTCATGCATTTTGATCATGTATTTATGTGAAAGCACTGAATTATTCAGTGAAGCAAGCACTTCAAGCGCTTTAGTCACTTCATCCTGTAAACGAGACTAACACACTGCCTGTTTGTTTCTTAGCCTCCCCACATTTCAAATCTCAGACGGTGACCTGAAATGCATTCATTCTAAAGCGTTTACTCACCTGCAGTCATTTTAATCCTTAAGTGCTTCTTTTGCTTGCCTGGGTTTCCTTTCCTCTTCCAAAATTCATTCATAGATTTTTCTCTTGCTCTCTTTCTCTCACTCTCTCTCAAACCTAAATATACTCTCATTATTTGTTATATTAGGCATTTTTTTCCTTTGGCCATTAGCCTACTCTGTTCATATTACATTTTTTTTTTTTATCCTAAAATTTTTTTCTTTCTGTTTCCCTGACGACTTCTGTGTTGTTGTTATTGTTATCGTTGTCAGTCTCCACGGTAACCGCTCGCGTGTCGTCATGCCGTTTCCTGGCACATGGTAAGTGTGTGTATGTACGGCTTCATTCCTGAACCACCCCACAAACTCCAAACTCAACTTCCTCCCCTTACACACACCCTCATTCTCCCTCACCGCCTGCTAAAACCCACCTGACCTTCTCTGTGCTCTATTTAGTTTCTTTTTTTTTCCACTCACACAAAGTGCGATGCAAGCCGCACGAGTTTTCATCATGTGAAGGTCCATCTTTAAATCTTTCGTTTTTGGGGGGCAATAATGCTTAACTGCAAGTGAACATGCATAACTATGCTGCTTGCAAGACAAGATTACGGCGACCACAGCTTTACCCATGCAAATAGTGTAAAGGTTTCAAATGCATGAAAATGCATAATAAACTATTATTAATCACAATTATTTACCCAAAAGCAAACCAACCTTCTTTTTTTACATGTATGAGGGGAGTTCAAGTCAAACCAGCACTTTTGATTGTAAAGAATAAAAAACAGTTATAAGCGTCAAAATTAGCCTTATTTCTCTATATAATCCCCTGCTACACTAATACACTTATCCCAGTGTTTCTCTAGTGCTTAGATAAAGTTTTTTCAATACACCAAAGCCATGATCATGTCTGAAACGCTGGCCTCCTAGGAACTCCCTTAATGACCCAGATGTGGAAATGGCTTGTAGCGGTGTTAGGACTATATGGAGGGATCTCCTTCCAGCTGAGTTCCTGTAATATGCAAGTGGTAGTAGTGAATGAATGTGTGTACAGTTCTCACAGACAGATTAGACAAATTATTCGCTGAAGCTTTCCACTCACTGAATGTTTACGGGAACAAGTGCAGTGCCCCCTTGGCAGAGACGTCATTCACCAACGTACAGCCTTCTTAAAAATGTTTGCAGTGTTTCAATCTTTTACTGTAACTTAGATTCTTGTCTTAGATTCTAGGGGTCTTGTGTCAATTTCAGTTTTTTTTTTTGTTTGTTTGCGATGACAGTAAAGGTCATCACAAGTCTCAGTTTGACTTGAACACCCCACGTATTATGGCTGCATATCAGATGTATATAAAATCTTAAGTAAGGTATAAACATGACGGTTATTGGAAATTGATGTGCCCGAAAGGGGTTATGGTACTAACACCAAGAAGAATTTTATAACATGTTGAAATGTTTGATTCTTCTTATGAATCCACAGTGATTTCCCCATAGTAACACTGATTTTTTTCTGATATTTATTGAAGTAATAATCATTGTATTTTATTTAGGTACAGTTCATAGTGTGTAATTTCTGTGAATTAGTTCTTATCACTGTACTAGTTATATAAAACACATCCATTCTCACTTTCTTTTGATGATGAGACTAGATAAATAGATAGATAGATATTATATGAAATTCTAGATAATAAATGGGGAAATAAATTCAAAATGTTAATTTTTATTTCTTTTTTTTGGTCTCCATGGTTGCGTAGAGCTGATAACTGTAGACTCCTTTCATTAAGGTTAAACATTTCCTTAAAGAAATTGTCACCATGAAACAAAAATTTGTAGACGGTTAATTAATAGAAATGGGTGATGTAGAATGCCCACTATACTAGTGTCCATGTTAATTGTTACTATAAAAATAATACCATATTGGTAATGAGCTCAATAATATAAATCTTGCAGCTGGGACTGGTGTTATAGAAACATAATCTTCTTCAACTTAATCAACTTCTGACCAGTCAGAACTATGAATTTTGCATTTTGTTGGGGGGGGAGCTTGTCTGCAGGTTTCACTTATACCAACTTAGCAGTGGTACGAAGCACTGTTTATAATCTAATTGCCGATTTTTTTTTTTTTTTATTAATACAAATAAAAACAACCACAAAGAGCCCTGTTAATGTGTCTTAAATCCGGTTACGTAACCGTTCAGCTGTCCAGCTTAAACGTGGGTCGCTTTTCAAAAGCGCAGTTCGGTTTTAGAAACCGCTGCAGCAGCTATTTGCGATGAACCCGGTGGGCGTCGTGCCATCGTGTCTTCCACATTCGCACGTTAGCCGCCTCTCCGACTCGAGTCCCGCTGCGATGTTTTATTCAACACAGTGCTAGATCTCGAACAAAAAGAGGAATCTTTTATTAAATTACAGCCAAACCTCACGTCTCGACCACCCGCCAAGGACCACAGGCTACTGACAGAAATGATGTGCTCTCCTCCTCCTCCTCCTTCATTCCCCTTTCCTCCCCTCCCCCCATCCCTTTACATCTCTCTCTCTCTCTCTCTCTCTCTCTCTCTCTCTCTCTCTCTCTCTCTCTCTGTCTGTCTCTCTGTCTCACTCTCATCAACATTAACACATAATCACTCCACCCCCGCACTGACACGGCTGATGAGATTCTTCCAATAAATTCTTTCATCCCCCGCCCGCCCTGTCCATTTCTTCCCTCCGTCTCTCAGTCCGTCTGTCCATCCTGTATGTTCTAATGAGCTCTACACATCAGCGAGTCGATTCCTCCCCAAAGAGACATTGGGGATGTTTTTACCCATCATCCATCTGCCCAACTCTGCCAACCGAGGAGCCGGTGAAGATATTGATTATTGTGTAGGATGAGAGTTGTGTACTCCCCACCCCTCTACACACACGTGTGCGCACACACACACACACACACACACACACACACACACACACTCTGATTCTCTCTCTCTCTCTCGCTTTCTCTCTCTCTTTCTTTTTCTCTCTCTCACTCACACACACACACACACACACACACACACACACACACACACACACACACACACAGTGAAATTGTCTCTCAGGCGATATTGCTCCCCTTATATTCACAGAGGGGTGATTTCTGTTTTTATTTTTAATTTTTGGCTTGTGTTTTGATCTTTCGTGTGTGTGGATGTGTGCGCGCGTGTGGTGTATGATGACGGTGTTTGCATATTAGTCTTTGGTGTGTGACGGATCAGTGTCAATGCCTGCCAGTGTTTGGCCTTCATGATTTGATTTGTTGTGTCATGTGGCATATGCATCTCTCTCTCTCTCTCTCTCTGTCTTTCTTTCCCTTTCCCTTTCACTCTCTCCCTTTTTTTTTTTTTTTTGGTTGTTCCTCACCTTATTTCCCTTTGTTGCTAGCTCTCAGGAACCAATCACATGCTTCCTTCTGACACACTTTGGCATTCAACTTTTTTTCTATAATATAATCTGTCGCTCTTTTTTTTCTATGCCTTTCTCACATTTTATTTCCTTCATGTACGCCCTTCTCTCTGAATGTGCACTGCGTCTTTCTTTTCTGTTCTTGCATCCCTTTACCCCCTCCTCTCTCTCTCTCTCTCTCTCTCTCTCTCTCTCTCCTGTTCTCTCTCTCCATCTCTGTATTGAAGCGTTATGAAAAGGGGGGTGAGATCTGGGCTGCGAAGTGTTTTGATTGGTCCATATGCTGCATCCGATGCTTGCTGATTGGCTGGCGTTTGCTCATTCCCGGTCGTGTACCGAACCGTAATTGGCTGAATGTGATTGCGCTGAATGGTGTGCGTTTTCTGAATCTCATCATGTTTGAATCTTCGTCTCTCTTTCTCTCTCTCCCTCTCTCTCTAACTCTCTCTCTCTCTCTCCATATTTTAGAGACGGAATGCACTGTTTGTTCCTTTGCTTTGATGCCGATTTATTTCTGTTTTTTTTTTTGTCTGTTTTGTTTATTGATTCTGTGTTGGTTGATCAGTGGGAATGCCATGCATGATGGGAAAAAAAGATCTTTAAGCAATATAAGGGAATATCATCGAGCTCACAATTTCTGCTTAAACTCCAAATATCCTCCTTAAACCAAACGAATGACCTTTTCAAGTTGATTTTTGATGCATCATGTGCAGAGCTTAGTTTCATAGTTTTGAAAAAGTACTAAAAATTCCCATCAGCTCCATAACCTGAAAGTAAACTGAGTGAATTAATATTAATATAAGCTATAAATTGTTGAACATAACAGTAACGCAGGATCAGTTTGTTAAATGTTATGATGTTGGCTCCGGAGCTGTTACACTGAGCCGTTCATCTGTTTGTCTCTCGGCGGTCAGGTGAACAACGCTACAGCTCGAGTGATGACCAATAAGAAGCTGGTTAGTCCATATGCTAACGGAGAGGGACTCAGCGCTCTGCCTTACGGTAAAGTACACACATACAACGCAAGAAATGATTTATAAAAAAAAAATCACCAACGACGCATACCATTTACTGAAGGCATGACGAAGGAAAAAGAAGAAGCACACATGCTTGTCAGTAGAAACCAAGTGTTTATTTTTTTTTTGTTGTTGTCCTGGAGAAATCTCTTCCTCTGATATTTTTTTGTATTTTGTATTCCTATGATATTTTTATTCTGGTAGGATTTTCATCGTAGCAACGCTGGCGTCCCTAATCACCTAGTACAGTAGCTGCGTTACTTAAAGCCTGCAAATAAAACAGTGCGTCATTTCTGGACCAGTGTCATCATACAGAACGATGATTGCACCTCCCGTGCACCAGTCCATTTACAATTTAGTAAAAGTTCTTTTTGGTTTGAGAAATTGAGCCTGATATAGAGGGCATTGCTTAAATCGAATGCTTTTACCCTTTCTTTTTCAGTTGAACCCATTTCATGTAAATGATGTCCCTATATACAGTATGCACCTGGAGTATTAGGATTACATCAGGTGTGATGAAGTTAATGTACCCAGTTACCCATCACTGTACTTAAGTACTTGATTCTAATATCGGTACTTTTACCTGACTACGTTTCAGCATGATAGTGTTTTAAACGTCAGCTGTGGTGAAGGGGGAATTTTGCCCTGAGAGACAGAATAGTTTACCACGAAACAGTCTACTGTGAGTTCATTCAAGCTCTGGACTTTTGATACATACTTCTACTCAGGTGCACAAGTAAATGGGGGACTTGTACTTTTACCTGAGCAATATTTTTTCTTAGCGAATTTCTACTTTTACTCAAGTGCAGGATTCGTGAACTTGAGAGAGTTTGAGGTATTAAAATGTGTTATGTTACGGATATTTTAGCATTAACAGACACTGTATTAACTTGAAATAGTTAAAATACGGGACCTTTTAAAGAAGTCATTAAGTCAGCATCCAGCCGATTTTTTTTTTCTTGTGAGGTTACATGGGAGGAAAAAAACTTGGCTTTTTAAAATTACTTTTAGGAAATTGTGCCTGTTTTCACCCAGTTATGAATGTTTTGCCCCCACAACAGATCCCATCTTGGAACGGTGATTGTTTTTGTTGCTCTAATTGATGGGGAGAATGTATACCTCTCGCCCACAAATAATGCATAGCCCATTCCACTTTCTTGATTCATTGCCCTGGATGGTTCTGGGTAATACCCACGGTCACCTCATATGACAATAGGGTGAAATGATTTTTCTAAAAAAAAAAAAAGAAAATTTACTATCTAAAGCAATTTTTTTCTTCCTTTTTTTCTGTCTTTCCCTTGTCCCTAGTAGCTGGCTGGAAGCTGAGCCCAATGGTGGGTGCGATGTATGGGCCGGAACTCTACGCAGGTGAGGTGTCGAGTATGTGTTGTCTAACTGCATCGAATCTGTGCAGACATTAATGTGTTTTACTGTGTGCTTATTTAAGCAATAAAGTCCCATTTGCATTTACAGTCCTCCTTTACCCCAGTGTATTACATCATCCAATATGTGCTTGGTATCCCATGTTTGCCTTGGAGCTATTAGTCTAATAAAGCTAACGGAGAGTGCAGCAATCCTCTGTTCCCACGTAGAGACATTATAGGGTTGCATAACACAAAAACTGTTTGCTTTATTGGATTTTTTGTACCCAGGAACTGCTGCTGTGATGATACCGACTGTTCTGCACCTTATTCTAAGTCACACTTAGTCACACTTAGTACTGATTGCTGTTCTAGTACACAATGAAGAAAGAAATGATTTCTAATCTACTAGCTATCTTTGCCTAGAAAAGGTTCACTTTTGAGTCTGGCTTCTCTCGAGTTTTCTTCTTGATGTCTTCTCATGGAGTTTTTTCTTGCCACCATCACTATGGGTTATGGCTTGCCTTAAGGATTTAAATCCATATCCGTGTTTCTCGAAAGCTGCTTTGTGAAAATGTCTTAAAGTGTTGTTATAAAATTAAGTGTTTTAATTACAGTTTTAGTGAAACATGCCTGATGGGAGAAAAATGGCTGATGGGAGAATTATGGAAATTAAATTTTTGTTGGACTCACAGAATTTTTAATCTCGAAGATCAGATCTTATCTGACAGTTTCAGTTCAACAGTTTTGAAATGAACCTAGAAGGATTGGCACAATAAGAAAATAACTCTAATTTATCCATAACCCTTGTTCCGGTGTCTATTATTATAATTATTATTATTTTACGAATAAATCAACTTCCTGTCTCTCAGTTCCAGGCTTTCCTTACCCCACAGCCGCAGCGGCGGCAGCGGCCACTACAGCCGCCACCTTCAGGGGTGCTCACCTGCGGGGGCGCGGCCGGCCCGTTTATGGCGCCGTGCGTGCAGCTATACCGCAACCCGCTATTCCAGCATACCCAGGGTAAGACAGACTGACACACACGTTTCCTGTAGGATTATTAGCTTTAATTTCGACCAGTTTAAAGGGCCAACAGCTTTGACAATTCTAAATGTTTTAACACTAGTCCCTTGAATACCTAAATGAGGTGTTTTGTGTTATGTAGATTGTGCTGTACAGGAAATTCTAGCAAATTACATTAGACGGGTCCTGTACCTGATTCACAAGCTCACTAGTAGTCACAGAGTGCTACGTTTTAAATCGTTTAAACTTATGAAAGCTAATTAAAGCAAGTGGTTAAAAAAAAAAAGTCCAATATATCCAATTTCCCATTTACCTCAGATGTAGCCGAGTGTGTCGTAGGTTCTTTGGTTTTGCGCTGGAGCTTTGAGATGAATGTAGCAAAAACAGTTAAACAGATGATTAAAGATTTTTTTTTTTTTTTTGTGGTTTGAAAATTAGCCATGTAGCATCCAAATGATTAGCAGTGGTGCTTCCTCAGACGAATCTCATGGAACTCGTTCTTCAACCTGTTCTTTCTCATTATCCTGTCATTAAATGTATTCAGAAATATTACATAGAAAAACAAATCCTGGAAGAAGTAGCAGAGATTTCTGGTGCTTTTGGTGACAGTGCAGCTAGATTGCTTTGCTAATAGTTGTTGCATTATTTAACTTAGCTTTAGTAGTTATAAATAGCTACGGTACTTTGCTGAATATACCACACACACGCAACAGTGGTAAGTAGCTATAAGCAAAGTAGGGCAAGTTTCTTTGTATTTTTTAAAATAATCTTTTTGAGTCACATTCAAAAGTGAAGTAATACGAAATCACTCTCTTTTTCTCTCTTGAGGCCACTAAAAATGCAACCAACGTCTTGCCTGAACTGCAAACTCACCCTCTCGTGGTGAACAAGTTTATGTATTTAAGCTACAGAGAAATATACTGCAAAACAAACATTATTGGTTAATAAATGTTAGTGATGAAAATCAGTTAGCGATGAATCCATAACCAGTTCTCAAGAAACAAATTTCATATTTTTTTCATACTTTGAGCTTAAAAACGGATTACTATTTTGCATTTACATTTAAAACATTCACGAGCACATTAGTCTTGGAGCTCCAGCCCAAACCCGAAGTCTAAACAGAGCACTTACATTTGAGGTAAGTGGGAAAACTTAATGAAAGGGATTTTAAACCGAACTCGGTATCGCCTCATCTGTTAGCAATACAGTTTAAAACAGATTCTTAAATTCTGTTTTCCACGTACTTGCACTCTGATGATTTGTGCATGTTGCATGTGTTATTTTTGGGGTGCTGTGCTTTTCAAATTCAAACCAAATGCTGATCACTGAAATGACACCAAAAATGCCAGTTTCATCGACATTCTCGCTATCCCGAGTCGCAGCTCAGTGCTGTGTTTATCAGCGTTATTATCGATTAAACGGATATAAACCAGACTGATGAAAGTGGCATTTTCACTGTGCACTGCATGTGTGTGGACTAATTTCCTCACGTCTTCTCTCTCTCTCTCTCCCACACTGTTATTTTTTATTTTCCTTTTTCCTCTGTCCATTATTCACTCATCTCCTGCCTCTGCTTACCACTCGGTGGCACTCTTTTCTCGCATTCGTTTTCATTTCCGCTCTCTTTATCCTTTCATCTTCTTGCCTTTCCTTGTCCTCTTTTTCCTTTTGTTCTCCCTCCCTCTTTCTCTCACTCTCCCTTCTTACTGTTGCACTCCCTCTTTCTATCCCTCTCCCTGTCTCTTTTCTTGTCTTCTCTCTCTCTCTCTCTCTCTCTCTCTCTCTCTCTTCTTTCTCTCCCAGCGTGGTGTACCAGGATGGTTTCTATGGGCCCGCAGACCTTTATGTAAGTATCGTTCCCTCTCTCTCTCCTTCTCTATTTCTCCTCATCCTCCTCTCTTTCTCCTTCACTCTGAGTCAGAGTGGTTTGCAGGATGTGTGACGGCGAGCGGCACGGAGTCGTCTCATTCGGATATACACCACGTCAGCAGTTTTTCCTCTTAAAGGATTCAACACTAGTAAACTCTTCCATGTCCTTTATTAAATCCAGAAATCCTCACCCAAAGCGAGGTCAGACTGCAGGTGGACGAATAGACGGCTCCGTGCATGAGTGCGAGAGTGGCATGAACTTGAGCGTCTATGTGTATTTGTGGGAGTGCGTGAGCGAGCGCCTGCCTGTGTGTTTGTGTGTGTGTGCGTGCGTGCGTGCGTGTACGAGTGTGTGTGTGTCCAGGTTGACGATAGCTCTTTCTGTTCTCCCCGTAGAATAGTGTTTCAGGACTCTGTGGTTAGTAGCAGATTGCCACAGGTAGGGTTTCTCTGACGGATAGTGTGCATCTCTCGTTCTGACTGACTGATTTATCAATTAATAAATTTGTTTGACATATTGATTGTTTGAGATTGTTAATGCGTTTCTGTTTCCCTACTAACTCACTGCAAATCTGACATGGGTGAAGGGAAGGGGGAGAAAATTATCCGGCTAAAGAACTGATTTCAGCCTGCCTTTCCACTTGTGCGAAGGAAAAAGAAAAAAAAAAAGATTATGGTCATTTCTGTTTTCAGGTTTTAAAAAAAGAAAAAAGAAAAAAAAAAGGCAAATAAATAAAAAAGTGAAACCTTATTTTATAGGACAAGAATTTTTATAGGTAGGCATGTGCCGATATTATGTTTTTTTTTTAATACTAATCTTTTTATTTTATTATATGTAAAATGACAACTTCATTCATTGGCCATAATATGAGTTCGTGAAACCGTACTGTGTTGAATCACATCGAACGGACAAAATTCGTTCCCACTTCAGTCCTGCTGAACTTGATCATATATTAAAAAAAAAAAAAAAATCACTAAACCAAAGTGTGCAGTGCGAAAATATACTGATTTCAATCTTATCCATGACCCATACATATGCCGTAACATCTAGCTTACCATTGACAGAGCTTTAACTCATAATCACTTACTAACTTATTACCTTTAAGTGCACGAAAAGCCAAGATCTTCAAATGAACACGACTACTTATAACTAACTTACACATGCTGCCTGTCAGGTCATATTGAATGTTCATTACTTGGCCAAGCTTGTGGAAATCTATAAACAATAAATCTGTTGCAATAGGAAATACATCAACAATGGAGATGCAAAGCAGAGATTTTTGGCATTTTCAAATAAATGCATTCCTCTTATACCAGACAGTTTTGCAAAAAAAAAACTTTGTATTAAATAATGACAAATTTTATCCACTTTTCGTTATGACCCAGTTTGTGGAATGTCCACAAAACAAGTTAGAGGGGCATTTTAGTCAAACCAGGAATTGAAAATAAATACATTTGTTCTTGTGCATGAATGCGTAAAATCTATTGACATTTACAGAAGACTCGTAATAGTACGGCGATGAGACTCTTAGCCGAAGTAAGACATTTGAATGGTGCAAATGTGTGTAAGAAGGCCTCACAACCGTTGATGGCGATCCTGACCCAGGGGGCTTCGAGCACATATTGCCGACTTCACTATTACAGGATCTTGGCTGGGAGTTATTGCTATACAGTCCTGACCTCACTCCAAGCCATTTCCTCATGTTTGGACCTTTAAAGGGAGTTCCTTGGAGGCCAGCATTTCGGACGTGAAGCAGGCAGTCTGATTATGGCTCGGGTGTAACTGGGAGAACTTTCTACCTCAATGATATTCAAGCGCTAGTGAAACACTGGGATGAATGCATTAGTGTAGCAAGGGATTATATCAAGAAATAAAGGGAGTTTTTACTCTCATAACTGTGTTCTGTTATTTTGCACAATCAAAAGTCCTGGTTTGACTCGAAAGCCCCTTGTAGGTCCTCTTACCTGATTATGGTTGCGACATGCATACCAAATAAAAGTTCTTTTGTGAAAGTCAATAAGGAGGAGTTTTTTTTTTGTTTGTTTGTTTGTTTGTTTTTTTTGGTCATTGAACACATCCATTAAAGTAGTACATTTTAAATAAATAAATACATAAATAATAATAATAATTATTATTATTACTGTCCCAGGAGTCTCCACTTCCTGTATTTCTAATCACAGAGTTCATGTAACGTCCTTTAAATAGTCCAGCGTTTCTCTCAGAAGCAGAGCGGCGCTGCCGTACGAGCGATTATCAGCACATGCCTAATTTCATGTTTCACTCTGGATGACATTCTAGCTCCATTTCCAAAACCGACATCTTTCCAGATGTGTGGAGTTTTCCAGCAGAAATCAGATCTGGGTCTACGGCGCTTGTTAGCTCATTAGCTGTAGAGAAACGATTTCATGATTCTGACCCCTTCCCAGAATCTCCCCGTATCTCTGTCTCACTGTGGCATGCTGACTGGAGCAGTGTTGGCATGCAGGCACACTTACCGCCCTTAGATACCTGCTCTCACCTCCCCCTACCCCCCCCCCTCCTCTCTCTCTCTCTCTACCTAGCTTTATTTTTACCTGTCTCTTGCCCTCTCTCTCACATTGTACCACTCCTTTTCTCCAGGCCTTTTCTCTATTTATGCCTTTCACTCAGTTTACTTTTTTCATTTCTTCTTTCCCCTTTTTTGATCTCTTCCTTGAATTGTTTAAAAAAAAAATCAGTTTCAGTCTGTTTTTCATTTTTTTTCTTCCTTCAAATTCTCTCATTTCCTTTCCCCCCCCCTCCATTCCCTTTATATATACAGTACAAATGTTTTTATCTTCCTTTAATTTTTCAGTCTCCTTTGTTTAACTTGCTCTTCGCTTCATTCTTCCTTTTTTCCCTCTCCTTACATTTTTCTTCTTCTTTCTCCTCTCCCTCTCTCCCTGTACCCCTGCTCTCCCCACCATCCCCGCAGGTGTGTGGTGGAATGTGGGAGTATTACTTGATTGGCTCTAGGGTAGAATGCAGTGGTGTGATTGGCAGAAATCGCTTGTTTTTTTTTTTAAATAGTTTTTGTTTGTTTTTGTGTTCAGTTTGGGGTGCATGCTGTCTGTATGCGTGTCTGTTTGTTCGTCTGTCTGTCTGTTTGTCTACCTGTCTGTCTGTCCGTGTGGTTGTGGTGCCACGAGTGTGAATGAACGTTTCCCTTAATCTCACTGTTTCTGACTGTCTGCGTGTCCCGGCACCAGTAAAATGACTTGCTCACCCTTCGTTATGTGGAGCGTGCATTGAGGGTTTGGGGGAGGGTGAGACATGGCACTCGTAAGGCTGCACACGTAATTCTGACTGATTTTCAGTTTGTGTCTTCCTCATCGACAAAAAGTCCACTTGGTGTTTCCTTTTATTTCTTTATTTCATTTCTTTCTTTATTTTTTGGCATGACGTAATCGAGTTTTTGAGGTAATCCTATGGCCGTGATTTGCCAGTGAGGAAGAGACACACTCACCGCTCAAACATCAAAATTCAGCTCTGTTCTTAGAATGTGGTTTGCATCTGATCATTAATGCCAGTTTGCTTGTTATTTGATATTGTATCATTCCTAACGCCTAATGTGTGTTCTTTCTAAAAACTACACTATTCAGTTTTAATCTCTGGGTGCTACCTGGAATTTATCTGATCTTTATTCTACTCTCTCTTTGTCTCGCTTCCTCTCCCTCTCTCTCTGGCTTTTTTCTTTTTTCCATTTAGGGTGGTTATGCGGCGTATCGCTATGCCCAACCCACCGCCGTAGCAGGTCCAACAGCAGCGGCGGCAGCCGCTGCCGCAGCAGCCTATAGCGACAGGTTAGCATCTGTGCATTTGTTATGAGCATTAGCGCAAATTGGCCCTAGACGCTTTGCTTGCATAAAAAAAAAAAAAAAAAAACATTTTTCCATTATACTGAGATTCAAGTTTGAAAAAAAAAAAAAACACTGTTTTTGTTGTGTCTGTGTTTCAGTTATGGTCGCGTATATGCGGCAGATCCTTACGCTACAGCGCTAGCAGCCCCCACGGC
>JAAGKR010000369.1:0-12500 GCA_011419295.1 Clarias macrocephalus
TTTTTTTTTTTCCCTTCGACAGTTGCCCAACAACGTAAATACATACTCAAAAAGGTACAGTGGTGGTCCTTAAGGTCCAGGTGTTTCCTTTAAATGGGGACACTACATTCCTTACCACAGGCCCAAAAGGCATGTCCTTAGGTGTATCAAGTTCATGGCAAATTTAAGCACTTAAAATCAGCATGTCTTGTTATTGACATTTTTGTTTTTATCTACAGGTCTTACTTTACGGTCTGTAACAATAAGTGACCTGTTCATGGTTTAAGGTGTTTAACCTATTTTCTTAAATCAGTTCAACAATTGGGCTTATAATTGGATATACTGTAATAATTGAGTTATTAACTAGGATAATTGTGTTATTAATTAGGATAATTGTTTACCTTTCTGTGGTTAACATGACCATAACTGCTGACTAGGAAAGAGTTAACCAAAAACAATCCAAACCCCAAAGTACAAATTCACACTGACACACTGTGCCTGTTAGTCACTCTATTGTGAGAATTGATGACCACAACTACTAATGCCCCACTGAGCGAGATATCTGTCACTCGATATGTGGGCAAGTATTAAAACACGCTTATAACCAAACAAAAAGTGACTTGAGAAATACGCAACCACACAAAAAAGCCAGCTAGTGAATAATATTTCACAGTTCAAATCGATGAAAGAGCATAATTATTGCCAGATCAGAGCTATAGTGAGAAGTATTAGTCAGAAAGATTGGATCAGTCCTTGTTACCATCTGGTGATGGGTCGTGACAAGATGTCTGCTAGCAACACAGTAGTGTTTCTTCACTATTCCATCATGTCCAATAGTAATGTGTTTATTATGTGTATAGGAAGATAACATATATAATATATAGACATATATTAATGGAATTTTAGCACATCGATTTACTGTAAAGTACAGAAGTACTGCTTCACTGAAAAGTGTTATCTTACACTGTTATCTCTTGATCGACAATTTTCTACAAATTTAAAGAAGTATGGCTGACGTATTTAAATTTAATATAAATGCTAATGTAGTGGTAGAAATGAAAGCTGACTCATTTTACAGTGCTAACTTTAAACGTATAACTTTTAGTGTTAACCATTCTGGTGATTTGTGGATACAGGATTGATTCAGTGTTCAAATATTGTATAAAACTATTAAATATGAAAAAAAATTTTAAACATTCCCTCCATTTGTTGAATTACTTTTTTTTATATGATTTTTCTTTCTTACAAAATTGTATTGCATAAAAAGATAGACAGCTAAATAATAGCGATGGTAATAATCCTGCAATCTAAAGTAACTTTTTTTTTTTAATACAGAGTTTCCAGCTTCTAAAAAGGGGGCTTGCTTTAGTTTGGTGCACAGGTCACTTCATTAACAAATTGGGACGAGTTTCTTTACCCTCAACGTCATATTGTGTAATCTGATTACATAAAGCAACAAATTTGCTTTAGCACACATGTTCCTAGAGTAGGACAGACACTAGTTGTGACATCCTAGCTACTTCAACAGATTGAGTACTGTGAGTACAAGGTGCGTTCCCATCACAGATCCCTGACTGAGAAAAGTGTGTCAGAGGTAAAGAGAGCAAACTGAGATCGAGAATGGCAAGTTCAGAGAATGCATGTACTGAATAAGTGGGTGTGAATGCATTCACACCCAATTATACACACAATGTATTTGTGGCAGTACATGTATGCTGAAGCATACAATCATGTCTAGCTATAAATAATTCAAAAAGCTCATATTCTATGCCTGAACATGGTTCAACGTTTGCCTCCATTAATAGTAATAGTTCCTTAGAACCATTCTAAGGAAATAAAAAATTCAATTAAACTACAAAGTGTAAAATAGCACTGTTTGTTTCTGCTTTGAATTCTTCAATGAACCTATATTACTATATTACTGTACTGGTATTCGGAAAAATTATGTTCATTAATTGCCCTGAATAAAATAAGTGTAAAATGTCTTCTAATTGACATTTACATAACCATTTTTATGGGAGTGATAAAAACATACGTGATTTAATAAACAATTCAGACACAAATATTCCATACTGTATATAACTGAAATAAGAAAGTATGATTATGCTTGTCTATGTAAAAAAAATCTCAATCAAACAACAGAATACATTTAAGCTTTGTTTGACTAAATGATGTTGTAGTGGGTAGTGTTGCTCCAGAATCCATGGTTCAGTTCTAAGCTTGATTTACTGTCTGTGTTTGCATGTTGCAAACTTTCACCTTTTTCTGGTTTATGCTGGTCAAGGTTTCAGTGCCTAATTTGGAACCACAAGTCTGGGTGCAAAAGTCTTTAACAGCATTTTAAATTTTAATTATATGAATGAGCGATCTGTTCCCAAAAGAAGACTTCTTGGAAGCTGGAATGACGAAGAGATTTGGACAGAATGCTGTGCCCCATGTTCATGCATACTTCACACTCCTGTGCCTACCACATTCATGATCACGCAGCCTTGCACCCAGAAGCATGATGAATATTTAATATGAGTAGGTTTTATCTATGGAAAAAACAGATTGTTCCCCTCAACCATAGATCCACATTAAATTAACGTCTCCTTCATAATTACTCACAAATGATAACATTGATTACCCATACTTCTTGACCATTTGACATTTTTCTCCCAATGCCTCAGCAAACAACTTGTGTGCTGTCCATGGTCCTGAAAAAAAAAAACCTCGCCTACTCCTAATGAAAGATCATAGAACTTTGCCTTTTCCACAGATTGGTTATCAATCTACAAAATGTTGTGAATTAACAACAGCTTAGTCCCTTTGTTTTGACCCAGGTGATGAAATCTTTAGATTTTGGAAAATAAAACACATTTTTCAGCATGCAGCATCTTCAAAAACTTCAAACCCACAAACTGTCTATAAATATCCATTCCAAAATCCAACTCCAGTCACAAGCACAGCTGCATTCATTTAGAAGTTCTCAGGATCATTCATTCATTCAAATGTTGGCTGCAATGGCCTACGACTTCACACCAACAGCCACTGCTGTAAGAAGAAGATATATTGCTGAAGACTCAAACCTTGTTTCCACTGCAAATAATGAGACAGTATGTGAAATTAGCTTTAGACTTGAAAGATTATTGGTGTTGCATTGTGCATCAGAAAAGCTTGGCTGTGCTGGGAGATTTGCTAGATAACCCATGGAGCTTTGAGAAGTTTCTGCATGACTTTAGAAGCAATAGTAAAGAACAATGAGAATTGGTACCCAATAAGTACAGGGAATGAGTGAATCAGTGAACTCCTGATATGTGGTAAAGCTGGCAAAATACACTGCATGAGTAGCCACGATTGAAAAAAAAAAAGTTAACAAAATCACAACCATCTGCCCAAGAATGTCTAAAACCTTCTTGGAAGGCATCCATTTTGGTCTTGAAAAACACTGTTGAAATATGAGTTGTCCTCCTCACAGTTTGATCTTCCCAAGTTTTGAACTATGAGCTAACCAAACGAAGGCAAATATTGACCTAGACTCTTTAAACATCCCAATTCCTGGGTTATATTCCCCTCAGTTTTTTTGGCAGACTTGCCCAACAGTGCAATAACCGAACAGTTCTTCGATCAGTCCCTCAACCCCCTTCTGCATCGGTCAAACTTTAACTGAATGTAGATAATCTGTGATGATCACCAAAGATAAGTGATTTAAACAGCATAAGACCAATGACACTGATAGTGATATGAAACCTGATTTTTAATATGTGATCAGTGATGATTGTGCTTGCATCAGAAACCATTTTCTATTATTATTATTATTATTATTATTATTATTATATTTTGGCAACTGGTTTAAATGAACAAACTATTTTAATGACTTTTACTACAATACATACATGTACATCTAGCATTACGCTGATGGTAACATCTAAATCCACTTACAAAAGCTTATAACTAGCCATTAAATTTTTTTTTCCACATTGGGGTTTTAGAAGAGCTGTAAGGTCACTTTTAATACCAACAGTTCCATGAAAGGTAATTGGCAAATTGTTCTGGTGAACAACAAGAAAATATAGATTTTGGCCAAAGATACTGATATGAGCCAGCACTCGAATATTGAGGATATGTATCCTAAACATGTCTCTGAACTTGTTATTTTCCCCCATTGCATGGGTTGGCATTCAAAATATCTGTAGAAGTATGATATTAACTACTATTTAGGTCACACACTTTTTGAATGCATACTTATACTGTTCTTTATTAGTCTCATTTTTGTGCAGCCAGTCATAAGACCTTTATGTGAAAGCAAAGAGTTTGGCACACACTTACTAAATTGCCATAGAGTATCACGCGGCCTCTAATAGATATGCAACTTCCAAGAATGGTGAAGGTTATACAATATCATTAATTAACATTTAAACCAGTGACTGACATAAATTCAACTGAAGCACTGTTTAAGACACATTTCCTATTTTTATAGAGTCCACATATTTTCATAGAGTCCATATTTCATATTTTTATTTGCTATGGGCTGCTGAGGATGTATTACTCAACTGTCTGAATGCACGACTGAACAAAAAAGAACGATCATGACTATTTTAGACTATCTGTGGTTTTTACAGTGAGCTGAATTGAGCACTGACTAATCGTTTATTGGAACTTTGACACCAGTCTACATATAACAGATAGGCACCGGAGGAAAAAAAAAAAGGGTCAAATTTCGCAACTGTAATTTGCTGAACAGTCAGAAGTCTTTCTGGAAACCTTAAATTACACAGAATTTAGCATTGGAACATGGAGCTGAGACTTTGATACTCTTTCTAAGTATAACACACTAGTGAAGCCCTTCATTTTCCATGAACTCTAGCAATTAAACAATTGCCTATAAACTAAACCCAGGGTAACTTAAATATGAACAACTTACAATCCATACACAATTAGCATAAATACACATACACACACAAATATATTCAGGAAAAAATCTCTCTCTCTCTCTCTCTCTCTCTCTCTCTCTCTCTCTCTCTCTCTCTCATATATATGACTATTACTATTATCGTTGCTATTATCATCCTCAACAACAATAATAATAAGTCTAAAGACTTGCACAGTAGTTTTACTGGTATTTCCAAATTGCCTGTAGTGTGTGATTGGGTCTATATGTGTGTGTTGGCACCCCATCCATGGTGTACCCCATCATGTGCCTTATGCTTCCTGGGATACACTACAGGCCATGATGACACTGCATTTGTCAGCAACAACAATGGAATCATTAAATGGAGATTAAATAGAATTCGTTAAAACAGACCTGCTAAACACATTCTGGCTTCATGCATACATCTCTATAGTATTCATCTTAGAGTTTTAACAGTCTGTATATTTGAAAAATTGCATCAGACACAATATATGGCCAAAATTATATGTACACCCGACTATTACATCCATATGGAGAGCCTTCCCAAAACTGTTGCCACAAAGCAGGGACGGGAGAGACATAGATTTGCCAAGATTGGTGTGGAAGAACTCATGTGGCCTGCACAGAGCCCTGACTTTGCTCCACCTTCCCCTCTATTGAATAACAGCAGTTCAAAGACCCACTCTTGTACATTCAACAAGTACATTAAAAAGCCTTTAATGTTATTTCTACTATTTAATAATGGTATTGTCTAAGTTAAATGAAATGATAATAATAATTGATAAATGAAATAATAAACGGAAATTGATCTTGTTAAAAAAAAAGATTTTAAATGAATAAACTATGTAGTCAAAAGGCAAGCAGCATAAACCATTGAGGTTGTGGACAGTCCTTTAATTCTCGCAAGTTTCTCTTTATATTCCCACTTATTCCAATTTGGAATATTTGCTGTTAACTACCAGGTTCCATGGTTCAATCCCGCATAGTGTTAAATGAAAAGCCAGTGCAATTTATAAATCACACACACTAATTTTATTTATTTATTTACCTTTATTTAACCAGGCAAGACAGATTAAGAACAGGTTTCTTATTTACAACTGTGGCCTGGCAAAGGCGACTGATGGGGGGACTGATAAATTATTATTATTATTTTTAAGAAACATACATATATACAGTACGAAAAAAATATATATATACAAAAAATAAAATAAATAAATAATAAAAAAATAAAATGCATATTTAAACAAACAAACAAAATAAAATCATAAAATGTCATATAAACAATGTAAACAATAGAGCAGCAACACACATCTTTATAGTAAGCTGAGATCCGAGATTGAAAAGCAGACACTAAGTAGTGCCCTTGATCAGCGGCTGGAGAGCAGTTCAGAATAATAATTCAGATGCCATTCAGAAATGCCTTAAAAGCAATTATTAAGAAGCCAAGTAGGGTTTTTTTTTTTTTTAAGATGATAATATTGTCAGTTGTGTTTTCCTGATTAAAGTTCTTCTTTGAATTGTTTTGAATAATTTTTTTATTTTTATTTATTTTTCTTTTGGCAGGCACCTGAGCTCTCCTCAGTATGGCGGACTGTACAGACCTAACTCCTCCCATGCTGCAACTGACAGTTGGGTCGGTTGTTTATTTAACACTTTAATTAACTGTCGTAGAACACCTGGTACACAGAGTGATACAGTACATATAGTTAAATGTCCCAGTGATGTCACTGTCTATTATCACCACTCGTCCAATCAGGTTACTCGGTCAGAACTAAGCGTTGTATAAACCGACCAAACTCGAGGTTTTTAGAGACTTTTCTTTGAATGATTTAATATTATATTTGGAAATCTATTTAGTTACGTGTGTGTATGGTTGTGTAAAAAAAAACAAAAAACAAACAAACAAAAAAAAAATATATATATATATATATAAATTTTTTTACACAACCATACACACACACACACACACATATATATATATATATATATATATATATATATTTTTTTTTTTTACTTGTAGACTACCGGCAAAACTAAAACGTGAAGAAATTGTTGCTTACACTCTACAATATAATATTGTAAAATGGAAGGCTAGTGCACTATGTAGGGTGTAGAATCCTTTGTTCCACGTATCAAGTAGTGCCCTTGATCAGGGGTAAGAGAAGGATTTGGGATTGAGCCTTGTGTTAGCCGCTAGTTAGCTTTGTACTGTAGCTGATGTTAGCGGTGAACAAAAGCAGTGAGGTAAGTTATGAACCTGGTGGAAGGTCGTGCTCACATTAACCAACAGTAAGTCAGCAATTCATTCTGACTTAGAAGCAGGTACTAAGGAGACAAAATGTTGTTTAAGATGATACAACATTACCAGACATTATGTTTTCTTGCTGAAAGTGCTACAGTGCCTGGTTTTGGATGTAACAGGTGCTTTTCCCACTGAATCTTGTGGCACAAAATACCGGATGGTACCAGTTTACTTTGACCAGTGGACACTAGGTCACATTCAGGAGGTAATATGAAAATTCCCTACATCAGTATTCAGACCTCAGGCATATGTACAGACTTGTATGCTAATTGGACAGACAGAAGGTGCACAGTTATTTTGGATTAAATCCTTGATGCACAGTTAAAACTGTTGTACATATAATGTAGATACAATTTATAATGTAACTACAATATGTACGTGTCCCTCCCAAAAATTATGTGTTCTCAAAAAGGTTTTTTTTAGGTAGTTTATTGGTAAAGCTATCAACAGGAGATGGAGATGGGAGACATTGTGTAGGTCAAGGTCCAAACTTTATTTTACACCTCATACCAAATCTCATGATCTAATTTCTTAAGGTCATACTCAATTGTGTTCACAATTAATTGTGTAAAAGTCTAACCAGTCCCTCAACCTCCTTCAGCACAAGCAACTTTAACTAAATGTAGATAGTCTGTGATGATCAAGATAAAGTGCAGTTTAAACAGCATAAGACCAATGGTACTAATGGTGAAATATATATAGAAAAACAGGTTATATATAAATAAATAATGTACATGGTGATATGAAAGGATATAAGATTAGATAAGTTTTTATGTTTGCATCAGAAATCATTTCATCCTATTTTTTTGACAACTGACCTAAGGTGAACAAACTAGTTTATTAAATGATTTTTACCACACTACATAATAATACATCTTCATTTGCAGCATTAGACGGATGCCATCATCTAGATAAACTTACAAAAGCTTATTATTAGCCATTTTAGATTTTGTTTTCCTCTTTTAGATTTTAAGAGGGCAGTGGTGTTGCTTTATATTCCAACCAATTCCCTGAAAGGTAATTGGCAAATTGTTCTGATGAGTAACCAGGAAATATAGATTTTGGCCACAGATATCTATTTGAGCCTATTTTACCACAGCATGGGTTGGCATTCAAAATGTTGGTAGAAGTACAATATTAACTATCGTTTTCAGTCACATACTTGTACTGTTCTTCATAGGTCTCACTTTATGCAGCCAGTCATAAGACCTTCACATGGAAACAAAGGGTTCGTCACACACTTACATCACAGCCTAACCAGCCACTTTCTGCAACTCTCAACAACAGTACACACTGCATTTTTCAGCATTGTTTTCATATAGGTTCATCACACAAAAAATGAGGACATGCTATTCTATAAGCTGTTAAATAATTCTAAAAGTTATTATATTTAATTATTACAAATATTTGATGATTTATCTGATGATTGTGCATGACTGTTTAGTATATTAGCAGTATAGTAGACATGATTATTAGCCCACATTTTCTATTGTATCACATTTTATATTTTGGGGGTAGTTAAAGACATGTACAGTTTTAAAATACTGTTTTATTAATATAATTTTCATTTCTCAGTCACCTGTTTAAATTAAGACTTTCCACTTTGCATTATGCATAATCATTATGCTTCATCTCTAAAATAGTAATAAAATATTAAAATATACAGAAAGAAAGAAATATATTTAATTAAAATAGTTGTTTTTTCTTTAAAGAAAGAACAAAATGTTATTCAAAGTCTTGTTAAAGCATAATGACTGAACAAAAACTGCCTTCACAGAAACATATTTCTGGGTAATTTGCAGAACGTGATAAATGGGGATGAGAAAACTTTGCTCTGGGTGGCCTTGAACAGATAGCCCTATTTGATCATGTGGTGGAAAGTCTGATTAGGCAAGGGTCAGATAGGTAACACATGGGAAGACCATGTGTGATTAATTTCTATTATTAAATTATGTTGGTTTTTTTAAATATAATATATGTATGGACTTGGACACTGGAATATTTTGTATGTTTACATACTGTGTATTGTTAACACTGGGGTTTAATTGGAGCAGTGGCTGCTGGATCATAGGTCCAAATTGTGCTTTAACAACTGGACAGTATAATCATTGATCATACTGTATATAGTATTACCTAACTAATTTGAGCTGACTATAGTGCAATGCAGCTACAAGGTGCTTGAAGTGACCACTTCCCTTATAAATAAAATATAAAGTTAATCAAATTAGTGGTTCGACTGTGAGGTAATTAGGAAGGGAAATGTAAAATGTCTTCTAAATGTGTTGCTATACACATTAGCAAGGATATCTGACAGATGCCACCTAGTAAACAATAACATAAACAGTGCTTAAATGGGTTGATGGGAGAGGACAATAAAACATGTGAGTACTGTACACTCGTGGTCAAAAGTTTTGAGAATGACACAAATATTAGTTTTCACAAAGTTTGCTGCTAAACTGCTTTTAGATGTTTGTTTCAATTGTTTCTGTGATGTACTGAAACAAGCACTTAATACGTTTCAAAGGCTTTTATCGACAATTACATAACATTTTTGCAAAGAGTCAGTATTTGCAGTGTTGGCCCTTCTTTTTCAGGACCTCTGCAATTCGACTGGGCTGCTCTCAATCAACTTCTGGGCCAAATCCTGACTGATAGCAGCCCATTCTTTCATAATCACTTCTTAGAGTTTGTCAGAATTAGTGGGTTTTTATTTGTCGACCTGCCTCTTGAGGATTCACCACAAGTTCTCAATGAGATTAAGATCTGGGGAGTTTCCAGGCCATGGACCCAAAATTTGGTCCCCGAGCCACTTAGTTCTCACTTTTGCCTTATGGCACGGTGCTACATCGTGCTGGAAAATGCATTGTTCTTCACCAAACTGTTGTTGGATTGTTGGAAGAAGTTGCTGTTGGAGGGTGTTTTGGTACCATTCTTTATTCATGGCTGTGTTTTTGGGCAAAATTGTGAGTGAGCCCATTCCCTTGGATGAGAAGCAACCCCACACATGAATGGTCTCAGGATGCTTTACTGTTGGCATGACACAAGACTGATGGTAGCGTCACCTTTTCTTCTCAGGACAAGCCTTTTTCCAGATGCCCCAAACAATCGGAAAGAGGCTTCATCCGAGTATATGACTTTGCCCCAGTCCTCAGCAGTCCATTCGCCATACTTTTTGCAGAAGATCAATCTGTCCCTGATGTTTTTTTTTGGAGAGAAGTGGCTTCTTTGCTGCCCTTCTTGACACCAGACCATCTTCCAAAAGACTTCGCCGCACTGTGCGTGCAAATGCGCTCACACCTGCCTGCTGCCATTCCTGAGCAGCTCTGCATTGGTGACACTCCGATCCCGCAGCTGAATCCTCTTTAGGAGACGATCCTGGCGCTTTCGCTGGACTTTCTTGGACGCCCTGAAGCCTTCTTAACAAGAATTGAACCTCTTTCCTTGAAGTTCTTGATGATCCTATAAATTGTTGATTTAGGTGCAGTCTTAGTAGCCACAATATCCTTGCCTGTGAAGCCATTTTTATGCAACGCAATAATGGCTGCACGCGTTTCTTTGGAGGTCACCATGGTTAACAATGAAAGAACAATGATTTCAAGCATCACCCTCCTTTTAACATGCCAAGTCTGCCATTCTAACCCAATCAGCCTGACATAATGATCTCCAGCCTTGTGCTCCTCAACATTCTCACCTGAGTTAACAAGATGATTACTGAAATGATCTCAGCAGGTTCTTTAATGACAGCAATGAAATGCAGTGGAAAGTTTTTTTCGGGATTAAGTTAATTTTCATGGCAAAGAAGGACTATGCAATTCATCTGATCACTCTTCATAACATTCTGGAATATATGTAAATTGCTATTATAAAAACTTAAGTAGCAACTTTTCCAATTTCCGGTATTTATGTAATTCTCCAAACTTTTGGCCATGACTGTAGGATAGGATGGTTGTGTTGGAATGGTTGCGTAAATAATATGCTGTACTCACATCTATGAAGTTACTGGATATATCAGTGTTGATGAGTGCTGAAAGATGGACGGAAAAGAGAATCTGAATTATATATCAAAACAGAAACGACAATGTTTGACAATGGATTTGAGTATACCCAGCAAATTTATACAGTAAATTATTAAGGCGGGGTTATTTGAGTCTTTTGGATAGCAGGTCTGATTTTTGATGGAGTAGGAATCATGTCCACAACAAAAACAATAGTCCTTCCCCAAAAGTTATGATATTCTACTCCTGTCATATTTAAGTTTATCATGATACTGCATATGGCCTGTTCACTGAGTGAACATAAATACAGCTTATTGTTTCTCCTGACTAATACATTCAACTATTCTAAACCCTTGATACCAAAAAGTAAATGCTGGGTCTTTTATGCCCGTGTTCAGAACTCTGCAATATGGAGCACTTTTTAATATCCTTATTTCCTGTTGCATCCATTTTGTAGATTAAATCTTCTGTAATGGCTCAATATCAGGTTGTTTATTTAAGAAAAAAAAAAAAGAATCGTTGATAAGACAGTGCTTAACCATAAACTAAACAAGGAAAATAAAAAATAGCATGAACATGGTAAAAGTAATATCAAATATGTTGAAAAATAGATTTTTTTTTTTAATCTGCTGACTTGATATTAGGTGCGTCTTATTTATAACAGGTCTACATAGCCCAACAGCTTCTGCATAGCTGAAGCACAAAGAGCACCACACATTGTTGTATTTCTCATCACCCTAACATCCTAACATTATTTTAAAATCCCGTGTATGAGCAACTGATTGTGGATACCTGACTGTCAAATACAGAAGGAAGTCATTTTTCACCTTAAGTTCACTCTTTGTTGTTATAATAAGCTTTATGATTCTGGAAAGGCTTTCCACTAGATTTTGGAGCATGGTTGTGGGAATTTGAGCTCTTTTAGCCATAACGTCATTACTGGAATTGGTGTGGCTGTGACAGAACCCCTTCAAGTGGTGAGCCTTTACAAAAAGGAGGGGCACAAATGTTTTCCACTATGGCCACTGTATCTGTATTTTACAGCAGGTGCATACAGTAAGTTATTTCCTTTTCCAGGTTCCATGTCATAGCTTCCAGAAAGTGCTCCTCAGACTGTTCATGAGGCAGACTGGGACTGATAGAGTCAACTTTGACATCCTTACGGCAGTGTGAAATCGAATTGAGGGAAAAATTAGGCCCAGTAAGCTTGTCTGAAGTTCAACCTCTTCACTGTCTTGATTTACTCAAATTTTTATGATCAGTGGAGATGACAAATGGCTGTTATGTTCCCTCCCGCCAGTGGCTCCACTCCTTTAGTGCTAGGTTGACCATG
>JAAGKR010000369.1:15753-57771 GCA_011419295.1 Clarias macrocephalus
GTGTGTGTGTGTGTGTGTGTGTGTGTGTGTGTGTGTGTGTGTGTGTGCGCGCGTTCATTCAAGGTTGTGTAATTCCGGTCTCAAATTTCAATTTCACCCTTCTTTGTTACAGTAGAGTGGTGACTAATGTGTCTTTTTCCATGATTCAGAATCAGTGCTCAACCTCTGTGTGTGTGTGTGTGTGTGTGTGTGTGTGTGTGTGTGTGTGTGTGTGTGTGTGTGTGTGTGTCAGTATAGCTAATGGCTGCCCCATGGCATTCATCATGCAAAAACCTTTGGGTGTGTGTGTGTAAGTGTGTAAGAGAGAGAACAAGAGCAAAAGACAGAGATGATGATGATGATCTGATAGGATCAAAATTTCCCCAGATGGATCAGGTCAGGGATCAAGCACTGCGTAAAAGCGATGCACCATTAGGTGCAAAACAGCTTTTAAGCGGGCACTTTAGCAGATCCATCACAGACAATATAGCATATTAATAAGTGTTTATTTGCATGCATATTTATCTTCATGTGTCTGTGTAAAGAAGAGACTGTAGGTGATGTAAATACATACTGTATTGCATTTTACTGTAAAAAAAAAAAAAAAAAAAAAAAAACACACCAAAAAAGCCTGACATCTCTTTTGCTCTTTTGTGTTTTTAGCCCTTTCCCACCCACATGGTGCTTGACACTGGAAATATGTTGCTTTTAGTGCTAAAAAAATGCTTCTAATTTGAATTCAAAACTCATCGATTCAAGGTTACCAGGGCAACAAGTCCAGCAACCCATATTATTTACATGATTGATGTTAAAATAAGACACGGACAGCATGAAACAGGGTTAAAAATTAAATTATCAGTCATTTGCTGAAGGAGGAAACAGAAAGTTTGCTGGCAATTAAAAGGAAGTACAAAGGAGAGAAATTATAATATATTTACACATAGGATAATACATAAAACCATTAAAACATAACAAACATAAAACAATTAAAGCATTTACAAAAAAAAAAACATTCAAACATTTACAAAAAAAAAACTATAAAAACATTTACAAAAATAAAAATAAATAAAACCATTCAAACCTTTACAAAAAAAATAAAATAAATAAAACCATTAAAACATTTAGAAAAAAATAAAACCATTAATACATTTCATATATAATCATGCTGTGTATTCATGCTGAATGATGATATAAAATATGTTATTAAAACCAGTAATCTAAACTTTTCAAGGTTTTTAATTTATCTTTTTTTAATGCTCTAACTTACAGTATGTACAGCTTGGCTCTTACTTCTTAAAGAAACTTTCTTATTTCCTGAACAAGACTAATACAGTACCATGATCAGCACTATATATGAGGTCAAGGAATGTCTTTCTTTCACTGTTCTTTGTATCTATTTAATGCTTTGATTTTCTTAATCTTTTCTATATATTTCTTTTGTCTATTTACAGTATTACTCTCCCCTGTCCATAATCTCTTATATTTCATTACTGTTATCCTGTAGCTTCTATTTTCAGCACTTTCATGCAGCTTTTCTATGCAGTCTGCATTGTGTTTCTCAAACGATTTCTATGCAGAGCAGAGAGATGTCAGGAACAAGGTATGATTGGATAAAAGGAGCCTTTGTCATGGTTTCTTAGATTTGTCGAGATGGATACAAACGTATATTTTTAAACTGCTCACGCAAGCATTTACACAAGACGAATGGTTTCAAGATAAATAATACAACTGGCAGATGCATGTTTATGAATTATTTTGTCACACATAAGTAGTGTACTAATTTTTATTACACGCTCACATTGAATTAGGATTTTATGAAACTCTACATTGTTTTACCATAATAACTTAAAAGAAACAAGAAAACATATCTACTATATAAATGTAATTAAATGAGACTAGCTATTCAATTTAAGCATTTAAGCAAGTATTGCTGATACATAGAAGTTAGACTGTACCAGCTAACTAGTAAAGGTTTAAGATTCCATTTTGTCTTAAAACAAAACAACTACACATTAAAATTCATTTGTACTACTTCAGTACTTTTATTTCAGCAGGTAAAATAGTAACTAATCTCAGTAAAAATATTAAATTTAGCTTTTTTTCTAATTAATAACAATTGGTACATGTGTTTGCTTACATTGAGAAAATTAACTTCTTAATTTTTTACTTACTTACTTTGATATATATGGATTGGAATGGATCTGATACCTTTTTATTGTGGCCAGCATTGACTTTTTTTCAACGCATAAAGATTTGGGCTCCCCATAATGGATAATATTTGACTCATATAGTATACAAGTCAAAGGTTTGGACAGATCTTCTAATTTCATGGTCTCTCCTGATTTTTTAAAAAAAATCTCTTTCTAAATTGTAAAACAATTTACAGTAATTTCCTTTGAACAAGTGAATTTGAGATGTGCTGCTATTTATGCTCTGTGAATCCTTCATAATGGCCCTAATCTTTGCTAATGTTAATTGGTGATTTTGGAGGCTGGTATCTCAAAATGAACTTAACTGCAGCAGAGGTAAGTTTTGATACTTTTCTTGTAATAACTATTCCAGAACGGCTGACCTTTTGCGTCTTAAAATAAAAACTGACATCTGTTGATGTTACTTAATTACCTAATGCCATATGTGTTATTTTATAGTAAAAAAAAATACAGCATTGTTCTAGAATGTAGAAATTAAATTCAAACTTTTGAGTGGTGCTGTATTTAAAATTGCATATATACAAATATCTAACTCTCTAATCAACTGACTGTTCTTTGCCAAGGTCACGGATATTTTCAATCAGATCAGATCTGCAGATAGAAATGGCATTGTAAAACTGTAATGTTCTGGGAAGTTATTATGATGTACTTGGAGGTTATTATCATCTGATGAAATTTCTCTTCAAAGCTGATAATAGACATTCATCTATAGAGCATAACTGCAAGGAGTGATCACTGGGGTCCAAGCACAAGTTTCACCAATGGACCCAAATTAGCAATTACTAATGGTTTGGCCAAAATTTTTCGTTCCTAAATATCTTGTCACCAATGGCTACAGATGATTAAGGAACAACATTTTATAATAATCAGTCAGTCACCAGAGAGATTAGTGATTTAGTATGAAATCATGCAGTGCACTATAAACCAGGGACATCCTCTGTCTCCCTGATGTTAGGTAAGGGAGACAATTACCCCTGGGCTCCCCATTTCTTCATCATGTTTTTTACTTTTTTTTTCTTTCTATTATCTCCATTCTGTATAATGTGTGGCACTCTTTTGTCTTCCAACACACATACCGACTTAATATACATACTTTTTTTCATTCTTACTCTTCAGAAAATAAAACACAAGTAAGAGAGACTATGTAAATGATACTAAGGCTGGAGATTATTCTGGCTGTTTATTGTGACCCTGGAGCATTCTATAAGCGTCACACAATGCACGAATGCTTTAAGATGAATATTTATTTAAAAAAAATTAATAAATAAAACAATATATATACTGTCAATGTTGTTCCACAGACTTATTTGACAAGAGGAGGCTTTACATAACAATTCAAAAATACATTGATTTTGATGAGGATCCTCTGCATAGGCAGTAAGGATGAGCAGGAGGAAATATCTATATCAATGAACAGGATGACAAACTGTGAGTACAAGACAAACATAAGAGCTAGTTATGCCAGGAGCAGAACATGTACTACCCAATGACTGAGTGGCATTGCCAGTCTCAAATAGTGTGGCTGTGAGGGATGGATTACTGAAAGCAGGAGAGACTTCACCCAATCCATGACTGTGTGAACTGGAAGATGGAGGCTGCCTAATATACAGTGTACACTTGGTCAAACACAAGTCTATGGTTGCTATCCACACTTGGTCTCCAGGCTGATATTCTTTATTGGTGCTCCAGTGTTGGTTCATAAAACTCTTACTGTACATGTGCAGGTGCTCCAGTTGTTTACTTAATTTAAACTAATCTTTGACTGCAGGGGCATCAGTGGGCCTGGCATTCCATGAGGAGTATGGGTGCTTGTATCCCAACACTGAAAATGGGATAAGGTATTGCAGTGAATTTTGTGTATATTTAGCTCAAGGAAGAAACTGTGGCCAATCCTCTATGCTTTCTGGTCCAAAGGACCAAAGATACCTTTCTGCCTCAGCATGCCATTACTGTATATGTTAAAGTGAGGCTGACTGAAACTCTCAGTTTATTAATGATCACCTTCAGATTAATGACATGAATTGCAGCCCTTTATCATCATCATCATGTTATCTTCCTGCAATTATTGGGACACATGCCAGAGAGATCAGAGTTCTGGAAACCTATAGACCAACTGGACATTGGGATGGACTATAGAAACAAAAATGTCATTGATTACCAAGTTGGAGATCTTGCCTTGGTTGGGTGGTAGATTGGTATTCAAATAAACCACTAGGTGTGACCTTAGAGGTCTGGATCATGTTACTAGCTTTTGCAGATGGAGTCCAGGGGCCCTTGACCTGAGTTCACACTGTGCAATACATGATTTACTGTAGAAGTAGACATCTCCTCACATGTTAGGCCACCAAAACTTCCACTAGTGTTGCTAAAGTGTTCTGTGGATGCAGTGGGGTCTTTGATGTATTTTTATTCTTGAAATCTGTGTTAGTTCCTTGATGACACATTTGGCAGCCAGCTTCCCCACAAAGGGTCTGGCTCCATTACTTAAAAGGGATGTGAGAGAAGTCGAAATAATGCTAAAGTTTCTGATGAAACAGTGGTGAAAATTTATGAAATCCATGAAGTGCTGTACTTCTTTTTAAGTTAGATGCAGTTGACCAATTCATCACTGCTGATATTTTGCTCTTTGGTCCATCCTTTCCCCTCAGAACCAATGATATAAATAAATGCCACCTGTTTGACAAGTAATTTGCACTTTTCATATTTCACATAAAGCTGTTCTGGGAAGCGCGATAACACTTTCTTCAACATGGTTGATATGCGTGGGGTGGTAATCAGGGGAGCAAATAAAGATGATATCAATATATGCAATGACATATCTCCCCAGCCATTAAGAAAACATTAAACTGCAGGAGTCAAAGAGAGCCCGTACGGCATTACCCAGTATGGTGCTAAACACTGTCTTTCACTTATCACCTTCACAAAAACCACACTAGATTGTACATACTGTGCAAACCAAGCTTGGTGAATATACCCACTATACCTGTTCAGCCATGATTAATGGAAAGGGATACTGGTATTTTAATATAACATTATATTGTCTTGGGTGCATCCCCATAAGTAGCTTGATCATGCTGTCATGAGGCAATGGGATTTTAAAGTTTTAAAGGCTTACACCAAAGGGGCACAGTGATGGGTTCAGTGGGCTTGGGGCTTTCTATGGTCAGGTATTCATCACATTTCAACTTCTAAGAAGCTAACAGGTTGAATTCCATGAGTACAAGAAGAATGTACATTATATTACTTGATGACTGAGTGGAGTTTTAAGCCCTAAATAACATGGCTGTTAGGGACGTATGATGAGAGTCAGTGATTAGATGAGCTGCCATAGCTGTGTCAGACCATGTGTTTGTATGTCTCTAACACCTCCAATGGAATGTCTGTACTCTCAAACCTTAAAGCAAAATGTGAGGATTGCCTGGACTATTCTGTATGACACACAGGCAATGGCTGCATTGCTGTGGATTGTTCTCTTACATTCATGATGCACTATCAAGTTGCAGAATAGTTTTGACATTTTTGGGCGTTGAAGGTCTTTCTGATCTCTCGTCGTCTTCCAGTGACGTTTTTTTCTGCTCTTGAAGCGCGCCTGCCACTCAAAACACCTTTTTTGTAAAAATTATTTGTGGCAGATTTGTCCAGTCTCACGAAGGATTTTATGTTTGCTCTTTGCACATAACGCACATGGTCAGAGCAGCAGCAGTTGTAGAGCTCCAGGTTTACACAGGACAATGTCTTTAGGCACATTGACTTATAAAGGTCAGTGCTCCCTGATCTTAATATAAGTTAAGTGTTGACAGAAAATAACTTGTTTTGCAGATATTCTACATAATAAAAAGTCAGTTTTAACAATTAAAAGAATTGATTATTTTATAAATCTCTTATTAATAAGAAAGGTGTATCTGGTAGCAAATTGCTGTGACATAAGACACTTTGGGACATGCTGTAATTGTAAAATAATTAACTTTGGAATGCGACTTGTTTTGAACCATCTATCAAACCACAAAGGTTTATTTATTTTTAAAGTTTTGAAATAAACGTTAGGGTTGCATTTTATAGGCTTCATAAAAGCTACATTATAGAGACTGGATCAATATCACTACCTTTGAGACTTTAATTTTTTAAATACAAAATATTAAGTACCTTAAAACCTTATACGTTAGAAATCCAGGTTGGCCAAGCTCCAGGATTTTTTTTTCTTTAATGCAAGTGGACAATCAAATTGCAAAATATGTCCACTCTGTGACTGACAGATAAAAAGTAGAATAAATAAAATTTCATCCCATAATGATTATATAAAAAAAAAAAATATATATATATATATATATATATTTTTTTTTTTTTCCTCTTTTCAACAATATATTTCAGTTAATGGGAGTCTGTTAATTACAATTAAACCAATTCCCATGACAGGGTGGATCATTGCAGGAAGGACATTTTTTGATAAAGTTAGTATTTAATAAGCACATGGTGGATTACGTTAGCAAAGAAATTAACTGTTAGAAATGATGTACTGTTTATCATGAATTTATTAAATGTTTTAAAACATTTATATATACTTATTTAGTATAATATCTATTTAATAGATTATATTATACTATCAATTAATATTGTTAATATTTGGGTTGGAAATATTAAACTTGACAACCTCAAACTACAAACACAATATGATAAAAATTAGGAAATATAAGTGTAAATACTTACATACAGCAGTTGGTTCAATCTCCACGAAATGATGAACTCAAAATGATGGTTGTGGTACAGAATGTTTATTATTATCAAAAATGTACTGTATATAAAAACTCCATGTTTTATTGAATAATTTGTTGAGAATAATTAAAGAATTAGAATTTTGTATTACTTAATCACTTACTGCAGTCACCGAAGTTGGCAGAACAGCAGGGCATGACAAAAGCACATACACTCAATATATATACATATAAATGAAAGAACCACATTTGAAGAGACTTATAATTGTACTCATACTTTTTGTGTCTGAGGTCCACCATTTTGCAACATTTTTATGATAACTAGGTGATTCTGATGAGGACACAAAAGGCACTTTATAGGGATATTAACAATTTCACAGGATGAGTTTTTCCATAATACAATAGCTTGAGAGCTTATATTCCAGCCATAGTTAAATTGAACATGACACAGAAACAAGTAATCACCCTGACACTGATGATTTTATTAGTTGGTACAATGATATATATATATATTTTTACTGCTAAAGAAAAATAAAATCATTAGAAACTATGAGTACTAGGGTAAAGACTATTCTGTATATAAAAAGCAGGGTGTACAGTATTCAGGGTCGCGGGGGGCCTGAAGCCTATCCCAGGGGACAATAGGGCACTCCAATCCATCGACAGACACAGGCACACACATACACACTTACACACTACGCCAATTTAGGAACGTCAATTAGTCTATTCTGCATGTTTTTGGACGGTGAGAGGAATTGGTACCCTTAGGAAACCCACCAAGCACGAGGAAAACATGCAAACTCTACATGCATACAGACCCAAAGCAGGAATCGAACTCGGACGTGCAAGCCACTAAGCCTCCGTGCCGCCTCAGTGTTTATTTTCTTGTTTTAGAATATTAGTGAATGTGAAGTGCAGTGATCCTTCTTTTTTATTGGGTATTCACTGACAATTTTTCCTGTTGTCTTGCATTATAGTTTTGGCGGTAACACAGTGGGTAGTGGGAGAGAAATCTGACTGCTGCTCACGCTGCATAAATCAAATCCCTCAATGCTCTCAACAGTTATAAATCACATCACAAAGGTGCCTCCTTTATATAAGTCACTTACGATGTAAGTCAGGGCAGTGTGGCTTGAGGATTTCATTCAAAAAAAGCAGGAGTCACAATTTGGGAGTAGCACAGTTGACTAATTACTGTAAACATTTGAAATGAGAACAAGCAGCCCTTTAGTTATCCCAGTTGAAACATGTGCATATCATCATTTAAATGTTCCTGTAGGAGGTTTAACTAAATTAAACAAACAATTAAACAATTAAAAATTCTTAAATAAAGTATTAATAAATGTATTAAAACATTATTCAGTTTATTAAAACAATTAATCTTGAAAGTTCAGGCTGTGATGATACGTTATTTTAATTATTATTGTTATATTATTATTTAGTTTCCTGTGACTTTTTTCTATCAAAGCCAATTACTTTTAAGAAAAATATGAAGGGAGTTTAAGTCAAACCAGGACTCGTGATAAAATTTCTCATGAATGAAGCCATAAAACTGATTTGAATAGTGCAATAGTTTTAGAAGGCTGTACAGTACATACATGAATGATGATCCAGGCCAAGGTGGCTCAGAGCCCACCGCATTGGTTCCAGTGAGTAGAACTCACTTTTTGTGAGTAGAACACCTGATTCTTGAAAAACAATGGATAACTTTTGCCAACCTACATAAGTCTCATCTGTCTGTTGGAACTGTACACACAATCATTCACAAACACCACTTAAATATTACAGAAACTCAGCTTGGACTTATTGCCACATCCTGTGTACAGTCCTGACCTTGCTTCAAGCCATTTCCACATGTTTGGGCCATTAAAGGAGTTCCTGGGAGGCCAGCGTTTCAAATGTAAAGCAGGTAGTCCTGGTAGATCCTGGCTCTGGCATACTTCTACCTTGTATCCGCACACTAGTCAAATGCCGGGATAAGTACAGTCAAAATCAAAAGTCCTGGTTTAACACGAACACCCCATGTAATTTCTCTTGCTTTCTCTTCCAGATGTTATGTGTTGAAAATATGCTTTATAAATGAAAAGCCTCTGATTCCATGTCATGTCTCATCCACAGTGGTACATGTTTTCATGGTATAATCTCCCACTGATTGTAGCACCATCTGCAAATATTTCAAGCTTAATTCTCTGCACGTGTCAAAAAATACAGCTTTCATTAGTAGCCCTATATGCGTCCTTCACAGTATATCAGGAAGATAAACATGCATAGTTATGGATGTCCAGGTTCCTGAACTTTCATGAAAGATCTTGTTATTTGTTATGAAAAAATAGTTCCTTCTTATAAAACAGGCACACAGAATGTCACTTTGTCATTAGGGCAAATTGGTTAGATCAACATAGCGGGGGTGGAGAGTAATAAGCTTTCTAAAAATGCCAAATTGTTCTGTTGATCATCTATCTAAACAGCTGCTAAAAGCACCCTGCCAGCATACTAATTTGATTTAGCATTCTGGTCATTAACTACAAGCAGTCATGTTAAAATTCAAAACAGTATCAATACCAGGTAAATATAATTCTGTTTGGTTCCATAATTGTTCCACCATCTCTCATCTACCAATTTAATGTGTATAAGATCCCCCTGTTCTGCTGTAGCGTTCGGCACATTCGGTGTAAAATAAAATTTTAAGTCATCCAATATAGTTGTCTAAAGACAAAGGCACCCAAATTATGGGCAAGCTACAGAAGGTGTGTATTATAAACGAGTTTGCAAGAGAAATTCACAATCTCCTCTTTAATTTCTCTTTTATTGACTCTACAGATTAACATTAGAAATAAAACAAGCTGCATTTTGTATGCTATAAAATTGAAATGTTACCAGGAGAAGATGTGGAATGTTTTCTTTACTTGAGTATTTTTTATTAGAGTATGTTTTTAACTTTTCCTCCTCTACAACCTACAACAAATGTCTATACTTTCTACTTCACTACATTTCTGCATGAACTGGCGTTACATAACCACAATGGTGTGTAGTATCAGTATAAAGCAGCAATATCACCATCTGCTGACAATTACTGTACACATAATTGTGTTGTTTGTCCTTTCTCCGTGAAATGCATGGGTTTGAATTCAGAAGATGGTTGCAGACTGCGATGAAACAGTACATCCACAGTCGGGAGAGAGAAAATTTGTTACATTGACTTAAAGGCTACTGTGAGCTAATACACGATCAGTATATTTGATACTTAAGTACATTTAAAGATGATTATTTCTGAACTTTTACTCAAGTAGCACTGTAAATTGATGACTTTTACTTGTAGTACTTTTACTGAAGTACAGGATTTACTTGTACTGAGTCACATTCAGACAATTTATAAAAAATAAAATAAAAGGACCCTCAGTCCTGGTTTGACCTGAACTTACAGTGTAATATATACAAGCAGCATTTCATTCAATCCTGAACTAAGTGTTCCTTTTTTTTTTTTTTTTTTTTGAGAAATATACGTTATGTAAAAGTAGTTAAATAGATGCAATTCATGGGAACGATCATAATAATGGCAAGTGACAGAGAAGAAAAGAGACAGTGCTTGTTAGTGTGTTTAGCATCGTTGAGCATGGACAGAAAGGTTTTGTCTCTCACAAGAGAGATCTAGTAGTTTTGTTTTAAAAATCCTTCAGGTATACATAAATTACGTAGGCATGTGTGTGAATAAAGCCACTTGGATGGCAGCTGCTTCTGTGAAAACACACAAAATCATTCATCAAGTATAAAGGCTGCTCTGCTTCACACCAGGCCATATCACAACATCATTGCAGCTAAAGAGTTGGTCATAAGTACACATTTTACATGTAAAATAATTGGACATCATCCTGGGGATTTCAAAAAGCACATGTTTAATGACTTACATGGCAGGGTGATATAGTCAAGTTTGGTCTCTGCAGTGGGTGGGGAGTCATGGAGAATCAGTGTAACGAGTGCTTGTCTTTACCTCTGAGTGATTTCTGCAGCCTATTTATCTGCAGTCTGTTTTTCAGGAAGGTAGGAGATAGAGTCTTGTAGAGTACAAAAGGACCTAGTCCAAATAACTGAGGAGCTGTATGTTTAGTTTCAATTTATCAATGTTAGAGGAGCAGGATTGTCATGTTTACATAAAGAAAACAATTATAATCTTAGACATTTTGCTCTCTTCAACTCATTCCCATCTCATCATCCAGGCAGCTCACACTGGTAAATTCAACAATGCAACAGTCGTCCCAGGTTAATTGAGTTCATTCTATACACAATGAATGACAATTTTTTAAAGAACAAACACAGACTGTTTTTAAGCACAGTTGACACTGACCCTGACACTGACAAATACAGAACTAATAAGTCAAATAATAGTTGCAGAAGAAATCAATGTTATGGCAAATACTGACTATCACACTACATGAATTGATTTGGTTAAAAACATCTAAGTACTAAAAACTAATTTGGTTGAAATTTGCCTAATACTTCTGAAGCGTGAGATCATTTTGGTTTAAGTATTGATGCCTTTTTTTAAGTGCAACTACAGAAATGGAGACTATCTGGCAAAGTGCACATAACATCTGGGGTGGCTGCTGTTAAAATAAGGATACAAGGACACAAGTGACAGCTAACAGGACTTTAATAAAGAAAACAGTGAATAAACCAAACCTCTTAAATGAAACATTGATAATGAGAAACATGCAGGGATCAGGCAATAATGTGAACAACATGAACATGACTATAGTAGAAACAATAAGCAGAAAAGACCAGCATACAGTATAAGCATAAAAAAAAACCTTGGTATAGATTGAAGGATAATTAAAATGGTGAATATACTCTCAGTTGTGTAGTGCTAATTAAAAGAAAATCCTCATATACTGAGGATGTGAGAGAGAATGATAGAGTTTAGATGTTAGGAAACAGTGACCAGATGAGAGCCTACAATGTTCTGTATATTCTGGGTTGGTAATTTTTTTTTTTAAGATCCTAGGCACAGATAATGACAACAATTATAAGAACATCACAAAGCTTTATTAAAGACAGAGCTCTCCATTGTGTTTAACGTTGCAAGCCATTTTTTTGTTGTTGTTCAAATTGTCTAGCTATACATACAGTAGTACATAACTAAATATACAAACACATCTGAAGACTCAATGTAAGGATCATCAACTGCGTCAATATAATGACTTGATACAGCTTTTATTTAATTATTGTTATTTGTACCAAAACTCCAACTTGAGTCAGTCTCTCTCTCTCTCTCTCTCTCTCTCTCTCTCTCTCTCTCTCTCTCTCTCTCTCGCTCTCGCTCTCGCTCGTGTAAGATACGTCTTAGTACACGTGATACCTCAAGCAGATTTCAACCCAGCACTGATCACACTTTTGCCTGACATTAGGAAGGCCTTATCTTTGCACAGGATAATTAGCAGTTCGTTGCCTATTATAGTCAGGGTTTACAAAAGTGCAGTTTAAAGGCAGTTGATGAACATGTCTGAGCTGTGGGTCCTCATTAGCATCTGTCTGTCTCTTAGTTAACACCATGTGTGCTTTGTATTTTGGACATTTGGACAACTGGGAAGGGGAGGTCTTTAGTTGTGCTAATCAAAAGAAAGTTATGTGAGTTGTGAGCATTTGTCTGAAAGATGAAGAAGAAGAGGAAGGAAGTGAACTTTTGTGTGATTTTAATAGGGTTCGGTAGTTTGGAATTTTAATGAGGATGGGTTACATATGACTGTGCATGTTGCGTATGAAGTAATGTACTATATTTTTCTTTCTTCCTTTTAATTTTTTTCCTCTATTTTCTTACCATAAGTTAATTCTTCCTGCAATAGTGAGATAACATTGGGTGATGAGGATGTGTCTCACTGTCACATGAGCCTTTGTACAGGTCCAGCAAGCCTGTTAGCTTCTGCTTATAATTACCGTCTTGGCTGGATGCACACATCAGGTGGTGTGAATGAAGACAAGCTGTGGGTTGGCACCCTATCGTGTCTTCTCCAAAACTGGATGGACACATCACAGCACGTTTGTCTCCTTTCACCTCACATGTTCCTCTCAATGTGTCACTGGCTTCAGTGATCAGTGGCAGGTTAAAGGAATACTTAGATTGCACCACAATCAGCAGGCTCTGTGACTGTGATCCATGCTGTGGAAGTCTTTAATAAACACATCTCGGGCCCATAATTTCCCTGCTCCCTGCTGTTTCTGGGTCTTTGTGTGGTTGATGAATCCCTTTGGTGTAGCTGAGGCTACAGCGGCGAAGCAGCTCATCTCCCACTGTGATTGAAACATCAGTTTAAATTGAAACCCATGTTCTGCAAGTCATTTTAATCTGGTAGTGTGCATTCTTTCCATGCAGAAACATTTGAATGTGTGCGGCATTAAATAGCAAGACTGTTTGTCGAAGTTTTATTAAGGATTAAACTTGCTTGTTTTTTGTATTTTAATTAGCCTTATTCAACCTTTTTAGGGCTTTGTGGAATGGATCACATAACATTACTTGTTATCATTTTGTTGAAAATGCGTGAAAAGTCTGATTAACATACAACTGCAATTTGCACATTTATGTTAAAGTACAAGTGGGAAAAGTAATTTGCAAGATTTACACTTTTTACATTATAGCACAATAGTATAAGTAGAGCATTAGGATGAATCAGCAGAATCAAAGGTTGAGGAGGGTCTATAGTCAGTGTTATGACTTATTTTACTGTGGTCCAACAAGTCTAAGACACTGAACAAACAATATATTTTTATCATAAAAACAATGATTACAAAACTTAACTTATGTGTTCATTACCACCCTGAAGTGACACAACTGCATTTTGTTTTACTTTAGTGTGACAACAGATCAATCTTTTGTTTTTTTAATGTCATCTGATGTTTTTCAGATTGGATCTGAGTCAAAGTTCTTTAGCACCACGGACAGCTCCACTGCTCATTTAAGAAGTTTGGGGCGCTTCAACTCACAATGGCTGGCAGAGAATGTATGTAAAAGGCCAGCTGAGAATCAGTCTGGGGAATAGTCTTGACTTCGACCACATTCTCGACTTCAACTTCAACCACAATGTTCCCTCAGCTTCTGCCTCCTCCTGAAACCATGTTTACATTCCTCCCTTTCTCTCTTTCCTCTTTTTTGTTTACTCATTTTGTTAATAAAAATCACCCTTTTTCCTCCTTAACATACACTGTCTCTCAATGTCTGTGTTTCGGCTTGCCCTGCCCAAGGCTATACAGTATATATGGACAGATTGAAGCTGGGAAATTGGGTTGAAGGTGGATAGATGGATGGATGGAATATTTTGCAATGTCTTACCTTTGTACATGAGTAGGGCAATTGCGGACATAATCAGCATAAGGATTCCATAGCAGTGCTAGAAATATCTGCTAAAACAGCTAAAGCAATGCCTCTTTATGGCTTTCTTCCTGCTTCTGGATCTGAACAATTACAGCCAACTAGCTGCTTGCCATCTTCCAAAATCTCATGCACCCATTATTTGGAATTAGTAGACTCACAAATATATCATGTTTCCACCCAGACGAAGCAAACGTGACATTTCAGAGGACAGACGCACCCACATTAGCATCAGATAAAAGTCTGATAATAATGAATGTAAACCATCATGACAGGCAAATCTGTTCTGACCAAAATATGAATTTAATAATCTAAATTGCAATGTGAACATATCCTTTTCGTAACAAAATAAAAAAAACATGCTTTTAGCTGCTCCTGTCAAGGGGTCGCCACAGCAGACCATCTGATCTCCACACAACTTTGGCACAGGTTTTCCACTGGATGCACTTCCTGAAGCAACCCTCCCATTTTAACCAGGTTTGGGGCCAACACTGTATGCAGTGGCTGGGCAGAATGAGGGTGTGGCAATCTATCGACGGAGGGCTAGAACCTGGATCCTCAGATCCCCAAACCAACAACCAAGCGCATTAGTCACTTGAGCCCCCACTCTCGCAAACATAGACTTTAAGTACCAAAAAACAATGGAATTCTGCTACCTGTCCACAACACTTAAACATCCAGGTTTTCTATAGTCTATAGCCTGAATATATATATATTATTATTTAATGGTGATTTATTTTTATTTCTTATTCCACATAAATTGAAGAAAAAAGCGCATATATTAGTCTCAAACTTTGGCAAAGACAAATTGGCAGCACTAGCTTTGGTCTAATGAGCATGGATTCCTCCACCTCTAAGAAAATGGTTGCTAAGGTACTCAGGGGATCCGTTGTTATAAATATTATGGTGTTGTAATTGACTGTCTCTATCCTTGATGAACACTCTAGCTGTTGAAAGTGCTGTTTGCCAATGCGTATTTTCTCAATCAAGGCCAATACAACTAACTAACTTGTTCTGAGAAGTTAAAATTTTTATTTCAAACTTTTTTTTTTTTTTTTTTTTAGGTTTTAAACAGACCAAACAGACCAAATAACCAAGACAACCCAAAACAGGAGAATTAGATAGCAAAATTTAGCTCTTCTTATGAATATAATTAGATTTCCCAGCTAGGAATCTACTTCTACATTATATTATACTCCTTATTAACTTTCCTCAGAATCTTTAAAGCCATACTCTCCCACTTAGAATTTTAATCTGGTTCACATTTTGAGTAACACATAGAAGGTTTAATGAAAAAGAACTGCCCATCTAATCCAATACTTGTCAAAGACAATTTAATTAGTCAAGGTTTCCAATAAGAAGAGAAAGCTTAGTGTCTAATAGCCAGTTTTTAATCTTGCTGAATTTGTAAGTCAGGATTGATTTCAGTTTGTTCTCATCTTAGTGCATGACCAATATTATCATTTTATAGGGAAAAATGCAGGTTCTACATAATTTACACAGATTAAAATCAAAAGATAATTCAAAACACTACCCACTGGGACAGTGTGTACTTCGCAAGTACTTCAGCACTAATTAAGACAAACCCTCATCTGACAACTGGTGACATCTTTTTGTCACTCTCACTCACTTGTTCTCTTTACTGCTTATTATTTACAGGGTAATGGGAGGACTAAAGAGTATTCCAGGATACTCTGGCAGTGGGCAGGGTATACCCTGGAGAAGGTGCCATTCTATTGCATAGAACACTCATACTCACACAATACATGTGTGTATGGTACAGTGTACAGTTTGCTTAATGTGCATGATTTTGGAGTCTTGGAGGAAACACTCAATATGAAATTTGAAAACATCATGTTGGAGGAAACCCACTAAGCACAGAGAGAACATGCAAACTCCATACACTCATATCTAAAGATGAGATTTGAACCCTGGACTGAGGTGGTGGGAAACCACAGTGCTAACCATTATGTCACATTTCTGGCAGATATTTGTCAATTGAATAAAATCCCGCAATAATCAAGGTAGAGTAGGCACACATCTGTTAAATGGATTTCTTTTAAACTTAACTGAAATCTATGTGTAAAAAATTACTTTTAAAACTGGTATAATAATTTCTCACAAACCTCCTTTTCCAACATGTTTGAAATAGCACTTACACTTGAAATAACACTTCCTGTACACTTACACTGCTGCTCCTTTAATATGCTGGAATAACTTTTGAGTTTCTTATATCCTTTGGAACAATATGGTGTTCTAAAGACAAATTGAAAGACATTATGAGTTATACAGCCAGTAAAAAGAAAAGCTCCATCCTTTAAAAAACCAACAGGTATGTCATCTAGACCTGTGGCTTTACTACTTCTAAATCTTTTCAGCAAGCTTTTTATTTGATCCTCTGAGACAGACACTTAGATTGCTTAAATCCTGACCCATATATTTCTCAGTCTCAGAGGTAACAACTGAGAAGTTTTTGAGCAACTGAAGAGAAAAAGGCTGGTTGAAGTGATTTATACTGTCATCTTTCTTACTAACCTCACTATCATTATTCAATAGCAGTACACAAGACATGCTCTGGATTTTAATTTTGGCTCATTGTAATATGTTCTTCATAACTTTTAGGGATTATCTTTATTCCTACTTTAACATGGGACATTTCAGAAATACATTCTTTCATACTTTCTTAAATTTTTCATTAAAAACAACAACAACAACAACATGTTATGGAGGGCAGGTCTAGTCTTAAGTAAACATATGCACTGATCAGCCACAAAATTAACACCACTGGCAGGTAAACTTAATAACACTCAGTTATATTCCACTAAACTCATGATAAGATCAAGGCTCATGTACTGTATGCCTGTGGGGTCCAAAGTCTGGCATGTCTGGTCGCATCCTACAGAAAAACTAATGCAGCTCAAATTGCCACAAAAAAAAAGTCAATGACAAAAATATATCAGTGCACCTATCATAGCCTGCCATAGCAAAGAGTTCAAAGTTGTTGATCCAGCCTCTTGGTGCTTTACATATTTGTAATGGTTTTAATGTTGGTATGATTGGTACAGTATATTAAACATTAAAATGTGATTACACCTTTCACCTTATATATTATGTGACTGTGACCATAACTAACTGTTATCTCTCCTCTTCTGCTCTCCCCTCTCCTCTTCTCTCTTTTTCTCTCCCCCCCCCCTCTCTCTTTCCCTCTCCCCGTGTCTCTGTCGAGCTACACATGTCGTTCCTGAGCTGCCAGTGATCCGGACCCCCTCTGCCCTCTGGTCTTGTCTGATTCATCCTGGTGCCCCACCTCTGGTTAGAAATCTTGTCACATGGATGCCCGTGTGTTCTCTTTGTGATGCGTGTGGTGTCTGGGGACGGTTTCACTCTACCATGAAGACGGTTCTGAAGGCCTCGGCTGATGTTGACAGCAGTTTCTCTGAGGACTTGACTTGGCTGCAGTCGCTCGATTACTCCTAACGTTTCTTCTCATTGCCATCTTAGGAAGTTTTTCCTTTCCACCTTCGCCCTCGGCTTGCTCATCAGGGACTATCTGACCATTTTGATTCATACATTCGCATTTCATACAAACTTAAATAATTCTTTTGATTCTGTAAAGTTGCTTTGCGACAATGACAATTGTTAAAAGCGCTATACAAATAAAATTTTATTGAATTATCAGCACTTCCGGATCTTACTATTTGTGTATTAGATCAGCACGTCGTCCCCACTGCAGAATCTGGTTTTGCGTCCAGGAGATGAGGGGGTCATGTTGGAGGAGCCAGGGGTGTCCGAGGATGATGGGTGGAGATGAAATGGAGGTGAGGAGGAACTGGATCCGTTCGTGATGTTGGCCGATAACGAGGGTGAGAGGCTGAGTCTGAGTGGTGATGGGGCTGGTGGAAAGGGCCGACCGTCGACAGATGTGATATGAACAGGCTGGGATAACGCCTCAAGTTCCACTCCCAGTTCTTTGGCAAAAGAAGAGTCAATAAAGTTACCTGCGGCACCAGAGTCGATGAACGCAGTACTTCTGACCCGTTTGTGGCCAAACCGGAGGTGTACTTGGACCTTGAGCCGGGAATTACTGGATGTCGTGACCGAGAGGGGGCCCGGTGAACTGCCCCGTTTGCTCACCGGGCCTGAGCGTTTCCCGGATGAAAGTGGGCAGATGGCCCTCTGGTGCGCCGTTGACCCACAGTAGGCGCAGAGCCCTCCTCTAAAGCGTCATTTCCATTCTGCAGTGGTCAAGGAGGTATGTCCTAGTTGCATGGGTTCCCCAGCTTTGGCGTCAACCATGGCGGGAGGTGGAGATCCGACGGGTGCCATGGCAGTGGTGGTGAAAGAGGGACGAATCTCAGGAACCGGGGCGTGAGGGATAACAGTTGGTGGTCGGGGCGTGGAGTATGAAAATGACAGGATGGGCGGCAGGATCCGGGGGCTGGCCACAGACGAGAGAGCAGGCGCTGGTCAATGCGGAGGGCGAGCTGGATTAGTCCCTCCAGCATTGCGGGAAGTGGGCGTGGCAACAGCCGACTGAGCAGCCGCCCCACGGAGGGTCGTGTTCTCCTGCCATAGCTCCGCCACCTTGCGGCACAAAGCTGCGACGTCTTGGAGATCCTTTCAGGGAGACGCAACTTCTCAATGGAGCTTATTGATCAGCTTGGCATGCTGGTCAGCCACATCACAGAGGCGAGCAAACTCCGCTGGGTTTACTGCTTTGGGCTCAGTCATTCTGTCATGGACAACCGGAGGATAAGCACAGAAGCCTTAGCAGTTAACCCGTGTAGCGTGAATGGTAAACCCAAACGCGAAAGTAGCACGAGTAGGCAGGATAAGCATGCGTTTAATTTAAGAACTCTCTTACGCGAAGAGCAAGGACCTACACAAATAAATCCGCGTTCTAGCAACACACACTCAATCAATGAAGCAACCCAAATTGGTGAGTACTCACAGAATAGTCGGCAAATGTCGGACAAGGCATGGGCGAACTCAATGTCTGAGTGATGTGAAGCGCCATCTTGTTTCCTTTTATGCTTCTTGAAACGCGACTGTATTACTTCCGGGGCCTAGTGCCGGTCGCGGTGCGAGTGTGCATGACACCTTTCTTCTGAGGATTCCCCCTCATCTGTTTCAGTTAACTATCGGTTTCTGCTTGAGCATTTATACAAACCTTTATCCATTATTCCTGTCTGGGTAAATGATCTTAATGAGAATGCACATGTTTTATTTTCATATCAGGTGTGGTAGATGTTTAAATTGTCTTCAAAAAACCCTAATCATTAAATGTTTCGCTGGAAACTGTTATATAGGGTCTACTTGACTACTAGGAATCTATGTAATCTTTGTTTTCATGGATTTTTGAGTACATTGCTACATGTTTTTTGGGGAGTGTCCCTTTCTTTCATCTTTTTGGATTCAACTTTCACAGGACTTATTATATATGTTGGGTATAGATATATGTTTTTATATTATAATATATTTATTTGTATATTTAATAAAAATTCTATTGATATATGAACACTGATTGATTTCTTGAACGATTTCTTGGACCTGGCCTTCCTTATCCATCAAACAAAGATGTGTACTGTTGGCAGGTATTACAGCAAAAGAAACATTGTTAGTCAACCACTGAAAATCCTCCTCACACAATGGGTAGACGAACATGGGTTGTGAACTTGTTGGACATTATATCAATGGAACGCTCAACTTCTCGTACACATATATTAAGCAGGAAAACTATACGTTTGTGACATGCTGCTTTTAATGTTATCATTGTAAAATATACATTTTTTAAATTAATTAATTTAAAAATTTCTTCTGTTTTTCATCTCTTATTTTGTTAGACCACTTGTGCATATTCTATATTTTTATAGTCTATCAGAAGTTAGTTGGGCTGGGTTGGGTTGGTGGGGGGCTGGTGTGGTGATGGGTGGGTTGTTCTCTAGAGCAACACAGATGGTTTTTGCTCTGTACTGTTGTATATGCTTGGCCTCGAAAAAAGAAAAAAGAAAAATGCAATAAACACTTGTTAACACAAAAATATTGAATCTTCCATATACTCAAATTCCTTCTCCATTATGGTTGCGTCCCTTCCTCAGTCTCTATTACTGGAACGTAACCATGTTTCCAAAAAAAAAAAAAAAAAAAGAAAAACAAATCTATCAATGTAAATACAACTGGTATCTGGAGTTATTCACTCTTAAACCAAGGCTTTCCCCTAGAACTTCCGGTCATAGCATCGTGTTGGCCCAGCAATCCTGTCACAGTTACAGGCCTGCATTTCTCCAATTCAACGAATGATCTCAGCCAGTACCATGGCTTCTTCTCCTCATTTTAACTGCAGCCAGGCATTCCCCTAGTTCAATGGCATCTGCTAATTGATCCGTGGATAAATCGCCTGCAGAAGATGATCGTACCAATTCATTCATGCTATCAATGTGGGTGGAATACAGATCCAGAGCAGGAGACACACATCAGCCTGAAGGGGACCCTACAGCTGCTGTTTCAGTGAGTCGTAGACTAGACCATCAAACAAAGTTGTCAGCAGGACCTTTAGGTACAGTATACTTTATGCACATTTCACACCGTTAACCCTTAATACATAGCCAGTGTTATCCTTTACATTGATAAACTGGGTTAAACAGCTGTTGACAGCATTTTCCAGAACAGATTTCGTCTTTTCAAAGCACATATTCTAAAACACTAACCACAGCTTGCAGTAAGATTTTCTTTTCACTGCAACTCAGACTAAAAAATTCATGACACGGTTTACTTAACTCTGTAGCAGAGGTGCTTTGTTTGCCATGTTCATGAAACTCAGAAATAGTCGTGTTGATCTCATACACTGGTAATGGAAGGGGAAAGATCATCTTTCCAGTGGGATTGTCAAAAATGTGCAAGATATGCCTATAATAAGCACTTTGGCTAGAAGCGACATGAGCAGGCGGTTCATAGTTCACACTGCAAACGCAGCACAAATTTGCCCTCAACCCCAGTAGAGTCAGAGGTGCTGATGCGCTGGAGAGGCTGCACATTGGACTTTCGCTTTACCATATTTGTATTTGCTGATGGTTTTCTCTCTTTTCCTTCTTCTTGTGTGGACTTGATTGAGACTGCTTATCTCACCAGAACCACACTGTTGAATATATATTGCTGTTGAATACATTTCAAGTGTGTTATATTTTCACCTGCTGGAAGTCAAAGGTACTTATTCATTCGGTACAGACTGATTGTGTCAGTGGTTCTCAAACCAGTTCTCGGGGGCTCCCCAGACAAGCCATACATTTGTTCTGTCCATGTACTAGGTACAGTAGGTTGGCATACAGCACTGGATTATGTAGTCCACATTTGTTAAAGGTATTATAAATGAACATGAATACACACCAACCATGTATATTGTGGCCAAGCAATAATTTCAGGGCGAGGGTCTGTATAATTAATTAATAAGTGTAACATTGTGGGTGGATGAAAAACAGTGGTTCAAGCAGTGCCGTTTGCAGAGTTTGCTATTTAATTATTTAAAGCATACTGTATATAAAGCATATAAAAAGAATAGTATTAAATACTGTAGGATGCTAGTAAATAATAAACAGATCTACGTTTATATTTGGCCTAATCTGGACCTCCAGTAGTTTCTAAGCATAGTGCAGCTACATACGGAAAAAGGAAAGACACACGATCCCGATTAGTTAATCCTGTTTCTCGCCAGAGCAACTGTTTGTGATTTAACAAATGAAGAAATGCAGCTGGTTTGACAGCTGGTATGCTTAATTATGTGGAAATCATCAGGATGACTTTCGGAAACCTTTTATGAATGTTATCATAACACATTTACTGTTCCAAACAATATTGTTTTATACATACTGTATATAATCATCTACACTGCACACGTGCTCTGTGATAACGTTGATTAGCATTGGTACTGTCTCTCTCACTCACTCTAATTGTCTATACAATATAAACATCCCTGAAATCCCCCTGCAGATACACTTACTTATGGTAGGACCCAGCTTACATACTGTACATGTTATTATCTATTCCAGTTATATGTAAATCCATTGAAATCTATTTGTCACAAATTCCCAATGAAATGGTTAACATACGGTATGTCGGAACGTTTTCTCCATTTCATTGCTACTCCTACACATAAACATGTATAATGTTTTACATGCACACACTACAAGGGTAATGAGCTCGCACACGGATGCCAGTTGTGCACAGATGCACGCACACCCCCCACCTCACCACCACACACACGCGCACACACACTTCTGGCCGTGGGTTAGATGTAATGAAGAATTACATTCATAGCAGCTTCTGAAGACTCGATTAGGACTCAGATCTCTGCCTTTAATGAAACTATTCATCAGAGGCACTCAACTGAACACACCTCAAGCCTGTGTGTGTGTGTGTGTGTGTGTGTGTGTGTGTGTGTGTGTGTGTGTGTGTGTGTGTGTGTGTGTGTGTGTGTGTGTGTGGCTGTTTGCTGGCCCTGCCAACGAATATTACAACTGAGCAGCGAGCACAGTAAAGGGGTCATCGATCGACGACAGACAGTTTAACAGCTTGCAAATGCTTGGGTGCTTCTTAAGGGGCCGAGCTGAAGGCACACATGCGTCATTGGCCTTCCTCTCCTGGGAACATTTAGGTTCCCTTCCTAATACTCTGATTTCGAAACGGCTGTGTGTAATTTATAGATCTGTAAGCATGTTGGAATGTGCAGGGTCAAGGAAAAATTTCCACAACATGCCCAGCTCGAACTGTTGCTTTTTATTTATTTATTTATTTATTTATTTATTTATTTTGCTGCCTGTCTTACTCTTTGTCATTCTCACACTTGCACTGCTTTTCATTTTTTCGACTTATTTCTATCTATTTTTCTACCCATTTTCTACCTGTCGCTGCACTTTTAGGCCAATATACTCTATAATCTATATATGTGTTTGTGTGTGTGTGTGTGTGTGTGTGTGTGTGTGTGTGTTGGGGGGGGGGGGTGGGGGGTGTTTTTCCTGGGAGACTGCTGAGGCTGATTTAGTGTTTGATGGGGACTATGCCCTGTAGGTGCACTACTGACACACTTTTTAACAGGTTGCTGAAATGTGCATGCGTATCTGTGTGTGTGTGTGTGTGTGTGTGTGTGTGTGTGTGTGTGTGTGTGTGTGTGTGAGAGAGAGAGAGAGAGAGAGAGAGAGAGAGAGAGAGAGATAAAGGAAACTCAGTAATGAGCTGTAGAGTCAGAGATTCTACTGGTGGTACTGAATCAAGCAGAAGAGACTCTTCCCTCTCTAGCTAACGGTGTGAGTTTGAACACAACTGATGACTGCCCTCGTATACAGAAGCACGCTGCATGCTTTAGTAACAGTAAGAAACAAAGAGCAAGACCTCAGATACGGATTGAGTCAACGTTTAAGAAAGAAGGATTTAAAACACAGTAAACAAAACAACAGATAGAGGAAAGCCAGTGAGCAGCAAAGAGCACGTCCTAATCAAACGGAGGAGCTACATTATTAATGGCCATTTCTGTGGAGAGAATGGCAGACTGCAGGGGCAGTGGCTACGCTGTACCGGCTCGTCAGGCACAAGGGCATAATTGGGTGAATTTCCCAGCAGGTACTGATCACACTGACAAGAATAGGACCTGTGAGTGCATGTGGACCCACGGGCACAGAAGAGAGAAGTGTTATACAAGGTTCGTTAAAATAGACATTCACATTAGGGGTGTTTTTAGCAGAGGGATGTCCACCTCTCTTCAGTCTCAGGTTTAAACTATTTTTTTTTTTCCCCTGACAAAAATGGATGAAGTTGTCTGGCAAGAAAACACTCATAGGCAAGAAAACTTTCACCTTCCTTAGAGTATCAGTCCAAATTCTGTTAGCAGATATCCAAACACTTTCATCATACTGCGCACACAGGACGTCTGTGATAAAATTATTATTATTTTTTTAAAAGCCACCTCAAACCTTCTCTTCTTTGCTGGGGCATCCATCTTTGCTCTCATCGCAGTTACAAATGAACAGATGTAACATGTCATATACTTTACCTGTAAGATTTAATATACCTGCACAGCAGCGACTGGGAGACACTAGGCTTGAATGGACAGCATTGATAGAACAACGTGTCCAACAGAAGTTTTCATATAACCAGAGTGCGGATAATTTTTGACTTACCCTCCTAAATGGCTAAACAAAAAGTTTTGTCACACAATGCCTGTCCAAACCTCTCCTCCACTCCATCTGACGCCATCAATACAGAGACAGAGTCGATAAGTAAAAGTTATCAGGTGCAGTCCTCCCAGGAAGACTCAGTCAGCATCCAATATTATACAGTAGGTAGAAATCTGGATTTAAACAGGAATGACTACATTCAGAAATACAAAGTCACTGACAGATGTAAGCAAAAGACTGCAAATATGTACAACGATGTGTGACTGAGGACAGGTACAGTATGCCTAATGAAAGGGTTATGCCTAATTAACAAGTAAACTTGATTAAATATGATAAGCTGCTTGACTGGGTGAGTCGTTCAGCCAAAACATGGTATTGGTGCTAAAAGTGTTTCACCTAGGTGAAAAAACATTTTTTTAGATAGGATAATATAACATCATTTTTCATAATATTTACAGTACTGCTTCTCATCTCCTGATCTATTCCTAATTTTTTATATATTTTTTTGTAAATATGCATACATATTTATATTTTTACCAGGAGATATAAAAATGTCCTCTGTAATGAACTGGACTGCATATTAACTTAAAGACTTCCAACATGAACTTCCAGTCGCCTAACACACAGTATGTCTTCAAAACAATTCCGGCTATCTTGTTATCACCCAAGTGAGGATAGGTTCCCTCTCAAGGTTTCTTCCTATTGCCATCGCAGGGAGCTTTTCTTTTCTCCGCTCATCAGGGAGTATCTAATCATTTTGATTTATACACATTCTTCACATTTCATAAAAATTATCTTTTGATTGTGTAAACCTAATTTGTGGCAATTGTTAAAAGTAAATTATTTTGTTTAAAAAAATTGACAATAGTTAAAAGTGCTATACAAATAAATTATAATAAATTTTTATTAAAAAAATACATTTGCTAAATACAATTTCATGCCCTTTTGTCTAGTATATGTAACTTTTTTTAAATTCAGATCTTTCAAAGACCTTAATTGTCATTCCATTTAGAGGCCAATTTAGATTTCACATAAAAACACAAACTTGAAAAAGTGTATTATTCTAAAATGCAAAGAAATATGAATAATTTGCTGAATAACGCTGAATGCACAAAATGGCCATTTTCGGGCACGTATAAAATTATCTCTCCAAAAGTTCTCCATAAAAGTTTGAAACTTTAAATTGCAAAGCAAGACTGGTCACTTCCAATTTGTATAAAAAAGTAGCTTCTTTGGCACACTGTATTATATGTAAAACAAAAAAAAAAAAAAGAAAAAAGAAAAGAAAAGAAAAAAACAGCACCAAAACTATGTTTTGGTCAATTTGATATGGTTTGTTGTTCTCTGGATAGCTGGGGATCATGTCAATTATTCATGCTTTTTAAGAACTTTTTGCAACAAAATCATTTAAGTGATTTTTCTTCCTTAGGGTTTTGTATTATTGAAAAGTTTACGTTTCTTTCTTCAGAAACGCAGAAATGTTTTCATTAAATATGAAAAAGGAAAAGGAAGATAGGACCTCCTAAGATGCCCCTTCAACAGAACGGGCAAATTATTGCACCATAAATTTTTTTCTCATCCTAAATATCTGCAAAACAATAAGTGGATTTCTTATAACAAATTGTTTAAGCAGCACCGCACAATAGACTGCAGGGAAAAGACTGTAACTTCCTCTGAATATGTCAATGACAAATCATTGTCTACAAACAAGATAGATTTATCAATAAAACAGTGTATTCTATAAATATCTATAAAAAAATTCTAATAAAAATCAAAGTTTTAATGACGATGAAAATGTACAAGGCTATACTTTTTCAGGATGATAAACTATATAAATTTCAACAATATAGTTACCAATAGTATATGTGGGAGATTGATTGCAAGATATTGGACATGATTCACATTCACGCTTTTCCTCTTAATACTTTAATTTGTTGACTGCTGCTATTTTGCAGCGGGTGGCACAGTTGGAGAGTGGTTAGCACTCTGGCCTTGCACACCCAGGGTCGAGGGTTCGATTTTCGCCTCGGGTCTGTGCGTGTGGAGTTTGCATGTTCTCCCCATGCTTGGTAGGTTTCCTCCAGGTACTTCACAAAGACATGCAGAGTAATATAGAGTTAATTGGCATTTCTAAACTACCTGCAGTGTGTGTGTTTGTGTGCCCCGTGATGAATTGGCACCCAGTCCAGGGTGTAGCCCAGCACGAGTGCCACGTGTCTTTTGGGATAGGCTCTATGCTTTCCATAAATCTGTGCAGGATAAACAGTACAGAGAATATGTGAGTGTTTTACAGCACTGTAAAAAATACAAGTGTGTGACTGGTGGTTGCAAAATATTGCTTGATGGTGTTTGAGTGACGGAAGCTCACATTATCACAAATTACAGCATGCTTTGTTACATCATCTCAAATCAGACCAATCTTACTATCAGAGATAAAATTCTTCTAGAGGGTGTTTTAAAAGGTGGGGAGATGCAGTGTTACAGGTATGTATGGCCCTATGATGTGCCTATGATTTAGTACCCTTTGTTCTGAAATGGCAGCACATGCAGTCATGTTCTCTCCATGTTGGCCTGGGACTGGTGACATTTCAACCATACCTTCTGCTTTTGGTCCTGCTATATGAAGCTGTGATGTAGTTCCCTTGATTCTAGTTCCATTTGTTGCATGTTATTCCAGAAGGAAAAAAAAAAAGTCTTGCGTGTATTTTTATAATGTACACAATACAATTCCATCCAATGTATAAATTTTGCATGTTCTTTCCTACAGCTGTTGCCGTACCGTACAGGTCACGGTTACTGTACTGTATATACTGTACGATGCTTTACAGCTGTAATGAATCTGACACATTGAAGGAACACACGGGAACCAGATGTCACAATCACTTGGAGCAGCTCAAATAAAGGCATTCTTAGTGAAGTTACGCTTAGTGTAAGTATTGTGGCTTTGTAGGTGCCTAGTTGAATGTTGCAGATCCATGGGTCGATGCTCAGGTGGCGCAATGTCCTCTGTGTCGCACTGGGATGCGTGAAGAAGGTGAGACAAGTGGCACCGAGCAGGTGGTGCGAGGCAGGCAGAGACAGCAGAGAGTGTGCAAGAGCAGGAGGCTGGCAGCTTCATTCTTTGCAAATATGACTCCGAGTGAGTCAAGTTTTCGGAGACAGGAGACATTTCTGCATCCTGCCCATTGTTGAAATGCTAACAGGTTAAGTCGTTTGTAAGATATTGTTGTCTAGAACACTCTGTATCTCCCTTTGGGGTTTGCAATTAAAACTCTTGAGAGTTGAAAATCTTGTACTCAGGGAAATTCAGATCAAGAACTTTAGTAAATGTTCACTAGAGAATTTTTGCTCTCCATGACGGTTCAACATTGCCTGGTTTGAATATTTTAGATCATGCTTTCTATCTCTAATGTCTGTATTGTTACTTTCTGTAACACATCTATATAATGCAGGCCTGTGCAGACCTTTCTCACTCAGCTTGTTTTAACTCACCTTTTCTATTTTCTGCTACCTTAAGCCAGTTTTAACTGGGAAAGTGATATACCTCCAAATATAGGCATATTATTCTGTCAGATGGTGCTTATTGCACGAGCAAATCTGCAGTTACTTTTTATGGTCTTGTAGATAGAATGTTGTAAATCAGTGTTTCTAAATCCTGTTTCAGAAATATCCCCTTTCTGCATGTAGAGGTTTACTCAGTTTAATCTGATTCTGGTTAACTGAGGTGGATTAGGAGCAGTGAAAACACTTGGGCACGTGTGCATCCATGTGTATATCCAGCAGGCGTAAATTAGATCTGTGAATAGACTTATATTTCCAGCAGGATTGAAAACCGAGTAACCCCTTATTTCCATGGGAGCTGAAATGGCTGCGATGTGGTTGTCAGAGTTGATCGCTTCCACTCCCAGAAGTGTACTAAAAGTGGCTCTGTGCACAAGTCACTAAAGATTCTCACCTAGTCTATTTTTACCAGAAGCCGCTTGTGAAACGTGTCTAAAAGCAACAACCCAACAATCAGTTACAGGGTTTTTTGTTTGTTTTGGTTTTCTGAACATAATTTGACACCTTATAATACAAAGTGATTAAGCAAAAAATATGTAATTAAAATAAATGAAATTTAATTAAAGTAAGATAAAATGTCGGGATACTCATTTGGATAAACTCTCTCATTTAAATACAAGTATTTGATCAGTTAATGAAGGTCCCTAAACAACCATAAATTGAGTCTGTTTAGGTAATCTTGTCTTGTGAATATTCAGACTAGGTCAATCTGTTTTCCTTCAGCTGTTTTTGTACTGAAGTATTTTGAAATTTAATATCTCTATTATATCTACTATATCTGTTATTTCTATTTAATTGCATACACATACTCATAATTGCATGAACATACTTAAATATTGCTTATTATATTAATAATATAAAAAGTAATATTTGAAGAAAAGGTTTTTATTAAAAATGACATTTTTATGAAATTAAAGTTGCATCTTTTTAAAATACACCTTGATTTAGAAGTAGTTCCATACTGACAGTAATTTCACCTTTAAAATTTGTCTTAGAAATGTATTTTAACCAGACAGGGAAAAATAGTTAAATTTAATGTGGCCATATTTTTAAACCCACCGAATAATGGGGCCCACCAAATAATGCTACTCCACACCACCAGAGGGCCCCATGACCTGAAGACAAGCCCAATTTCAGTTCACCTAGTTTACCCTCTTGTATCAAGACCACAGCAGCAGAATCTTTGAGACCTGCATGTTGCGAGATGGAGCCTACACTGATCACACTTGTCCACTATGACTCACAAATGCACAATCGTATATATATATATAGATGTGGGGAATTTGAAGGCCAAGTCAACACCTTGGACTCTTTGTTGAGTTTATGAACAGCTTTTGCATTGTAGAAGGTTGCATTATCTTGCTGAAAGAGACCACTTATATTAATACTACGGAATACTATGGTCACAAAGTAACATTCACATGAATCCTGGACCCAAGGCTTCCCAGAAGAACATCATATGGCCTGTGAGGGTTTGGCTTCTTTAATGCATTTTGGTGCCATTTCTTCTCCAGGTAAGAAATTAATACACACAAGGTTGGCAACATGATATAAAAAAAAATAATAATAATTTCATTAGACCAGGCCACCTTCTTTCATGGCTCCACAGCCCACTTATGATGCTCATGTGCCCATTGCAGGCAGTTTCAGTTGTAGGTCAGCATGGTCACTATGACTGGTCTTAGCTACTGTATGCAATCCCATATGCAGCAAACAATGTTTCACTTTTGACACCTTCCAGTTATAGCAAGCATGAGATTTTTCAGCAATTTGAGCTATATTAGTCCTTCTGTGGTCTTGGCCTAGACGGGCTAGATTTGACTCCTCATACACATCAATAAACCATATCCCTGTCGCTGGTTCAGTGGTTGTGAACTTCATTGGACAGCTCTTGGTAGGGATTAACTACGGCCTACTGGGACCTCACATCCTCAGAAGAACACATCAGCTTTAGGAACTGACTATTCACTTGTTACATAATATATTTCACTCACTGACAGACAGTCAGGGAATGTTGCCAGAGGTTTTAATGTTTTGCCTAGTCAATGTGTATGCATAATACATTATTTGCCAGATTTTTTCCCCTGACTATTTTAATAAACGCATTTTGGGGTCAGTGCTCCTAATAATATCTTCTCCATGTAATATTTACAATGAACCAGATGTCAGGTCTATGGAGTAAAATAGACTGTCTATGTAAGTAAGCAACAGCAATAAAGCTAAATGTGTCACACTGAGTGTCGTAGTTCACCTCTGTCACTGGAAGATACAGCAGGGGAAAGTGTTGAAAACGATCCAAGCCAGGGAGCATGGCAGCTGGGTCATACCTGCACCCTGACTGTGGAGGATGTTACTGATTGATTACTGCGTGATTAGTTTTCATTTAAACAACAACTCAAGATAACAGAGACTAAGCCATAATATCCATTTGTTACCCACAAGAATTTATACAGTAGTCATTTAATGACATCAGTCATTTGATGACAACATAGCAATTTGCCTCAAAAGTTCTGTGAATTTAATAAGAGTCGCTAATGCTCTGATCAGCTGCTGAATCAGAATGAACGGTTGAAAGCAAATAACACTGTATGCCATCTTTTATGGTTTTAATAAGGCTGTGCTGTTGGAGTGTGCTCTTTCTCAGAGCTAAATTTGTATTATTTTTAATCCATGCCCTAGCAAATTCTCATAGTTCTGAATATAATCCATGTTGTTAATAAAATTAAAGGAAAACGTACGGAAAGTAGGTTAAAAGATTAAAACTCTAAGTAAATATATGAATTAAAACTTGCGCCTTGCACCTCTCCAGGGTCCAGCTTTGATTGCCGCTTTGCGTCTGTGTGCATGGAGTTTGCATGTTCTCCCTGGGTTTGATGGGTTTCTTATTGGAAACATACAGTAAGTTTCCTCCCACAGTCCAAAGACATGCAGATTAGGCTAATTGGTGTTCCCAAAATCGCTTGTGTGTGAATGTGTGTGTCCTCTATTATCCTATGGGGGAGAATAACATATCAGTAGTGGTATTCAAACTAAATTTGTAAAATCTGTAAAAGATTGCATAAAACAAAAAAAGTGCCACCAACTATGAAAAAAATATTGCATCATTAAATGACATGTCATTATTTATCTAATCAGATATGTGAGAGTAAATTATATAGAAAACATGCTTACATAGAACATATGGAAATCTGTTAAAGCTCCTTTCCTCTTTCACACCTGGTCATCTGGTCCAATGAGCTGTTCTCAGCTATATAATTTACATAAATTCATATGTAGAAATTAGCCAGATCACCTGTAGGTTGATATTTAGAAAAAAAAAAAAAAAAAAAAACTAGAAATCCTGGAAAAATTCCACCAATTCTCACCCATAATTCTTTTATGCGTTCCTCATTAGAAAGGGTTGCAAGTCAAATTATTTTAGATACAGTAAGTGATGAAACCTTAAGAAAGCAAAAGAGAGATTTAAATGCTTATCCCATTAAAATGTCTTTTGAGCAGCAACATGCACTGAGTAATCAGCTGAAAGCAATAAAACCAATATTTATATTGCAGTTAATCTTTTTGTTTGTTTGTTTTACAATCTGTAAACTTTAAATAACTCTTTAGACGAGGTTTTGCTAAAGAACTATATTTGCTCCCTTACAAATCATGAAGGTTAACAGTTTATAACAGCACATTATTGCATCTTATTTCTTAAATTATCATCTTATCCAGAAGTCCTTGAAGTAGAAGATTTTCTTTTATGTATTAGAAAATTAGTATTTGTCTCACAAATCAGTGAAAAACCGGATCTTTTGCATGAACGACACAATTGTTCTTTCTCGGTGTCAGGCTTGAGGGCAGGAAATGTCTGGAGATGCTCTGAAAGATCTGGAAACAGTCTATTAGCATGGGCTAATTTAGTATGGTGTTTGCTGCAGTTCACTCTTCTTTAAAAGGTGTGCTGCCTTTTTTATTCTTACCCAAATGATCTGCCAGCTGGGGGTGAGTGGGAGCGATAATTGTGGATTGTGTAGCTGTGGATGTCTCGATCACCCTTGAGTGCAAGTTGCTTTGTTTATTTCAATTAGCTGTCCACTATGAAGTGCTAACCATTGCACAGACAGCTCATATTTGAGACTCGAGGGATGAACTTTTATATTACAAACCACTCATGCTTGCTAGAATCAACAAATTGCTATACTAGTACGTGTACTGTGTTATTGAGAGGAGGACGAGATCAGTGCCCCAATTGATCCATGAACAACAGGGAATAAATAAAGGGGTGACCTCCAATGTGCAGTTCCAAAATGTGCAGTTACATGAATGACCACTAGTCTGGCTGCAAAAGTGACTCAAACCCCACAGACCCCATGTTAAATTGTCTAAAAAAAAAAAGGCTTTGTTCTCTTTAGATTTCCCAGTTAAAATGACATTTCTATGAAATCATAAAATTTTGTATAAATAGGTGTGTGACTGATTTAAGTGACGGCTGCATTGGAGGTGCTAGCTGTCATCCATGCATCAGCTGCTCAGCTAACTGGAATCATTACAGTTTAACTTTCCACAAGAAATGTTGACACTGGATATTGTGTAGGTTATGGGTTTGTTCAATCAAATGCTAACTAATGTTAGTGTTAACGACCTTACAATTTTAGCCAAGCTAAATCTAAGTTGGCTAGCTTGGGGTAACTGAGGTATTGTAAGCAGGTATGCTCCAACAAACAGCCAGGCTACGGTATTTTCGCTCAACCCATTTGCACATTAATGAATTAACTGGGGTTTAGGTGGTGTCAGCTTTGCCAAAAGGGCGACAATCGCTCCCAGAGTTGATTTTAAAAACCACTTTTTGGTTGTTATGGAGGGTTTTCCCCAGTTTTTATACAGTCTATGGGACAAGCATGACCTCTAAATGAAAGACAAACAGACATAGCAGATGGAGACAGATTTGCAAGCTTGGGAGTTTTACCAAAAATCTAGAAATAATTGGCTGTACGCTATCACTAAGTACATAGGTATCAGCATTTTGCAGTTTGCTCTTTTAACAAACTGGACAGGGTCATTGGTTTTGAATGTCCCTGTGGTGTACTGTATGTACGGATGAGCCAAATGAAGCAGACGCAGAGAGTTATAGCACAATGCCTATAAGCATTCCTCTCTTGGGAACTTGACAATGACTTTATCTGGGTCTAGATTAGTTTATTTTCATAATGGGGGCAGAAATGTGAGATCCAATAACTAAACAGCTGTGTGTGTTTTAAAGCCAGCGATAGCTACAAGCATGGATACGTTTCTGCTGTTTGCGTATGGCAAGTAGAGCTCATCTTTTATGCAGTTTTGCTTGATTGATTTTTTGATTTTCTTTCTACAACAATTGATTTTCTTTCAACAAGATAAATTTTGGTTCAATTTCTCATCTTAGTCTTTTTCTCAAGGCTCAAATCACATAAGCCTAGAAAGGTGAAAAATAATCTTTATTACAAGTTTCGTTGTAGCATAAAGTTTCTTTAATTTAACATTACTGGCACCATTCATGAAAATGAACAAATGGTGATAATCAAAGAGAGTTAAACTTGCAGTAGGTCACGTCAGTTCAACTTGTATAAACATTATTTAATTATCAAAATGGGTTTAAAACTTTGCAATGTCCTGTAAAGTCTATCAGGGTTAGAGACGCTTGTATAGAGAGGTCTTGGTGCACTCCTCCTTGCTGAGCAACAAATTAGACCAGAGACTTAGAGCTGGGATCAAGTCTAAGACGGACTGACATGGTCAATGCAAGATATTGAGTTTATGTTTCTGTATTGAGTTTGACTTTTTTTGGCTCATCATTTTGTTCAAAGCTATGTCTAAGGCCAAGTCGGAACCTGCTGGCAAAGGCATCCAGGTTTTTGGATGAAATATTATTCCGGTATAGGCTTCAGCATACTATCAGTCTTTATAAACGCTCCTGAAGAGCCAGACCCAAAGGATAAAGCATTCTGGCATTGTGTTTTGTGAGATCCTGTTTCAATCCTCCTCCTCCTCACATTCAGTACTATATAATGCCTCTGCTGTAAGTTGTTTTGTAGCAAAGCCACTAGAAGTTAGACAGAATAATCACTATGGCGGCCATCCTGTTTATAATAGTGTATTGTTTCAGAAAGCATACAAAAAACATTTTCAGAAATGAGCCTTGTCAGCATGCAGTTCATTAGAGTTTTGCATCTGTGAAGAAAGGCCAGAATTAAGTTGCCAGGATTAACTAGGGTGGTGAGAAAATATCAGTGGCTCAGTTGTTCTAATTATACACATGGACAGTTCCTTCAACACATCTTCACACATCTACATCAGAGGGCACGGTTAACCAAACATTCATGAACAAATGCTGTACATACATGTTAAACATGGTAAATGCTGGATACACCAGGTCTTGCTTATAGCTTGCATGGACATCGTAAAAATAGAATATTGTGTTTGTTGAGAGGAACAATGTAATTTAGTTCCTACTCACAAGCAGTGTGCTGGCAAGTTGAATGAAATCTTTTGAAGCTAAGGGACTTTCCATGACACATTGGTCTAATACAGCCGCCCTTGTTTTCCCCATCTTGAAGTGTTTCATGTCACTGGCGCAATTAATTTCTTAAGTGTCATCACGGTCCACAGCCCCATTTCTTGCTGTCAATAGAATCTCTGTAATAAATTGACAGGAGGAAAAACTCTATGATGCAGGTAAATTGAATTCATTTGCATTTCTGATATCAACATTCCTGACTTTTTATCCAATCTTACACATGAATAACGAACAGATTCATTCATTAGTATATTCAAGACAAACTCTTTCGTGTCTGGTATACCTGACAGATTTTAACTATTATTTCATCAGTTTCTCACATCATTATGGAGGAATTTCGGACCATTATTCTTTACAACATTTGTTCAGTTCCTTGAGGTTTTTGAGAATTTGCATATGCACAGCTCTCTTAAGGTCCTGACACTGCATTCCAATTGGGGTGAGGTCTGAACTAGGTGACTCCAAAACCTTGATTCTTTTTTATTTTTCGGCCATTCCGATGCAGATTTACTGGTGTGCTTCGGATCATTGTCCTGTTGCATGACCCAATTTCAACCAAACTTGGCATAATTATAGAGTATGATTTCTATACGGAGGACATGTCGACTTACTGACTGCAAGGTGCCCAGGTCCTGTGGCTACAAAATAACCCCAAATCATCAACACACCACTGTCATGCTTGATAGAGGGTATAAGGTGTTTCTGTTGAAATGCTTTTTGGCTTTCCTCAAACATGGTGCTGGGCATCAAGGCCAAACAGCTCACTTAGAGTTACCAGCCTGAAAAATCACCCATTACCACATCTTGAATTAGAGCCGTTATGAAGGCCTTACAGGGCATAAGAAGCAGACACATTCCAACATCAAATGTTCCAAGGAGATTCTTACATAATTTAGATGCTTTGAGCATTGATAGAAATAAAAGTCGACAAAGACAGAAAGACCATGTAATTGTATGTGTCTATTAATGTGTATGAGAGCGAGAGATTGATTGTGCAAAACAGAAAAGCAGGACACAGTCATGAGAGTAAAAACTACATTTCTTTTTTTTATATAATACAGTACATGTATCCCAGAGTTTCACTATAGTGCTTGGATACGGTTGAGGTATCAAAGCTTCTTTTAATCCTATTTCATCATCAAGTATCATTAATAATCAATTTGTGTTACATTAAGTTTATTGTAAGACATATTGTAAGACATGCATTAAAAAAAGTTTATTGTAAGACTATTTTTATAAAAAGGTTCCATTTTTTATGTTTATTTAAAAAAGAATTTAGTGCCATACAGTACTTAATACAGAGCTAACTAAAGTCAATTGCTTTGATTATTTCACATAATAAACTCGGAGCAATTCCCCTCAACCTTAGGTATCAAAGGTAGGAGGTCGAGATGAAAGCACCTGACAAAATATTAATAACTTAGTAAATATTCTATTAAATATTCCATGAATATTTCAATGTTAAAAAGTTGAGTTTTTTTTTTTTCAATAGATCAATCTTGGCGGGTCTGCAGAGGTTTACCAACTTTTTGGGTTGAGCCGAACTTGAAGTACATGAAACACCTTCATGTATTATTAAGATTTCTGGGGTGATTTATGAAAGCTAGTGCTGTATTGCCTATTGTATTCCTAGTATTTTATTGAACAGTAATATTTAGCTATATTGTTGAATTCCGTTAGGATCACTTGGTTGATTTAGATGAAACCAAAGTGTAGCGTATTCATGATTCGAAAGGGATGTGAAGCTGTAACCTAATAGCCGAGTTTAAGATTTGATGATATATACTGTCAGCTTTAATTTCAATGTTTCTCTTTGCGGTTTCCCCAACTGATTGATTAATGCTGACATAAAAAATAATAAGGGGTCTTTCCATGTTTTCCTAAATTGCCTGCTCATTGAAGCATGTCCACTGACCTTACTACCACATTTACTGTGAAGCTTTTGATACAATGTTAAAAATTCATGTTAATATATTGCTTAGTGCTGAATGTAATAAATTTCAAAACTTGAACTACTGTAGATATTTTTTTTTTGAGTATGTTCTGTAGCGCCATCAAAAAAAACTCTCTAAATACTCAGTTGCATTATTTTTCCAGCAGAGGATATCTCCAGGTAGTAAGTAATACAAAATTTCCCATGTAATTGAATCCACTGTCTGCGCCTTCAAATCCTTCTTGAAAGCCTGACCTCTAGCTAGAGTAACATCATCTTGGGTACAACAATAAAATCATATAACCCATCATCATGGGAACGCAGGCTGATGTTGGTCCATCTCTAATGCTAGAGGCACTGCTGGGGGCTTATTTTTCGGGCTGGTTTTCTGTGACCTGCAGCCTCTAGGTGTCTCATTAGAGCCCAATAATTGCAGTCCATAATAACAGACCATATCAGCCCCTTCCTCAACCCATCCTGCTAGCAATTGTTTCCTTATTGAGACAAATGGCAGAATTAGTGTCCGTGAGGCTAAATGGACCGGGACAAGGCATTTTTCTTACATTCATATGGGTTGACTGCCCTTCAGCAGAGAGAGAGAGAGAGAGAGAGAGAGAGAGAGAGAGAGAGACAAAAAAAGTCTCTTATGTTTGGATTGTCCACCATTTCCACAAAGGTTAAGCTGCTTTTGAGTTACATAGTCAGGAGGAAAAAAAAACATGAATACTTAATACTTAATAAAAAGTATGATTTGAAACTAAAACCTTTGGACTGCATTTGGTTCTCTGCTGAGCCATCAGTCTTGCTATTGTTTATTTCTTTCAGAATGCTTTATTTTTCTTCCATAATCACTTATCACTCCAGATTTCCAACTGTTCAGTCTTTTTCGGACTCCTTGAGGCTCCATTGTTTGCTTCCTTATGAGGTATGAGAAGACAGAATGGCGGTGAAGTTTGAAGAAATAAAAAAATATATATGCAAAAAGAAATAGTGGTTATGTAACTTAGAGGGCTTTGATAGCACAATGATGGCGCAAGTCTTCAGCTGCAGCTTCCTCAGTTTTAGTTGGTTCAACACCATATCATGTTGCCAGAACAGAGCAGCAACTCAAGACCTCTGGCTAGATGCCGGTTTTTCCTCCCCCCTTTTATCCCCCTCTCTGTTTCTGTGTCTGCTCAGGATGCTTTTCTCACCGGGGCCTGAGGAAGTGCGAGGCAGCATATGTAGACATGTTAGAGGCTGCTAAGCTGGATTTGCAGGGAACTACTTTTCAAAGGTTGCGGAGATAAGCAGTGATTTTAATGCAAAGGTGTGTTTGGGACAAATCTTGAGTCTTTCTCTTTGTGTATGTGGTTGCCCCTTGTGCTTTCATTTAAACTTTTTTTTTTTTTTGCCTTTGTTTTCCTTCATTTCTGGCTAAAACCACATGCTTTTACAGCCCTATGTTTGTTGTTTCATCATATGTTGGGTATACTGGACTTTTTGAAACACTGTCTTGAATATTATTGCCTGGTTTTGAGAGATAAAACAACTGTCAGTATTTCATATTGGGGTGCCAGGTGCAAAACAAATTACTTGCCTATATTTTACTCATGCGTTGAACTTTTTGCATCATACCAAGATATACCAAGTTTTTACTCTGCCCTTTGCTATTAAATTCATAATGCCAGGTTCACATTTTTTTTTTCACTCCAGACTGGTATGGGGTGAGGGCGCCAGTGGACGCAGTCTCCCTTACACTAATGGTGGCAATCTTGAAGTTGAGGTACAACAGGGACAATGATAAATTCCTCTCACCTAAAAATGTGGTAGTTAGGAGGCCATGAAGGATAAAATGATGGATGAAGATGTAGGGACCAGTCAAAAGTGTCTTAGCTTGAGTGTGCTGGCATTGCCTGCTCTAATGGGAATGGAAATGAATCCTGGTATTATGCCATTATAGTGACCTCCTGGCAGTGTCAGTCTCTGAGACATTTTATGTCATGAGGTTCTTCTTTCATTTGTGGCTGGGGAGTGTGGTTTCTTATGCCTGGTCCTAGCAAATTATGTAAGGTGCTTTAGCTTAATCAGTCACGTAAAGTGAGAAGCACAGGTCCCTGTGGGTCCGGACTTGAATATTCTTTTCATCACAGCATGGAGCAAATGCATAAATTGGTCATTTACCAACTCCGCTGATCTTGTAAGACATGCTGATAGGGCAGTGGTAGCTTAGTGGGTAAGGCATTAGATTATTGCTCAAATCACGGCACCAGTATGCTGTCACTGCCGGGCCCTTGAGCAAGGTAAATGTAAATGTAAAGCCTTTCACATCTCGAAGTCACTTGGGATAAGGGCATCTGCCAAATGCCATAAATGTAATAGCACAGGATAGCAATAGTGCATGCCTTTATGCCCGCAATTTTTGCTTGAGTGTATTAAAAACACTTCTGCATTATCATTGGCTTTTATCTCAGTAAGCAGAGTACTGGCCACATGCTGGGTCTCCAGTGTTTCTTCCTCTAGAGTTAATAGCAGGTCCTTATTTAAAGATTATAGGGACAATACCAGCTCCTGGGGAAAAACACCACTGATGCTTCAAATAGGTGTTGTGAACTGATCTGTTTCCCTGAATGGGCAGATGGGGAGGAAATACCTTTAGGCATACTTTTCAACAGTTTTAATATTTTAGTGAGTCCTCTCATAGGCTGTTTTGATGTTAATGACATGCTTTGCTAGTGTGATGTCAGCGCGTTATTAATGCAAAACTCAGAGGTAGTTGGCAAGCTAAAGTCTCAAGGGGGGTATGGTTGCAGTAAAGAGAGGGTTGAGGGGTAAAGGGAAAAGTGATCCCAAAAGTATTCTGGAGCTGCAGTTGTGCATTGCGCAATCGTTTTGAGGGGCTTAGGATTCATCATGGTTCACGATTATCCTTTAATAGGCTTGATAAATGACAGTTTAGGCATTAGTATGAAGTTAAAAAAAAAATTACATGCTCAAGAATATATATGTATGTATGTGTATATTAGTACATGTCTTTATACATATACATGTCTTTCAAAATGTGAATAGAAGAACTGTTCTTGTCCATTTTTTCCCTAAAAAAACTGTACATCTTCCAAACAAATTCCCGTTATCTTTATTTAGTGCTGTTTAACATCACCATTTCATATTATCTAACCTATTATAGTGAGTACATAAAAAAAAAAAATAAATAAATAACACTGATTTACTAATAGCACCTACACTGTTTTGTTTTGAACTTTCTTCGTACTAGCCATTGCCTTTGTCATTGTGCCCTGGCATCGGCTTGTTAAAGCGTTATTTTGAACTAGATTACTATAGCGCATATTGTTACTGTCTGGCAAAACTCACATACTGTATCTCCACTGTTGAGGATTTTGACTTTTTACTATAAAGGGAAGATGTGCATTTTCCTCTGTTTCCTGTCAGCATCAGGTATTATAATGACTAATGGAAATATACTTTAATACATCATGTATTTAACATAGCACACTGGTTTAGTGGTTAGCACTGTGGCCTTGCACTTCCAGGACCCAGGGTTCTGGTCTTGCCGCGGGTCTGTGTGCTTGGATTTTGCATGTTCTGCCATTGTTTGATGTGTTTCCTCCAGGTACTCCAGTATCCTCCCACTTGGTGTTTCCAGTTTGTTTATTTGCCTTATGATTTGCCTTATAATGAACTCCATCTAGGGTGTACCCATCCTCATCTCCTAGTCTCCTGGGATAGGATCCGGAACTCATCCAGATCTAAATGGTATAGAGAATGAATGAGTGTCTGTATTTCTTGTTTATTAAAATAACATATCTCCTGCTATGACCCTACTGCCCCTCATTTCTCCTTTTTTGGAAGAGAAGAGATTCTATGGGAAAACAAACTACCCGCTAAAGAATCAATATAAATAGTGTCAATTATTAAGTGCTATTAATAAGTATAATAAATTATCTCTCTTTCATAATGTATATTCTAAGAATATTAATCATTAATCAAATCATTAATCAAAATGATTAGACTCAAGTCTGCTTTCAACCCTTCATTCTCCAATCTTTCCCGCTAATGTTCCAAATATTTTGTAAAACAAGGATTTTATGTGTTTCAGTGTTCTGAAGAAACCGAAACTTTCATTGATTCAATAGAATAGCTTCAGATACATGATGTAGGCCAATGTCGAAACATGCACGGTAGAATTGGTATAGATTGCCAACTGAGTGGGACATAAACAGAAGACTTGTCATTGGAACCCCTTATTAGAACATGCATATGTCCATTTTTGTACACAACCATCCATTTAAATCCATTTGAAGTATAAATTTGTAAAAGACGCATCTTATTGTGATGCTACCTGCATCTAATTACAGCATTTGAGTTTATTTTGTAAGCTGGTTTCTGAGAAATTGAGTTTTTTTTTTTTTTCATGCTTCTGGTATGGAAAAATTGTACATACATTTTTATCATCTGAGAGCAAATTTTTTTTTTATTTTTTAGATTCAGTTTCCACTGACAGTTGTGTCTCGAATGACACTGCTTGCCTCTACTGTCTTAAACTGAGACTAAAGCATGGTGCCAGGTCCTCCGACTATCTGCCTGTAATTGAACCCAAAATGTCAAAAGCTCATGTGTATGATTGCTGTGAGAAAGAAGTAGGCTGCCATGTTTTGTTGTAAGTAGAGGTGTCTGTGGGAGGTCACAGCAGTGCTGAAATCCTGCTCTTTCTGTTCATGCTCATGGTTTTTCTTTCTATTGTCTGTAGACCAGTGGTGAAAGTAACTGTAGCTTTGGCTGCTTGCTGAATTGATCCAGCTGCAGTACGCTAACTGATTTTCTTTTTTCGTCTACTTAGTCAGAATGTTTTAATGTAGCTTGTGTGCTCTGTTAAAGGATCCTTTGCGTATATCTCTGAGATGAGATGAATCTCAGAGAATAATATTTTTCCATTAAGTGTTACTTTGCCATTACTTCTCAGCTGAGGCAGGCCTGCTGTCAATCCTGAGCATCACTTTCAGCGTTTTCTTACCTCAATCGCAGCTCATATTTGTTTATGTAGTTTATTATAATTTTCATTATGTAAATGAATTATATACGTACGACTATGAGGGATGGTAAAGTCACACTGGGATTTTTGGTTGTGCAGAATAACAGAACAATTCAAGTCAATAATTTATTATTATTATTATTATTATTATTATTATTATTATTATGCACTTTTAACAATAATCATTGTACAGAGTCAAAAAACTTTGGAAATGTGGGGAAAAAAGTGGGAGCAAAATTTTAGTTCGTCACTGATGAGCAAGCCGAGCTGAGATGACGGTGTGTAATATCAGATAGCAGGGATTGTTTGGTTTGAGGTCATACTAATTGGTTAGAAGGCTGGAAATTCAGTATACTATTGAAGGTGTTTCCTTTAATTTGCAGTCAACTTTTGTTGATGGTGGCTAAAGTGCAAAACTGCTTATGGAAAATAAGAGTCCAGAGTGAGTGGGAATTGGAATGTCTACAGTCCCAAGCCATCAGAGAACAGCTATCTGTATCAGCCGCGTCCAAGACCATCTTCATGGTCGAGTGGAACCGTCCCCA
>JAAGKR010000369.1:59042-72855 GCA_011419295.1 Clarias macrocephalus
TTTTTTAGATTCAGTTTCCACTGACAGTTGTGTCTCGAATGACACTGCTTGCCTCTACTGTCTTAAACTGAGACTAAAGCATGGTGCCAGGTCCTCCGACTATCTGCCTGTAATTGAACCCAAAATGTCAAAAGCTCATGTGTATGATTGCTGTGAGAAAGAAGTAGGCTGCCATGTTTTGTTGTAAGTAGAGGTGTCTGTGGGAGGTCACAGCAGTGCTGAAATCCTGCTCTTTCTGTTCATGCTCATGGTTTTTCTTTCTATTGTCTGTAGACCAGTGGTGAAAGTAACTGTAGCTTTGGCTGCTTGCTGAATTGATCCAGCTGCAGTACGCTAACTGATTTTCTTTTTTCGTCTACTTAGTCAGAATGTTTTAATGTAGCTTGTGTGCTCTGTTAAAGGATCCTTTGCGTATATCTCTGAGATGAGATGAATCTCAGAGAATAATATTTTTCCATTAAGTGTTACTTTGCCATTACTTCTCAGCTGAGGCAGGCCTGCTGTCAATCCTGAGCATCACTTTCAGCGTTTTCTTACCTCAATCGCAGCTCATATTTGTTTATGTAGTTTATTATAATTTTCATTATGTAAATGAATTATATACGTACGACTATGAGGGATGGTAAAGTCACACTGGGATTTTTGTTTGTGCAGAATAACAGAACAATTCAAGTCAATAATTTTTTTTATTATTATGCACTTTTAACAATAATCATTGTACAGAGTCAAAAAACTTTGGAAATATGGGGGAAAAAGTGGGAGGAGCAATGTACACATGTTAACAAAATTTTAGTTCGTCACTGATGAGCAAGCCGAGCTGAGATGACGGTGTGTAATATCAGATAGCAGGGATTGTTTGGTTTGAGGTCATACTAATTGGTTAGAAGGCTGGAAATTCAGTATACTATTGAAGGTGTTTCCTTTAATTTGCAGTCAACTTTTGTTGGTGGTGGCTAAAGTGCAAAACTGCTTATGGAAAATAAGAGTCCAGAGTGAGTGGGAATTGGAATGTCTACAGTCCCAAGCCATCAGAGAACAGCTATCTGTATCAGCCGCGTCCAAGACCATCTTCATGGTCGAGTGGAACCGTCCCCAGTCACCACACAAATCCCAAGCAGACCATCAGGGTCACCCTCGGCAGAGAGCCAGAAGGCTCCATGCGACAAGGATTCCAACCGGAAGCAGTGCCTCAGGATGTGTCAGACAGATGAGTATACTAACAATCACATAATGTATAAGGTTAATGTATATTTTGTGCAGTGTGCAGGCAGGAAGTGTTCAGGCAGATATAACTATAAAAGAAAAGCATAACCAAAAGTGGGAGCCAGAAGGAAACACAGTCAAGAAGGCTCTCTGGGAGGCGTATGTGTATGTGTGTGTGTATTTGTGTACAGTATGTAAGTGTGTGTATCAGCTTTAATGTAATCACTGATTTTATTATTTCTGGTTGAAGCCCACCTACATGCCTTTCTGAACGGCAGAACGCTCTGCCTAACATATTAATACAAAGAATTTAAAAAAATTAATAAATAAAGTATCTTACACCTTGTTGTACTGCTTTCGTCATCAGCCAAATACACTCCTTTTATCATCATGAATTTCAGACCTCATGCGTTAAAATTCACTTGCACCACTTAAGCGCTGTTATTTTAAATAAACACCACCATTGTAAGAGCCTTGTAAGTTCTGACCAATGTAAAGACAAAGCCTTGCTTTTATTTATCCATCCATCCATCCATCTTCAATTACTTATCCGAAGTCGGGTCGCGGTCTTTTATTTATATACTGTAGGTAATAAATATTCCATTTGTTGCTCTTCAGACCATCTCGATTTTGGCTGTTTCTATATATTCAGTATGTCCAATATGCTGATATGCCAGAATTCTTTTCTGCTCTTGCAGAAATCCCAAACTGCAAAAACTCATTTTGGTGAGATCCCACTCAATACAGTAGCCCCCGGCCAAAATCCTCTCGAAGCCCCACCTTGGCTGACCATCGGAATGCAGAAAACATTATCCTCAATAGCTTCCTGAGTGCTTTCGCACCTGGAATAGCAGGTTGTGCTCTATAATGAAAGATGTAAAGTTCAGTTCAGCTCTTGCGACCTTCTCTGTAAAACTTTTTTGTTGTTGTTGTTGCCTGAAAAACTCTTACCTGAGCAGCCGTCTCTGTGACTGAGCTCCCAATTTTTTAATGCTCCCTAAAAGAATTAACAGCTAAGGGTGTATCCTAACATTATCAATATTATTCTGTCTTGTATAATAGTTTGCTTGGTGACACTAATTTGTAAACCACTTTGGGTATGTACAGAAATTGTAACATAAAATGTGCCATTTATTTATATTACATCATATTAGACTGGCTGAAAAAACAATCACGAACTCTGAGATTTCATTTAGTCTCCTTTAGCTTTGATTACAACGCACAATGTGCTGGCCATTTCAAGTGTGAAAATTATTCCTCGTTTTCTCAGAACCACTCTTTCGCAATTCCTGTAGTGCTGTAATATGCCTCTGCCATCAGGCAAGGAGAATGCTATTGCTGTGATATTCTGGTCATTCAGTATATTCAAGTCATCAGATGACTTCATTTTATCACCGCATAATGTCGCTGAGCCTAGGCCTGACCAACTGAAGCAACCCCAGATCATAACACTGCTTCTAGAGGCTCATTCAATGGGCACTGTGCATAATGGGTCCATCACTTCATGTGCTTCACTTCTTACCCTGATGCACTCATCACTCTGGAACAGGGTCAGTCTGAACTTATCAGACCAGATGACATTTTCCATCACACCAAAGTCCAATCTTTATGCTCCCTAACAAATTCTTTTGTTTTTTCTAATTAATCTCACAGAAAAGTGGTTTTCTTACCCACACAGCTGTTTAGTGTCAATTCTATGCGAGTTCTCATCACATTGTGTGTGCGTGCGTGTACAAATGCTCTTAATTTCACTATTAAACATACCTATGGTTTTTACTGTTCATTTTTACCATGCTAATTCACCAAGCAGTATAGACAATGATTGAGTGAATAGTTCACCATGTGATGTCTATTCATACATACGAGTTATTTATCTCATAATTTGTTCGTACATATTATAATTAGTTTTTTTCCCCCAGCACATTTCTTCCACAAAGTTGATGGTTCCAGGTTTTAATAATGAGTTTTGATAAGGATTCTTAACCCAGTGTCAGTAATTTCAAATCTCCTTAGTTGTTTTCTTTGCTTGGTGCAGCTCAAAAAGACCCTTCTGAAATGGAGGCTTTTTTTTATTGGCCAGGCAGTATATAGTGTGTAAATATTGTGTGTATGTATATACTGTATGTATGTGTGTGTATATGTATATATACACATGTGGGTAAATATCTTACAATAAGCGAGTCTTGATATTAAGCAAATAAAACCTCAGATAAACAACATATAGTTTTACCACAGTGCAGTGATTAGTTTAACAAAAACCAAAAACAAAGTTAAAAAAAAAAAAAAAATAAACTTGCTATTGTGAAACTGGATTTTTGCCAATATTTCTACTCTTATACTCGACACTTCTCTATCATCGTTATAGATCATAATACTGCCAGCATCCATTATTTTGGAGTGCGGTTATTATAGAAATCGTTACGCAGCAAAAAACAGTATCCATATATAACAAAGGGTTTGCACAAAAATCTAATTATGTTACCATTCCATCTGCAAAAATTTAATTGAAAATTGGAAATGCATTCACACAATTTAGGGATTGACTACTGGTAATATGGCAAAATATGTTAATATATATGACAAAAGCATTTTCATAGACTTCCAAATGAGAGTCAGTTTTGCATTCTTAAACAGACATTAAAGTTACAACATTAATCCTTGCACTTATTATTAATCCCTTAAATAATCAATTTAGGAGCTTTCAAGCATTGCAGTTCGCTGGCATTGTGTTGAAATAAAAAAGCCATAAGAGAGCCAGATTTTATTAGCTGCTTCCTGCAAACTATTCTCACTCCTTCCACTTTGTTTTGTAGTACAACAGTAATAAATGAGAGAACCTGATTCATCTTCAGGTAGCTTTTATATTTCTGCAATAGTCTCATTGTGATATTGTGTTATTCTGACTAAGATGCACATTCTTGTTGTCTTGCATTATTTTTGTGCTTAAATTTCACTAATTTAGAGCTCCAGACTAAGCCTTAGTTTACGCTTTGGAACTGTTTCCCTGTGCAGGTTGGATTAAAATTCCTAACCAGCACCTACATCAATCTCAGCGTCTCTTATAGTCCATATCTTATTCTCACATAATAGTGGCATGTGCATATTTATGAAAGTGAGACATCTTTATCTCGTTTTGTCTCATACGGAAAGTAGCAACAGTTGGCTAAAACCTTAGTAGAGGTTTATTGATTTACAACAGCAGAAAAGGTGGTCGGATAATTGACTGTAGCATCAGTAGCCCATGATTTTGGTCTCATGCTCAACTTTACAATATATTGACTTAAGACCCACTGGCTGTAGAATGATAGGAAATTCATGACTTTCTCTTAATTTCTTCATCAGCTCCATATTTTACAGTCTGCTGACTCACTATGCTGATGCTGCACTCTGCAAACAAGCTTCAAGAACTACTTTTTGTGAGCAAGCCAAAGCTGAAAATATATTTGTGGCTCTTTTTTTTTTTACTGTGTGCATGTGTGCGCGTGTGTGTGTGTGCAAAAATATATCTACTGTCTGTCTGAAATGCAAATGGCCATTGAACACACAATGCACCTTCATAAGAATGAATGCATGTGTATAAGCAAAATAAATAAATAAATTTAAAAAATAAACTGTACCATATATAAACCGATAGAAAAGTGTTTCAAGTGTTTTGTATGTGTAATGTAGGCTGCGTTTTGTCTTTTTTTGGGCAAAGCTTTCGTCTTGTTTCTGATGTTTTTGCAAAAAATTTCTACTCCTATACTCAACACTTCATCCATCATCATTACAGGCCATATTTCTGCTAGCGCACTGCTGATTTTGGAGAATGGCTATGATAGACAAGTAAAATATTGGTGAGACGAATTTCATGGAAACAATCGTGGTTCTAATTCTGATACTGTAGGACTTTTTTTTTTGGATTTTTCCCAGATTTTCTCTCTAATTTAGTCGTGTCCAATTCCTCCCCGTCACTAGGGGGCTCCACATTAAGGCTACTACTACCACTCAGCCGGGAGGGCCAAAGGTCGGCCAAAGACGCCAGCCGACCGCATCTTTTTGAACTGCTCGCTCGCGCATCGTTGGGGGCAGCGTAACACACTCGGAGGACGGCGCTATCCGCTCCTTCCGTTGCACGAGCTCACAGACGCCCCTGACTGGCTGTAGAGCCGTGATTAATGTGGGAGCACTAAGTACCTCTCATCCCTCCCCTCTGAGAGAGCTCGGCCAATCAGCTCTCTCTAGACCTCTGGCTGTGAAAGGTTACAGCACCACCGGGATTCGAACTAGCGATCTCCGGATGATGGGGCAAGCGCTTTTACCACTGCGCCACTCGGAGGCCTTCTGTAGAACTTCTTTTCTGATGAGAACAAGTTTAACAATTTGTGGGCAGTTGGTTGGCACCCTTTAGTATACTAATGTCCTTATTATGACACCTTTCAGTGTACTGTAAATGCGCTCTATTGGTATTGGTGATTGACGGTTGTGGCTATGTTCACCAACCATAAATAATTCCGTTAAATGATATTAAAGTAGAAATTGCATGCTCTAGATTCTTAAGATTTTTTGCTATCACAATTTATAAATGGGACCAGGAGCCACAATTCACAAATACTCTATATTTTTATTAGACGACAGTGAATATTTATAATTATTTAAAAGTATTTATAATCATTGAATATTTCTACATGTATTCGTAGCAAATCTCCCAAATTACTGTTTGTTTATTAGGTCACCGTCACTAATATGTCATCATAATAGCAGTGACATGCTTGTCTTTGGCCCTGTGATGTATTCTGCCTTAACAGCTGAAGTGTGTGGTTGGTATTCGATGCATGCAGGGCTCATTAAATCATGTGGTGTTTGTGCATCTGTATGATGAGCAGTGTTAACCATGCATAACACACACTAATTCAGCATTGTTATGCTCATCAAACATGTTCCCAGAGGGGTCTTAAACAAGTACTGCATTTTGTACAGGTGAAATCAAAGTATACCATTCAGAGACATAAAATTGTTATTTGAGTAGTTATGACATCCTTTTGTATTGTGCATGCATTATAGTGCTTAATTAATTAGTAAATTCTAAGCACCGAGCTAAAACCATCTTCTCCTAAGTACATGCTCATTTGCAGTTTGCAACTGTTAAACGCTAATTATTTCTATAGAAACTGAAATATCTATATTTTACACCCATGTCCCATACTTGATTTGCCTGTTTGCCTCACAATGCAAGTTTCATAGGAATTGACAAATGCAATTCATACTATCAGTGATGAGTCTCATATTACGCTAATTTCATAGTATAATTTTTTTATATTGCTTCTGGTGCATGACAAACTAGTTAAATAATATCTGTGAGTTCATGATCGACTCAGATAAATGAAGCAACGGATGCTGTAAGAGCAGGATGTGAAATCAAAAAGTCAAAATTGGAGAAAAAAAACACATCCTTCTTATTCTTATATAGAATTATTTTAAAGTATCTATCGATCGATCAATCGATCGATACGGGTGGGCGAAAAGTAGGGTATAATAATAATTGATGATAATTTTTTAAAACTAAAAAATAATTTCTAAAACGTGATCGTGAAGGTGAAGCAGATAATGAAGTACCTGTAACCCTACTTTTGGCCAACCCTGTACTTATGTACGTACTGTGACATACTGAAGTGGAGCATGATCCCCTCCCTCCGGAAACTGAGCCGCAGAGCAGTGTTCCAGCAAGATAATGACCCCAAACACACCTCCAAGGTGATCACTGGCTTGCTGAAGAGGCTGAGAGTAAAGGTGATGGACAGGCCAAGCATATATCCAGACCTAAACCCCATAGAACACATCTGGGGCATCCTGAAAAGGAAGGTGGAGGAGCACAAGGTGTCAAATGTCCACCACCTCTGTGATGTTGTGATGGAGGAGTGGAAGAGGATTCCAGTGGCAGTGTGACGCTCTGGTGAACTCCATGGCCAAGAGAAGCCATGCTGGAAAATGATGGTGGCCACACAAAATATTGACATTTCACATTTTCACTTAGGGGTGTAGTCACTTCTGCTGCCAGGGATTCAGCTATTATTGGCTGTATTTTTTGTTATTTTGAGGGGACAATAAATTTACACTGCTATACAAACTTTACACTGACTACTTTTCATTGTCATTTTACTCTTTATGTCATTTATGCAGTGTTGTCCTATGAAAATATATAACTAAATATATGCAGAGATGTGAGGGGTGTACTCGTACTGTGACATACTGTGTATATACTGTGTATGTTACATATATGTGTGTGTGTGTGTGTGTGTGTATATATATATATATATATATATATATATATATATATATATTTATTTTTTTGCAAAACAAAAATGTACAGAGAGAGACGGAATTAGCTATCTAATAGCTATTTAATATCTGTTTTTCTTTGTGCTCTGTTTTTCAATACTTGTTCAGTATGCATTTGCATTCTTCAACCTGAGTTTTGTCTGTTTGGAGGTGGAGACAGTAGCCTATGTCTCCGCTCCTTTGATTGGTCATAGCCACCGATACCTAGACCCTAAGACTGACCTGTAACCAAACTTGATATAAGTGATGGAGCTGTCTTTTTTGATTAAAAAGTACTATAGTGTTTGCATACCATGTGTTTTCCAAAAAAGTTTTAATCTTTTAGTTATCAGTTAAAAAGTAAAAAACAGTGATCCTTATCTTCCTCTTGACAATAACACATAGATTCTAAATAGGTTCAAGTGAGGTGAGTTGGCTGGGAAATGAATGGCCAATAAATAAATAAATAGATCAAATCAACAGTGGTAGTTTGGCACTGTGGACAGGTTCCTGCTGGAAAAGGAATTTCTCAGCAGACAGATGCATGAAGTGGTCTAAAATCTCAGCACAGAGAGCTGTGTTGACTTTGTACTTGACAAAATTAAGTACAAAAACTACACTGTACTTCAAGCAATTTGCATTGTTTGCCTCTAAACTCTATAGGACCTTGATTTCCAAATTAAATTCAAAATTTACTTTCATTTGAAAATACGACTTTGAATGATTGAGCAATGGTTCTTTTTTTTTTTTTTTTCCTTTTAGCCCAGGTAATATGAGGTCAGATACTAGAAAAGTTTATTATAATAATAATAATAACATTATTATTATTATTATTATTATTATTATTATTATTATTATTATTATTATTATTATTATTATTATTAACAATAATAGTAATCATTTAATCAAAACAGACCCTGATCCTTGACCCTGTACAGGATAAGCAGTATAGTGAGTCAAGTTTGTGAAAAGTGAGCGTTACCTGCCAGTTACCTTCAAATCACCTGGCCATGGTTTTAAAATTATGACTGATCACTGTACATGTGCGTATAGGTATATGTGTAATTTTATTTCTAATATATTTGCCCTTGATAGATGGGCACGCTGCCACATGTCCTAAGTGTCCAGGAATATAGTGATGAGATGAAGACTCATATATTCTACACTTTTTACATGTAAATTTTCATTTTTCAAAGCTTCTTTTTTTTTCCATTTTAAGGATTAGATAAAATTTAAGCTCCCAGTTCTACCTGGATATGTTACTGTGTGTGCACATGCTAAGGTGATATATGGTGCAGTATTTGCATTACATACGCTGTCAGACAGCCATCTATAACTTTCTTCCTTACACCTCATACCCATGCTGGACTACACGTCCAGTACACCCTAGGGAGCTATCCTCTCAGCAGCTTATGAATACAGTTGGAGTTACAAAGCTACAAATCTGGCAATAGCCTTTTCTCATCTCTTCGGCTGCAGTAAGTTTTTTTTTTTTTAAATAGATTCTGAACATTTTTCTGGAGATAGACTCAAGCTGTTATTAGTTATCTTTATGAACTGGCTCTCTGCTGTTGCTCAGCAGAGGCACTTAATTCTCTGTCTCTCCTAATGGGTTGACTTCCTTCAACATAGTACATGTTGTAGTTTGTTGAATTTGTTTGATTAACTGGTTCCACACCGCCCACCATCAAGACCATAGCACGCATGGTTGAATTTCTTTTTCCCTTGCCATACAGGACACTGTTTATTACTACTGAGTCTGCTAATTAAACATGTTTAATCCAAGTCCACCTGCACCCGTACTGTATGTCTAATCAACCAAAATGCTTGAAATGTTTCTGGGGGTGAATATAGGATATCAGTCCTTACCCCATGTCATGTAATTATGATGATTGGTCCTTATCTTTGTGTTTGTGTGGCATATTTAAAATTCTGATGTGTGTACGTTTAAAAGCATTAAATATACTATTGTTATAGTTTATAAGAAACTCATAAGACAATGGCAAGTTTGTCAATAATTACTTAAAAGGATATGCTTCCACTCTCCACGATTGGATTTGTGCATACATACTGCAGTGTGCACAAAATGTGCCCTTAATCCATTCATCTTAATAATTAAAATAAATGTCAGATTGTGTTCACAATGTTTATCCCTTCACCTAAAATGACTTTAATGTAGCCTGAAAGGATGGCTAAATGAATTCACTGTACTGCAGAAAGCGGAAGGGTGATGTTTTATGTCTACGCCTCTGACAATAACATTACCCCTGAGAAGCAGCTCTTGCTTTGGTACGGCTCGATCTGTTCGGCTTAGTGAACCATACGTCTATCCAGGTCTAAAGAGCGGCAGCTAAGCATACAGCCATGCGGTAGGGTAAGAGGATGGCACAAAAACAACTGAAAACATAGTGTATGCAAACTCCAGGAGAGGGAACTGCAATTGCAAATGGACTGCAAGAAAGGCCCTGATGCTATGCAGAAAACAAAGATCAACTGAGAGATTGAGAATAGGAAAGTTTAGTTGCAGCAAACACTTGTCATAAGCTTGCATGTCATGGCAATATTAGGCCTTAAATGATTTATTGGGACTTTTTTTTCCTTCTTTTTTTTTTTTTTTCGAGAAGAATGATTGTACAAAATATGCCCTGAAAAAGTATTTGACCCTCTTTTTTGGCAGAATTGTTTTAATTCAGCACATTGATGGGTTTAACTAGGGTCACATCTCAAATCTTAATCAATATAACTCCAAAACCTTTTTTATTAATTTTTTTATTTTGTTAGAGTCATTCGAAGGTAGGCTGGCTGTTGTGTTTTGACTTATTGTCCTGCTACAGAACCCAACTGCGCTTGAGTTTGATGTCAGAAACTAGCACAAGGAATATCAAAATGTTTGAAAAGCAGTAAGAAGTATAAACTTATTTAATCATTCCTAGTTAACAATTATCACAACCACTTTATAACACACACACATACACTATATCTTGTACAGTATGTACAGTACTGTATGTAAAACAAAAACAACAGAAATAAAAAAACATGGAGGGGGCAAATACTGTTTTTAGCGCATAGGGTTTCATTTATGTTGGGTTTTCTGATATCAGATGGGTAAAAATTATATACACACACACACACTTAGATTATTAATTCTATGGTTCTGAAAATCCTGAAATGTCTCCATAATTTTCCATGCCCAAGGGCTCTCAACTTCCTGTTAGTGATCATGATTAACTTCAGCAGGTCGCTTCATTGTGCCAACAAAAATAAGGTTTGTTTGACAGCACTTATTGGATTGGCCAATATGTAGTACAATTCTAAAGTCCAAGAAGGTCAGTGCAGATCTGAGAAGAAAGATAGTAGAACATCTCTTGCAGCTATTTCTAAATATTAATACTAATATTAGTTCAAGCAACTGCAGTCGCTTTGCCAGGGGAATAAAACAAAGTTAATCCTCAGCTGAGAAAAATTTGGTTTGGATGGTCAGGAACCACCCAGGAACCACCAGTTGCCAGTGTCACTGTCTACAATTGCTCAAGTTTAACATCATAGATTGGAGCCCCTGCTCCAAAATCAAGATCTTCAATATCAATTAAAGTTTACAACAACATGGGCAAAGAGAAAGTTTTGCCCAGAGAAATGTTTGGGGAAGTAAAGGTGAGGGGTTGTTGTACCAACCATTACAACTAGTGGTGTCAGTATCATGCTTATTGTGCTTTGAGGTTTGATGGGTGAAATAATGAACAAGGACTAGCCCAGAACCCATCAGCATAACCTCAAATCATCTGGTCAGTGGTTGAAACTTGGAAGAATATTAAGGGTACTAACAGGACATTTTCCCCAAATGCACATTAAGATGCACTGAGGTCCACTCATATGATTTTTAAGACCCCCACTCCCTTCCCAGCATGGACTGATGCTATCAAACTGCATTTAAGAGATGAATGGGTAAGTATATATTTTTTTTCTTTTAAATAAAATATGTTGTGGTTAGCTTACAGGTTATTTTAGACAGTTTACGTTGTATATTGAGGTTGGCGTGTTTCCTCTTATCGTCATACCAAGGCACGCTAGCATTACTGAGGTCGTTGCTTGGTTAGCGCTAGGCTTTCGAGGCTAGGCTATTCAACTTATTTACATGAAAAAAAAATGTTTAAGTAAATAACCAATTAATTTGCAACAACATTTGCAACTTTAAACATGTAGTTACTCCTAAGAATGATACATTTTAGAATCAGTCTTTTACAAACACTGGTGTTATATTTACCAGTTATTAATATCTTTATATTTGATCATAACTAGATATTTTTATCAAATGTATCTATCTACATCTTTACAAGACGACTTTTTTTTTTTTTTTTTTTTAACCAGATCTCTGCTGTGGAGTTTTGGGTCAGAGGGTGATGGCTGGTCTTTTGGAGGTAGACTAGAGGAGCATGAACAAGCGGTTGAAGTTGCTGTGGTGTTGGAGGGGACTGTAGTCCTTGAGGGCCTGGTTGACTATGCTGCAGTTTTAGGAGTGATGTTTGGTCAGGTCTGTGCTCTGAACATTGAATTCCAAAAGGACTGAATGTAAACCTTTGTCTCTCCAAGTCCAATAAAAATCTTTTGAATGGCTTCATTCTTCCCTCAGGTTCACATGTTAAGGAACAAACTCTTGTTGCCATGGAATCTATTCTTGTGTTTTGATACCTTGGGGAAAAAAAAAAGAACTTTATTGACTTTTCAGCAAAATAGAATCTGTATTCTCCTATTCTGTTCTGTGCAGTTACTCCTTTAACTTTGACTTCTTATTAGTTTTTTACTAAAGTAATGTTTGGGTGTTTTAATTGTTGAGGTATTGTTAGATTGTTAGGCCAACTTGTGTGTGTGTGTGTGTGTGTGTGTGTGTGTGTATATATATATATATATATATATAAAAGCATCACTTGAACCAACTACATCAATGGATTACAATGGGAGGCAACTTTTTGAGGCTTCTTTTTGAGTGGATAAAAGGTTCTGCTAAGTCAACCTTAGAAAAATATAATTCAGCCCACAACCAATCAATAACCAGTGCGTGCGTGTGTGTGTGTGTGTGTGTGTGTGATTTTGATGGTGTGTTGATGTCAGAAAACCCAAAATAAATTCATTCTTGTGCACCAAATTACGTTTTTTTTCTTCTTTTTCTATTAAAGTGAGTACACCCTTCCAATTTCTTTTTTTTTTTTTTTTTTGATTTTTTACCCGATTTTCTCCCCAATTTAGTCGTGTCCAATTCCTCCCAGTCACAAGGGGGCTCCCACATTAAGGCTACTACTACCACTCAGTCAAGAGGGCCGAAGACTATCATGTGTTTCCTCCGAACCATGTGACGCCAGCCGACCGCATCTTTTCGAACTGCTCAATCACGAACCGTTGGGGGGCAGCGTAACACACTCTGAGGACAGCGCTATCCGCTCCTTCTGCTTGCATGAGCTCACAGACACCCCTGATTGGCTGTAGAGCTGTGATTAATGTGGGGGCACTAAGTACCTCTCATCCCTCCCCTCTGAGAGAGCTCGGCCAATCAGCTCTCTCTAGACCTCCGGCTGCGAGAGGTTACAGAGAAATCAAACTAGCGATCTCCGGATGATAGGGCGAGCACTTTAGCACTGCGCCACTCTGAGGCCCACCCTTCCAATTTCAGCAAACATTTTAGTAAACATTTAATAGCCTTCACACTGTAGTAGAGCAGAAAGTCTTCAGTTACCCCTGGCTGGCTACATGGCCACTGTGATCTCCTGCATGATGAAAGGTAAGACCATAGACTGAAGAATGCTTTGCCCATTGCATTACTCAAGCCACTCAGCCCTCTCAAATGTTTAATATTATACTACAGAGCACTTCTTACTTTGCACTTTTCCTCTTATTGGATGGAGAACATGTAAATGCCTGCAGTGTTCCTGTAAACAAATATGTCAGTACATACTGTACTGCACATGAGACAAAAATACAATCTCTATTAATTTCCATTTTTTCCTACCTATTACTAATTTACAGTACAAAGCGAAGTGAAGAACTGAAATATTCAGCAGATGTACTGACTGCGTTCAGCAGGCACAGCTTGTTGCCAGATTTTTATCCATGTGAATGCACAGGCTTCTTAAATATAAACTGCTGAGCGTATAGTATGATTGATCAAAATCTATTAAATCATTTTTCAGATAGGTTAGTCGTCAAATATCAGCAATGAATGAACTGATAAAAGCTTCTGCTTTTCAATTATGATTAATTGCTACATCTTCAGATGTGAACATGATGAGGAATATGAATTCCACACAGATTAGACAAGTATTTA
>JAAGKR010000369.1:72875-127906 GCA_011419295.1 Clarias macrocephalus
ATTGGATGGAGAACATGTAAATGCCTGCAGTGTTCCTGTAAACAAATATGTCAGTACATACTGTACTGCACATGAGACAAAAATACAATCTCTATTAACCTATGAAGCTTACATACTGTAAGTTGATCAGAACTCAAGGTTTTTTCAAGCCACTGCTTATCAAACATACCATTTATGTAGTCAAGCCTAATCTATCTCCACTTTCAGAACTCTCTTACCCCAGTATGAGATATTTTGAGCCATTTTTGTGGATTTCTCCTTTTGTGTATTGCCTTCAAGTGTATTGACATCATCTCTTAATTTTTGGATTGTACACAATAACAATATAAAGTATAAATACAAAATCTTTCTCTTTCTCTTTCTTAGAAATAAGATGAACTTATATGACGCTATACAGAGCAAAAATTGTGAATGTCTGGTGATAACTTATTGTTGCCTCACTTCTACATTTCCATTTTTTCCTACCTATTACTAATTTACAGTACAAAGCGAAGTGAAGAACTGAAATATTCAGCAGATGTACTGACTGCGTTCAGCAGGCACAGCTTGTTGCCAGATTTTTATCCATGTGAATGCACAGGCTTCTTAAATATAAACTGCTGAGCGTATAGTATGATTGATCAAAATCTATTAAATCATTTTTCAGATAGGTTAGTCGTCAAATATCAGCAATGAATGAACTGATAAAAGCTTCTGCTTTTCAATTATGATTAATTGCTACATCTTCAGATGTGAACATGATGAGGAATATGAATTCCACACAGATTAGACAAGTATTTAAATATAGACACTGACAAAACTCACATTTTCAAGCCATATTATTCCAGGTATTTTTATTTCCTATCTGTGCCTAATGTATGATTTAACCTCCCCAGGGAACTCTACGTTTGGAACATTTGTGCAGAAATGGCAGTAGTAATTTACAAAGCTTCATTTTGTAATGAAAGTGTTCTCCCATAAATTACAAAATGCTATGTTGGAGTTATACACACAGGGTGACCTCAAGAAACTCAAAGGCTGAGTGTAAATAAAATATCATCAAGTGTCTCAAAACACGCGGACTGTTTTAATTGTGTAAACTGTTTCGCTAAGATCAGTTTTTGTTGGAAAAATAAATGTGACGGGTACCACTTTCTCCTTCAAGGATGTGATGGTGGGGGAGGTTTAACCTTGATTGCATTTGTTGCTTTGAAAAATGCTGTGAACAAGATTGATGGTGTAAAAAAGAAAGGGAGAAAAAAGCATCCAGGCCAATTTGCAACTCCAGCATTTCTGAAGCGTTTCATTTGTCTGGTGCAAACGCAACTCACAGAAAAGACAGACTTCTACTTAAACCACGACTTAAAACCATACATATCATTTTTCATTCATCACAGGATGATTGATTGTTTTGAAGTCTTTTTAAAAGATGTTGCTATGGTTTACATCACCTATGTAGTCTCATCACGGGAAGCCCAATAGAAACCCAAACAAACGAACTAAAAATGCAATCCTGTTGGGTGATTAAATTATTAATAAAAGATAGCCAGTATAAAGATACCGCGTTCACGTGATCTTCACAATTTCAAAATGTAAACCAACACTATGATGGTGGTCAAGGTTATCCAACCTAACAGCTTAATTGGCAAAATTTAAGCATCAATTATTTACCAAACTCACACCATCAGACTACACATCTCACATCATTTAGCTATAAATAAATACATTCAAGCTAGTAGTTACATGTTGAAATGATCTTATCTGGGCATTGTGAACCCCTACAGGGAGTGCTCCTACTGTGCTGTTTACAACTGCCAGTGATGTGGAAAGTGCCAGACTTGCAAAACCTACACAATTACACCTACCTGATCCATTTTTTTTAAAAATCAGCTTTCACAAAAGAAAGTTTGCATATATAGAAAGTATGCATATATGAGTTTAGAGGCATAATATGTTCCCCAGTTACATTCTGTTCAATTGAAGATGCCAAATATTCAGATGTTTTTCTGAATTCCAGCTCTTAAATCACAAAGATGGTCCGATCGAATTCGCCCATTAAGGCAGTTTCAGAACGACAAGGTACATCATAAGCAATGGTTCACCAACTAGTTAATTTCATACATTTGCTTAATTTAGGTCTAATCTTAATAAGACTCAATCATCTTTGTCATGTTTTATAATATGTACATTATATATGTACATGTAGTGGTTACACTGTCGCCTTTCACTCCAGAGTCCAGGTTTGATTCGGAAGTTTGCACATTCTCCTCGTGCATTGTGGGTTTCCTCCAGGTACTCCGGTTTCCTCCTACAGTCCAATGAACATTAGGCTAACTGGCGCTTCCAAATTGCCTGTAGCGTGTGAATAAGAATGTGTGCCCCGCGATGGATTGGCACCCTGTCTAAGGTATATCCTGTCTTGTTCCCCCAACCCCTCTCTCTCCCGTACACAGGATAAGAGGTATATATGATGAGTGAGTGATAAAAATAAAAGTACTTTATATAGCCTCCTCTGGGTGTCATTTCCTTCAACTATTATTACACACACAAGAAAAAAAAACTAATGGCATCACCTGACACGAAGGGATAACTACAAAAGTGCAAATAGCTTCCATTTGGATTCTACATCTGTCCTCTTTATATTTGTGTTGGCTCAATTAACTGTTTCTAACCACAAATCCCTTGTCTGTTTGTCAGCAGGAAATCCTGCCATCCCTTTGCTCTCTTTGATTATGACATCCAACTGCCAAACAGGTGTCAGGCATTTTAAACCCATTAATGTGATTTCTTACAATTTACCACCAATTGTGTAAGCTTGACCACCAAGATGGTAATCAAAAAAAAAAAAAATGCATTATATTCACTTAGGCAGCTAAGCAATTAAAACAAACAAACAACAAAAAAAGATACTTTACACTATCAGGCCTCATAACATTGTAATGAGGAACATGAAGTTCCCACGTTCTTTGACTAAAATAAAGAAAAAGTAAAAGAACGCAGCAGGAATAGGATTAAAATGAAAACCAAAAAATATATATTAATAATCAAGTTCATACTACTGTACTGCAGGTTCTAATGTATCTCTTCTGCTGTCTATTATTTTCTATCATATTAAGTAACATAAGTCCAATGAGATCAAAATAAGATATTACTCTTTTATTACTGAATTGGATCCAGTATTTATACTAAATTCTCTGAACATGACATTGGCGGACTAATAACTTATTCCATGCGTGTGAATATATGTGGTAAGCACTAAGGACGCATTAGCACTAAGCTGAGGAAGTCGTTGTGGGAACTCCATTGGCAGAGCAACATCCCAGTGGCATCGCAATGACACCTCAGGCAGAATGCCATCCAATCTTTCCCATCTGCGCCAGGCTTGTTGTATATCAAAAAATTCCCTAAGAGGTGTTAGTCACAGCGTTAACTGGTCATTTCTATTGTTAATACATATTTATTGAATTAGTTTTGCACCTGCATGCAGAGTAAAAAAAGGATGAGATTGGCATGTGGAACAAGTGATTATACAGCCTACATAGTGCACTAGATTTCCATTTTACACTATTTGAGATCGACCCTCTGGAACAGTTAGCTACTGTATCTATTAATTAATAAGCATGAAACATCCGTGTTAGTGAATGTTACCTGTGCATCATTTTATGAAGTGTAAAGCACATCCTATGCCATGTTATGATAATGAATCAAGTTTTCGGCAAATTTTTATCCTTATATCCTCATACTGATTGACTATAATCAGCAGAACAGAGACTATCTAATGCTAGGGTACTCTTATCGGTTTGACAAAGCATTGGGGAATCCGGTAGATAAGCATGCATTTATAAAGTAATGAAAATTAAACATAATGATCACCAAAAATACATAGAAGCATAATATAGGTTAAATGTATTTCTGCAGTTCACACCATGTGATGGTAGTCATGTTGCTAAAGGTCTTTAGTCTGGAAACAAGAGTCTGCTGGTTTTTATTTTGTTCTGTGTTTAAACACCATTGACTGTTGCATCAGTTTACATCATTCTGATAATAAAAGCAGGCTGTTAAGCCAAATTAGAACATTCAAAAAGCAAAAAAAGAAGAAAAATTTGTTTAATCTTTTTACAAAGTAGCCTCAGTTTCAACCTATACAAAAAGTCAGTTTTTGTTCCCAGTTCACCCCTAGTTCTCATGAAAAAAAAAAAAAAAAAAAAGGACTGTTCCATTTAGGTACATGAGTTCTACTCTATGTATGGTTTAAATCAGACGCACCGTTTATTTGCTCTGACACTAGAATCTTTACTACCACATTTATGTCTTTCATATAAACCCTGTATTTCTTCTGCAGTCAAAAGCTTTTTCAGGCCTCTGTGGCCGGCTCTACGGTTACACCACTTCACGGCGGCTTTTAAACTATAATATTCTCTCACACTGAGCGTTTAGTGGGCAGTCCCTGGTGTGGTTTGTTTAATGAGCTACAGCTTTAGGAAATTGAATGTTAATTTCAGATACATTACAAGCACATTTTGTGGGTGCATCCAGTTGTATTTTGAGCTGTGCCTCATCAAGTGCGTACATCTGAGTTGAATGAGTTGAATGTAATGTGGTGTGATGTTTCAGGTGTACACAATTGTCAATTGAACAAAAATGATTATACATACATACATATACAATGACAATTGTACCATAATTACAATATTTTAAAAATAAATGTATTTTTTGCCTATAATGTTTAATTACAAAGATATATATTGGGATGGGATATATATACACTGTGTATATATACACTGTGTGTGTGTGTGTGTGTGTGTGTGTGTGTGTGTGTGTGTGTGTGTGTGTGTGTGTGTGTGTGTGTGTGTGTGTGTGTGTGTGTGTGTGTGTGTGTGTGTGTGTGTGTGTGTGTGTGTGTGTGTGTGTGTGTGTGTACTGTATATCCCATCCATCCAGGAACCTTTGTAGAACAACAGTGACCATTGTATTTATTCCCTTTTTGTAAAAACTCAACATTAACACACACACACACTACTTGCAATTTGGAAACACCAATTTGCCTAATTTGCATGTCTTTGAACTGTGAGAGGAAACCACAGCCCCTGGAGAAGATCTACGAAGCACAGAGAGAACATGCAAACTTCCAAGGAGGGAATCAAACCTGGACTCTGAAGGTGCAAGGCGACAGTGCTAACAACTAAGATAATCTTATGGAGAATCTGAACTGTTGAATAAAGCACATATTATAAATAAATTATTATAATAATTATTATTACAATAATAAATTATGTTAAAAGTCATGAAAGATGAGCTTTAGAGTGAAAATCATTTTAAGTCATACTTTCATTTTTAATTAATACAATATAGAAATATAGTTCTTTGATGCTTTCTCATAATAAAAACAACTCAAAGATGTTGCAATGATTAATAAGTGATTAAACAGCTTATATGCTTTCAACAATCTCCTGTGAATATCAGGCAGCTTCTGTCTTTTTGATCCTCTAATATAAGTTATTAAAAATGTTTTGGAAAAAAAAAAACAGTTGGCACTATTCTACTATTTACCTTAAAAGCATATTTTATGTTCTTGTTGTGACCGTGTGAAGTAAAAACAATAATTTAAAATTGGATTATGACCATGTTGGTTATGTGTGGTTGGTGTATATGTCAGATTCTTGAAAAACTACCCTTGAAATCGTTGAGTTTCTTTCTAGGGATATGATGAGCGTGAAACAGGCAGACATGTATAATATTTGCTTTTGCATATCCCGTGCTTACATTTTGTTCTTTCTGAATATCCTTTCTGTCTTCTCTGTTTTCATGGGTGTAAAGTGTGGTTACTGAAGGTTTTTTTTTTTCTCCCCCCCCCTCCCCCACCAATATAGGATTTGCTGATTGGATCATTGCATTAAGATACAAATGTACTATAGGTATTTTAAATAATAAACAAATAATTAAATATATCATTTAATTAAATATATAAATAAATACATTGAATTTAATAAATGGTTAGTGAAAGTATTTTTTACAAATGTCAGAATTTGACTATTCTCAGGCTGCCATGTATTTTATATTTCTTTCCTCAATTAAAAATATCTAAGAACATTATGTACAGTAACTGCCTGTCAGTTATTCTTTTTAATATCATCAATTATTAACCAACTTAAATTTATGCTCAAATCGTGTGTATTTCATAGACATTAAATCAGCCAAAAAAAAAATGTTTGTTTTTTTCAACCAGTATATTCTACGGACCATAATGCACCATAATTGCTGCAGGTCTGCATCCATTGCCAAATCCCAAGCTCCCTGCCACACACAGCTGCCCATAACAGTATTGCTGACTCTTTCATTCCATGAGCTGATGCAACACAAAACTAATTTCTAAGAGTTTAGAGACTTCCATCATGGGCACTAATATGGCCATATGTGTTTTGAGTCCTCGCCTGGTCTTTTTATATGTACGCGCCTCTTATATGTATGTGTTCTGATAGTTTTGTTGTAACCGAGCATTACTGTGTCCTGCAACATTCCTTTTTTTTTTTTTTTATAGTAGAACGACAGCCCCTGGCTCTTTTAATTGGCCAATTTTCTGTCAGCAAGCTCAGTGAAGCAGGGAGGCAGGTTCAGTCAACCATGCATTCAGCGGAGGAGAAAAGAGAATGGAGAGAGAGCGGTAGACAGAGATGTAGTACTGTATATGTGCCTTTGGCTGTGTGTGTTTGTCTATCTGTCTACTGTATCTGTCTCTTGAAATATGTCACACTTGCTGTATATTGGCATGTGTACTGTACAAGTAAGTGTGGGATGTGGGTGAGCTAGAGTTTGGCCGCTAGAATGAATTTTGGCAGGAAGCTTTGGTGAGTATTGACGTTCTCAATACTCTTCTCCCTCCTACCTGTTTCATTGGCGCTATCCGGTCCCACATCCTGACTTATAATCCCTAAAAACCTGTCCTGGTGCATCCAAAGCTCATTCATTCACCCCTTCATCTTGTTTTATTAAATCCAAGCCTGCTTGTGTCCAGGCAGTAATTGAGTGGCTTGTGATGTCTGTCACTGCTGTTGGTTTCATTCCGCCAAGCTAATTTGCTGTTATGAGCTTGTCGACTAAGACGGAAAATGACCCTTGTCACTCAGGCTGATGCATCGCTGCAGTAGATCATTACTGGAGCCGCTCGTCTGAGCCGAATGGAATGGAGACACACACACACAAAAAAAGTGAGAAGGGCTAAGTGATGGGCTGTAACAGTGTGTTGACACGTAAGAGACCCAGGGAGTGCAGTAATGAGCATAAACACGACAGTCTGCAGACTTGTAATTTATTTATGGGGAAGATATCATTAGTAGCTGTTAATTGTGTGTGGGATGATGTTTGGAGCAGAGTGTATGTTGAATCTGTTATAGAAAACTATGTTATTTGGTTGACATTGTATTAATTTGTTTTGCTATCGAACGATTTGTTCTCCAGTAGTGGGTGGCCAAGAAAATAAGCCTAATAGTTTGGATAATGACCAAAATTGAATGGGTACATGTGGAAAACAAACAAACAAGCCAAAAAAAAAAAAAACAGATCAGGCTCCGAGCCAGGTCTCTTAACGCCTTGTTGACTGGCATCCTTTCTTAAACCGCTTTTCCCCCCGGTGCTAAATCAGCTGTCACAGCAGCAGACTGAAGCAAGGTGGACAGTTTTTGGGTTTCCTTTTCCACCAACATGTGACAGTTAATCCCCGGTAAGTGCAACTGAAACATTTAAGAGCAAGGACTTCCTTTCAGCATGATGGAGTGTGAATATTTATGTGAATAACTAAGCTTATAACAAATTGTATATAGCATACATGTGAAATGTATGACGGGTGTTGGGATGCTCGAAAGCAACATACATCACCTACATGAAATATGTGTAATGCTTCTTCGGTCAGCCATCCATCAGACCGACATTAGAATTAACGGCAGATTTAAAACCCTTCCTGTACCTCCCTATAACTCCTCCCGGGAACTATCTGTCTGGAATATTTGTATTCTGATTGACATCCGCTCATCACTCTTACGCATTCCTCCCTCTTCATCCATCTTTCATTTTTTCCAGCGCAATCTTTCTCCCCCCCCCCCCCCCTTTTTTTTTCTTTTTTGCTCTTTCTGTGCTTGTGGCTGTATGTAAGAAGACAGGCCAATAATATACTCTTGCAGTTCATATAAACCTAATGTTCCGTTTACCAAGGCTGTAATTGTGCATTCGACCCTGTACTAAAGGCTCCCTCCTTATTCCAAGCCAATGTAAAACAGTGCAAATGATTAACCGTGAAGCTGTCAACAAGCTTGTGGATAGAGAAGAAACGCAGGCTTAGTGATGAAATAAATTTGTAAACAGATGAAAAATTAATTCCAATCAAAATATCCTAGAAGGTGTAATATCTCCTCTGGGGTAAAAATTAATAGAATTTTGGAAACACAAAAAGTAAATATGCCATAGGACCTGAAGCCAAGAATAAAAAAAATTAAAAAAAAAAATCTTTCTTAATTGCTATTATTCTATTAGAATTCTTCCAGCATAACTTCAAAGCCTTATTCTATCCACTATGACCAGGGTTACCAAATCTGCTTGACAAAAGAAGCTGCTTCTGAAAAATTATTATATTTATATAGTTTTTTTTTCTTTTCTCTCCAGTCTTCAAATGTTTCATTTTGGTGAGCCTGTGCCAATTGTAGCCTCAGATTTTTGTTCTTGGATTGGAACCAAGCTGCTTTTTTTGGCCACCAACTTGTGTTGTCCTGCTCACCAGAGTTGCATGGAGCTGTTATTTGAGTTACTGTACCTTTCCTGTCAAATCAGATCAGTCTGCCCATCCTTCTCTAGCCACACACTACACACTTTGTTGTTGTTGTTGTTGTTGTTGTTTATTCTCAATGTTCAGAATGTTCAATCATCAGTTTCTGAAACACTCAGGGTGGCACCAACAAACCTTCCTCACTCAAAGTTAATGTCACTGAGAAGATTTTTACTTTATTCTGATGTTTAATGTGAACACTGACTAAAGCTCCGGGTCTGAATCTGCATGATTTTATTCACTGCACTGCTGTCTTACTGTATAATTACCAGATTGGATAATTGCATCACTGATACGATGTACTGTATAGGTGTTTTGATTAAATTGGCCAGTAAATGTATATGATCTTGCATGGGAAATTGCATGAAAGATAATTATATATAGTGCATAAACCCTAAGTGAGATTAACCCTTTAATTCTACTGTTGCAACCTTCATTTGCTTAGGATTTAAGCAATACATATATATATATATTTTTGGCTTATACTATAGCTATGGATGGATAAAGTCCCAATGATTCCTTTTTTTTGTAAGATATAAAGATCTACAGAGAAAGAAATTATGAGCACATGTATTTATCTCTGACCTGCTAAGTGCAGAGCCCACAAGCAGTCCATCACAGCCCTGTCTGTACTTGACCTTTAACAGCTATGATGGACTATTTTCTCCACTTCAGATGCTCAGGAAAGCTCTTAGTTCTGCAGAAACGCATACTTCTCTCAAAAGCTACCAAACTTCAAAGGCTCAATGAGATTAAATATGGGGCAGTGAGGTGAGGCAGTTCATCACAGTCAAGATGTGCGCATCAGTCCTTCCATCTTCCGTTTTTTTTTTTTTTTTTTTTTTTTTGTGAGGGTAGAATGATAAACATGGTCATACTGTGCAAATTTTAAAGCAGGTCAAGTGCTTTTTATTGTCATTTCACCCAGATAGAGTAGGGACAGTACACAGTGAACTGAAACAACGATCCTCTCAAAAAAGCATGGTGCTACATAAAATGAAAAGTCCAATATCTTATCGAGGAGTCTCGTGGCTTGGGGGAAGAAAACGTTACGCAGTCTGACTATATGGGGACCTTTTTCGAAATGGTAAGAGGGTAAAGTGTTTGTGTAACCAGGGTGTGGGGTTATCCACAACGCTGCCAGTGTTTACTATCCTCTGAAGAGTTTTGTGATTTGACATGGTGCATTTCCCAAACACATACAGCTGCTCAGGATGATCATGTTAGTCCCTCTGTTAAATGTGATGAAGATGTGCGGTGAAAGATAAGCATTTTTTCCTGGGCTTCCCTGCCCATGGAACTGGTGTTAAGAGACTAGTTGAGGTTCTCCTACAGATGAACATGGAGGAATCTGAAGCTCTTTATCTTTATCTATCCACAGAAAGCCTGTTGATGATCAGTGGAGAGTGTGCAAGAAAGATCTCTTTAGTTTTATCTAGGGGTTATTTTGTCTTTGTATGCTGACTCATCATTTTTGCAGACCTGCCACTGCTATTTGTGTCATACGTTGTCAAACGTAATGATGTGGTTTAAGCTGTGACTAGCTGGACAATCATGACTCATGACAGAGTGAACAGCAGTGCGCAGCAGTGCTCTGTATGGTGGTGCTGGAGATACCTCTCCTTAATCTGGACTGATTTATGTCCTCCCAGTCTGGAACTTGATCAGCTTTTCAATAATAATAATCCTACTTGTCCAGGTGTGTCAGTTGGAAGGTGATGACATAATGGCACCTTGCGTGGTTGGGAGGAAACTCGAATTGTAGTGGGTCCAAATAGGGAGAAAGCAGGTACTTGATGTGCCTCATATCAAGCCTCTGAAAGCCTTTCATGATGGTCGATGTAAAAGGGATGGTAGTCACTGAGGCAGGACACTTCCTAGGAGATTTTTTAGGTGGAATGATGGTGGTGGCCTTGAAGCACATCAGAATGACAGCACAGCCCATTGAGGTGTTGAAGATGTCCCTGAGAACATCCACTAGACTGTGTGCACATTCTCTAATCACTCAGCCAGGAATGTTGTCTGGTCCAACAGACTTCTATGGGTTGCCTCTGCACAGTTCTTCTGTGGGAAGACAGGGAGTATGATTATTGAAAGAGGAGATGGGTTTCCTCACAGCTACAAACGTCTGTGCCACGAGCCAAGCACTGGGGTTGTCCAATGCATCTGGAAGGGAAGCATCACCATCCTAGGTAGGAAATGTTGTCCTGTAGACCAGCAAAACAATGCTGCAACCAGAAGCTGTCAATGACAGCAGCAATACATGAGGTGCTGAAGACCCGAGACTGTTCCAGGCCATCAAAGGGGCAAACCAAGCTCAAGCCCATGATGGTCTGCATGCCGTGTCACATGCACTGTATGTCACTGAAGTGGTTGTAGATTCTCTGGGCCTGTGCTCGGTTTGCCCCTCTGATGGCCTGGGACAGTCTCAGGTCTTCAGCACCTCATGTATTGCTGCTGTCATTGATAGCTTCTCGTTGCAGCATTGTTTTGCTGGTCTTGGAGACAGTGATGCCATACGCTTCTCCAAATTAGTGGCATTTGTTGCAGCCTCCCTGAACATGTGAGAGTCAGTATCCCCAAAGCAGTCCTGAAGTGCTGAGATGGCTCCTGCTGGCCAGGTTTTCACCTGCCTCAGTATCAGTTTGAAGTGTCTGACGATCGGTCTGTACGCTGGGATTAGCATTACAGAGATGTGGGCTGAGTAGCCAACGTGGAGACAAGGCTCTGTCTGATATGCAGTGGGTATAACACTTGTGTAAACAGGATTCACAAGGTTTGCTTTTTTCATTTCTGCGTCTTCCGCATACTCCATCACGTTGATTGGCTCTGTTGAGTGAGGCCTCACCCATCTAGAGATTTGGACATATTCGTCCAAAAAACGTTGGATGCTGTGCCATAATCCAGCACAAAACTGCTTATTACTTCAATTTTACTCAACATTTTGATATCATTTATGCCGCAGATTTTCCTTCAGGCAAATAATTAAGTACTGCCAAAGATTTATTAAAATTCTGTCTAGCCAGTTTTGCATCATGCTGACAGAGCTTGACAAAATCTGGTTAGACATACAGACATTTTTCTCAGGCTGGTTTCTGAAACTCTAACATACAGTATGAAACTTATGATATTAAAAAAGCGCAGATGTTCTGACCAATGTACAGACAAAACTTTTATTTATTTATGTAGATAAAACAAGGGAAGGTTCCTGGAGGAAGCATAGTTTCTTGACGATTATGTGATCCTTTCCAGCAGCCTTAGCTTCACTACACTTTGTGCACCACTGTAGGATTTAAGAGGAACATTTTGAGCCCACAAAATAGAAGCTATAACCTTCTGCAAAATATTACTCCTAGTTCAGCACTTATTTATTCAAAATCACTGCAAGGTTTTATAATATGATAAGAAGCCTCTCATTGCGCTTCCTGACTCCTTACTATATGTGGTAACATTTCCTATAGCCTGTATCCAGACAAATGTACATCCAAACAGATTGTGTACTGTATGCTGAAACCCTTTTGTTTAACCAGCAAAATGCAAATTCATTACCTACCGTCTGTCTCCGGGTGTCTCTATGATGTTAATTTTAATGACTGGTGCTTTTGATGTAGGGGATGTACGTGACACAGGGCTCCTGGCCAAAAGCTTTAATATGCTCTCTTTGCTGATAATAAACTGAGATTATCAAACTTGATGTGTGCGTGCGTTTGTCCGTCTCTCCCTGTCATCAGCCAGTAGACGTTTGAAAGTGCGGCAGGCACAGCAGGAAATCATTCTTCCTTTTCTCTTTTCATTCATCTTAAAACTTAACAATTTGGCTACTCTTCTTTTTAAAACGAACAATCACTAAGCAACATCCTGGTCATGGTCATAGTTGGAACTCCAAACACACAGTAACTGATTATTGAGAAAATCTTCAAATGAAGAATGCAGACTTGTTCTTGTCATTTAAAGCAAGTTTTTGCTATTCGTGGCATGTTTACATTTTTAATTGTCCTGTATTTTAATACTTTGTTTGCTTAATATCATGGAAAATGTGACAGATCATTCCCACTTTGTAACAAATTCATCTCCTCATTTTGAACTTATAATGTGTGACATGTGGTGGATGAATTTAGTAAGGCATAAGTGAGATAGTGACACCAGTTTGTCACATGTCTATGGTTTGCTTATTTCCATATTAACACCCGTGCAGAGCTGCCCTCAGAGATAGTGTGTGTGTGTGTGTGTGTGTGTGTGTGTGTGTGTGTGTGTGTGTTTATTCATCTTATCTTTGAAGTGCTGATAATTTGTTAAGCCAATAACTTTCTATACAATGTGAAAGATGACAAAAATCCTCTCAAATACAGTACTACGAAAGTGCTTTTTTTTTTTTTTTTTTTTTTTTACCAATCACTCGCCCCATCATATCAAATTCAAGGCTATAAATGTGAAATGCTGAAAACTTCACTAGTTATATTTCACTACTTGGCACTATTTAAGAGTAGTGTTCGTAAGTCTAGTCAGCTGTCTACATAAATGATACTGTACACGGCAAATGAACATTTGTACATAAATCTATTAGAAAGATGTTTATTCTACATCACATCTAGTATAAACAAGCATTAGATTTTCCAGATAAAACACCTAAGTAACAAATTTTAACTACCATAAAGCTGAGCCGACAGTTTCTGAGGCGACATCTTGTACACTAGAAAGGTATGAGAATTGACATTTACCTTAGTGTACTTAGATTAGGTGTTTCATCACTATACTGTGATTCACCATTCCAGATGTACATGGAGCTACAAAGTCAATATTTTATAATGCACAGGCAAGTCATCCTACAAAAATGAAAACCTATTTGATTGATATGACAATCAATTGACGTGCATGCTACAGTAGAGTACCATTAAGGGGTTGTGAAAACCTGTGACATAGGGAATGTTGTAAAGGTGTATAACATTAAATGATCTAGACTACAGTATGTTAAAGCTTGTTTTTTAGTCTTTTTGCCTTGGTAAGCCATTCATATGGTACAAAGAAGTTGATGTTTTTTTTTTTTTTTTACTAAAACTAGAGATTTTTTTTTTAATGCAATGTTAGGAAATTAATCACAGTCACCACTTTTGTTCTTTTTTCATCAGGAACGTCTTTCTTCCTTTTTAATTTGGAGAAAGTTTTAAGCTGGATGCCCTTTCGGATCCATTCTTCCATTTTATTAAGACTTGGGACTGGCACTATGAGTGCACTGACTTAATTTGCACATTTTGTTAATATACTGTATATCTACGTTTTCATAGAGGTCAACCTTGGCAACACGCCCTGTATAGTAAACTGTGAGCCATTGTAACTCTAATTCCCGTCCCTGTTTCTGACTCATTTCTCTTGTCTATATAACTAATCTTTTTGACAGTTGTTCAGTGACTGTGTGCCTTTTTCTTAGTTTGGGGTTTTAGTAAATGCATATGGGATCCTAAACCTTCTATAATAATTCTGGTTGCATAGAGGTGCCGGTGTGAGACATATTACAAATAGAACTGGATTTTTCACCATGTTGTGGATTTTTGCCAGAATGTAGCCCCAATGGGTTTTCCCAGGCTGCATTATAAATATGTCTGATGATTGAGCCAAATATCCTGAAGAGAATGTTAAGCAGAGAATTTTAATATGGTAATGATTATTATTACCCAGTTCAGATAATCTTAAGGTCTCTAAGCATTGCTTTAGTAGATCCACTTCATCATTTGCGAAAAGTTCCCATTTCTTTCAAAGCCTATCCCCCTTCCTCTCTCAAAAGATCAAACGCTGCTTTTATTGCCCCATTTCCATGGCTCGTCAAATCTCAGCCTTTCCTGCAGTTTTCTCAATCATTCATTAGACTCCCTCTCCTCCATTAGAGGGTTTTCTGCGGGGTGAAACAGAGCCGTGGTGTACTTGATGCTCTGCAGTAATTTTCTCAGGCCCACGGAGGAATACGTTCTGTTTGAGTGACTGCAGCTTTAAGAATTCAAACTGTGCAGTCAATAAGATGTTATATTAAAGGCATAAATACAAAGGGAGCATCCAGCTGTTTAAAAGATGCATTTATAGATGCTCACAAAATGTTTATGCCAATAATCAGCCAGATCATCTCCACAACGCTGCAGCTGTCAGATTTTTTTTTATGCTTTTTTTTTTTTTTTTTTTAATGGTTATTTATGGTGTTTTGATTTTCTGTTGTTTCTGGTCCATAGGACAGAGTTAAGACAGATTTCATCATATTAAAGTCTGGTCTTGTGAGAATGCTTAAAGAAATGAAACTGATTGGGAATATGATGCAGCAGAAAGACTGTTAACATCAAGTGAGGGGTTATAAATTGTTCTGAAAATTACTACATAGAGACCTTGTATGATATAACGTTACTCAGATAAGAATTTTTCAGGAAATGTTTGCTATTTTAAGGGCATTAGGATTGTTGTTCAATGTTTTGGAAAAAAAAAATTGTTTTATTGAAAAATACTTTACTTCCCACACATTTGACCTGAGGCTAATTGAGTCCATTATCTGTTTGAGAAAGCAACATTATTGATTGTTGAAATTCAGTGAAATTCCTAACTTACTTACATGTTTTTTTTATTTGTAAACCTGTGATTGTGTTATATTTGGGTCTGAGATGTTGGTTACAGCTGGCATTGGGTAAGAGCCAAAGGTTTATCCAGCTGTGGCCTAGACGAACATCATTTCCATCTTTGAAGTATGCTGATATATGCTGGCGGCCTCATTGTTCTGCTTTCTGCTCCCATACTGGGTCATCTGCCATCATAAAATATGCATACCACATACAGTACACAGTGGTAACTGTTTACGTGCTCAGCTACATACCCATGCATGAAAATTTCTTTTTGCCCCCTGAAATGTCTCATCACAGAGGAAAACTATTTTACTGCAAAATATGTATGCATGTACTGTATGTATTTACATTTCATATAATGCACAGTACATCAAAACTTTTGATGCATTTAAAACTACTTAAAACAAACAAACAAAAAAAAATTTCAAAAAAACATACATTGTGCTGGAATGTTATTATCTTCCACTGTTTTTGTCTTTGTTAATATAATAAAATTGTATTCAATTCAATTTTATGTGTTTAGCACTTTTTATTTGTTTAGTGCACTCATACTGTGTGTTAGGCAGCTGGAAGTTCAATGTAACAGTTGATGTCTTTAGGCTAATGGAGTCCAGTTTGTTTTTGGAGGCTCAGGTAGAATGTAGGAAATTCCAGTCCTGACTATTGTGCGACTGCAGTCACAAGTCCTCAACGAACAGCTGTCTGAACCAACCGAGGCCAGGACCATCTTCATGGTAAAGTGGAATCATCCCAAGTAAACACACACATCCCAAACAGACCACACGAGTCTCCATGAATCAGGATCTCCAACCAGAAGTAGGGCCCCAGGATGAGTCAGACAGGCCCCAGAGGGCAGAGGGGGTCTGGATCACTTGCAGGAGCATCATGTGTAGCTCGACAGAGAGAGACAGGGAAGAGGAGAGGAGAGGGGAGAAGAAAAGCGATAACAGTTAGGTGGTCACAGTGACCATGTATAAGGTGAATGTATATTTAATGTCTAGTGCAAGCAGGGACTCTTGCGGCAGGACTAACTATGACAGTATAACTAAAAGGTAGAGCCAGAAGGAAACACAGACATGAGGGGTCTCCAGGATGTAAAGCAACCAGTCACTCCACCATCAACCAACCTGAGTGATCAATGAGAGTGGGGAAGACAGCATCTAAACATACCAGTTCACCATACGTCCATGAGCCCTAGATCTGCTCCTTTACCAAAGGCAAATCTATTATTAATTGGAATTCCATAACTTTGGGGCTTTGTAAGAAAAAGCTCTTCCCCCACTGTAGTTTCCTTAATAAATGACACTGACAAGCAGCCTGCATCCTTTGATCAATGTATCATACTCTAGTAGACTCTAATTCATAACTCACAATCTACTAGATCATGATGAGACCATTTAGTGCTTTATAGGTCAAAAGTAATATTTTAAAATTGATGCTAGATTTCCTAGAGAGCCAATGCAGTGAGGATAAGGTTGGGGTGATGTGCTCGTACCTTCTGGTTCTAGTGAGGACTCTTGCTGCTGCTTCCTAAGCTAACTGAAGCTTGCTTTTGCACCTAGTTGAACAGCCAGACAGTAAGAAATTACAATAGTCCAGCCTAGAAGTGATAAAAGTAAAAACCTAATTTTTCTGCCTCGTTTAGTGACCTATATACAGTATATACACATATATACAGTACAGACCAAAAGTTTGGACACACCTTCTCATTCAAAGAGTTTGAAATTGTTTTATGGAAAGAAAAAAGCAGCTAAGTGAAGAAAGAAACGAGTGGCCATCATTACTTTAAGAAATGAAGGTCAGTCAGTCCGAAAAATTGGGAAAACTTTGAAAGTGTCCCCAAGTGCAGTCACAAAAACCATCAAGCGCTACAAAGAAACTGGCTCACATGCGGACCGCCCCAGGAAAGGAAGACCAAGATTCACCTCTGCTGCGGAGGATAAGTTCATCCGAGTCACCAGCCTCAGAAATCGCAGGTTAACAGCAGCTCAGATCAGGGAGCAGGTCAATGCTACACAGAGTTCTAGCAGCAGACACGTCTCTAGAACAACTGTTAAGAGGACACTGTGTGAATCAGGCCTGAGACAGGCAACAAGCAGAAGAGACTTGTTTGGGCTAAAGAACACAATAAAGAAAACTCTTTGAATCAGAAGGTGTGTCCAAACTTTTGGTCTGTAGTGTATATACTGTATACAGTATTTCTTATCTTGGCAATATTTCTGAAGTGAAAGAATGCTATCCTTGTAATATTATCTACATGGGCTTTAAATGGCAGATTGGAATCTATAATCACACCAAGGTATTTTACTGTTGCACTTGATGAAACAGAAAGGTCATCCAGAGTTACTGTGTGATCAAAAAGCTAACTTCTAGCTGCATGTGGTCCTAGTACCAGAACTTCTGTCATCTTCTGTTTATGGTCCAGAATATGTTTGCATTTTATTAAAAATTCATTTGTTCATTCATTACAGAGGGGCAGGGGAGCTAGTAGGTTAAGGTGTAGGGCTGCTATTTAGAAGGTCTCTGATTGAAGCCCCATTGTCACCAAATTGCCACTGTTGGGCTCGTGAGTGAGGTCCTGCACCCGTAACTGCTTGTACAGTTGGGCATTGAGGTTGCAACTGAAGCCCATAAGAAAATGCGTTGTGGTTGCATATTGGTTAGCACTGTAGCTACGCACAAGGTGTCAAGGTTTGAGGGTACAAAGACATGCAGGTTCCCAAAAGTCCCCTGTGATAGGCTTCAGAACCTGCACAGGATATTCAGAATAAGTGAGTGAGAATCTTGGAGCAATTTTTTTTGGCCAGGAAGAGTAGATTAGGTTCATAGATATCAGGGGCTAATATAACAGTACTGTAAGGAGCATACACAAGGCACACAACAGTCCAGGTCTGTGCATGACCCAAGGCTGCTGCAAAATATTATAAAAGGTACTTTGATCCATTGGGGGGGGGGAGTAAACTAATTTGTCGCAAGGAACTGTAACCTAAGGCTCTTTCTAAATGTTACAACAGTGATTATATGATTTCCTTTGACAAACAACAACACAATTGAAATTGATTTATATTAAGTTTAGATTAGGTCATCTTTCCTTCATACATGTCATACCTGATTACGAGCTGTTTCTATAGAAACAATAACATATTTAAATGAATGCATTTGATTTCATGCTATCCAGGCAATGATCTTTTATAAAACTGATCCAAACTTTAAAACATATCCAAACACTGTCTCACCCACATATTGCACATATTGGTACTGATTACAGCAATTGGGCTAGGCCAAACAAATCTAGATCTAGATACCAATTTCTATCTAACACATACACCCTATCTGTCTAAAAACTCATTCCATTGTTGGTTGGGTCAGTCATGAATTGAGATTTAATTATAATTTATTACATTTTCTCTTTTATCTCTAAAGCTTAAAGCTTGTTCAAAACAGCACTACCTTCACACATTGAGCTCAAATAATAGCCCTGGGATGAATTTGATTTCTCCAATGCCAGGTCTGTGTCAGGCTGGAAGGATTTCTTTGATGGTCTGTGAGCGTAGATGGAAGGCATCCAGCTCTCAGGCTTATGAGAGCAGACCTCAATGCGCATCATCTGATGAGAGTGAATGAGAGCAGTTCTAAAGTGTGGTAGGTCAGATTTAAGCTGAAGCTTGCTGTATATTTAGTTTGGCTGCAGCCTACGCAGTAAACATAGTAAAAGGTCTCCAAACAGAGCATTATATTACAGCGGAGTTGGTGAAGTCCATTTCAAAACGGATGTGTGATAATCTATTACTGCATGAACCATGCGTTTGGCTTTGAAGTTTGTCAGTCATCCAGGTCATTTTTAATGGTTTGTAGCAGCGTGCCAATGCACTTGGGCTTGGTGTTTTAATTTTGAAGACTGGTTTAGAGATACTCCAGCTAGCAGCAGCTGCTGACCTTATATTTTGGTGGGACAACATTACCAATGGCATAATCCCAAAATTATTACTTTGAAAGTATTTCACTTACTTACTCATTCTCTATACCACTGCTCAGAGAACTTGGAGCGCAAAGCGGAGTAAAGCCTGGACTGGGGGCGAGTCCATCGGTGCGCACACAAGCACACACTTACACACTCACTCACACACTATGGGCAATTTGGAAACATCAATTAGCCTAATTTATATGTGTTTGGACTGTAGAAGGGAACCAGAGAACTTGTAGGATGCCCACCAAGCATATTGAAAACATGCAAAATCCACGCAAAGCATATCAGACATGCCCTAAGCATTTTGGAGTACATTTTTAAAAGTAACCCCATAATAGTAAACTGCTGTCTAACTACATAATCACTTAGCATAAGTTTGTTCTGCATGCGTTTACACCCCGGGTGAAAGTAGGCCAGTACATTCCGGTACTGCATACCACTAAAAGATTCAGTGGCAGTAACTAGTACCAGGAAGAGGAAAGAGCATCTGCTTGACACATTCAAAACTAGTCGCTGAATCAATTTTCATAAGAAAAAACATGTGCTAATGTTATGTCATCTTAAACAAAACTTTATTTCTTTAATAATAGCTTCCAAGTTGTTCCAAATCGCCTCTAACACAAGGCTGAATTTCAAATCACTCTCTAACACCTGAACAAGGACACTATGTGGAATGTGAAACAAGAGATTCTGACACCGTACATAATGCACTTCCATTTTACGGTATTTGGGATTCAACCGCTCATAGTGGCTCGACAAGGCGGATAGAAACACAGATACCAAGTTCTATAAACATGCAGTGTTTTTATTTACAGAAGTGCAAACAGAAGCGTCTTCTCAATGTAATAAATGGTCAGACACACTATCTGAACTCTGTCAGTGGCTCTACTAGGTCACACAAGGCAGGGGTGGTGAGTTAGGGTGCCTTGCCCTTCCCCTGCACACAGTGGAGCTGTCCAAGGTGCCAAAAGCTCTGTAAATCCCCTTTGTAGTAGTTGAGCACAAAGCTGTCGAATGTAGAGAGCCACCGGATAAAAATGAGAGGGTAGCATGACTAGCGGAGGAAAACCTGTGCCAAGTTGTTGTGCGGATTGATGGTCCACTCTGACGACCCCTTGACGGGAGCAGCCGAAAGACTACCAACAACATGTTTGAAATGGAATGGAAGACGTATCGTCTTTTTTTGTTAGATTTATTTCTTGAATATTTGATATACAACAAGACCTTGGTGGATGCAAAGTATTTTTAAATTGTTCCTGGAAACCCCATTAGATTTAGTTCTCCTTTGCTGATACAATACATCCGCACTCCTGGGAAAGCTTTTCAACAGATTTTGAAGTTGGGACTATTTTTGCTAACTGAATAACAAGAGCATAAGTAAAGTCAGGCACTGAAGTGAGTCGAGAGAGTCAGTATTAGTTCATACCAATAATGTGTGTATGTCACTTAAGTCATTTCACTTCAACCTTGTTACACTTTGACAATTTTGAGCAATGGCACTCTCATACATCATGCAAAAAAAAATAAAAAAAAAACTTACTACACAATTATGTGCCTCCAACTTTGTGGAAGGAAGGCTCAACTATGGGTGTGATGCTCAGGTGGCCACAAACTTTGGTCTATATAATGTATTATTAACTTTGTTGAAATTTATACTAAAACTCGGCATATGTAATATATATTTTTCAGGGAAAAAAAGGCAGGCATCTTAATCATATGACTGCCTTTAATCTCATTGGTGTCTTAAAGAAACTATAGAAATAATAATATCTTTCCTATACATATTATATCTATCCATATTTTTGAATAAATATCGGAGCTTTTTATATCCAAGTCCTTTTCATCCTTTTTCCCAGAGTTCTCTGAAATTCTTTCCCCTTTTTAAGTGCTTATTTATGAATAAGCGCTCCACACACCTTCTATCCTCTTGAGAAGTGATTAGCCAGCCTATTTGCACTAGTTCATCCTAAGGCCTTTTTAATTAAGTATCAGAAATATCTGCTGAATCATCATGGGCCTACATTACCTGCTTACTATTGTCTGAAATAATGTGGATTGTCTGAATTAATGATTGTGTTCAAGAGGATTCATACTGGCAGTGCCAAGATGAGAAGACTCATGACTGCTATTCTGGGCTGAGAAACATTCTGTGTGAGTTTTCACTTATAAATTGGTCCTATTTTAAATGAAATGTCTTCAATACCTGTGAAGTTGCATGGTATGAGAACTTGCAAGGCAACTACCGTGCCTGGCCAAACAAAAGGCTGACGTTTGCGAAGGGTCAAAAATTATTGTTCTGAAACTAAATTGGGTTAAGAATTGTCCAATTTAAGCCTGGAAGTTGCACCGTAGGAAAACTTCAACAGTAGAAATCACAGCTGTGTTTAATAGTAAAAGTAAGAGCATTTCACACACACATATAATGTGACAAGAACTCACAGGACTGAGACGGAAAAACTCATGGCCCTTAAGAAAACCACTTGTTAGTAAGACAATGTCACTTTGATTTTATACTGTACAAAAAAATTGGTCCTTGAAACTTTAAGTTTTAGAGAATGCACTTGCTGTTATAAATGATCCAATGTACAGTCATTTATACCACAGTGCTGTTGATTTCTTGAATGTGATTCATTATTCAGTATTGATCAGTTTCCCTGAACTGCAGTTATAGTGTCAGTTGTAGTATATAGAATGAAAGGTTTATATTGTGTTATTATAATTCACTATTGTTTTAATAGGAACTCCTTATTGTATGTACATTCAATACTCCACATAATGTAAGTACCAAAAAGTCATTGTTATCATAAGGCTATCCATAAGTAGATGTTTTCTCTCATGGGTAATTATTCAGAAGAGAAGACATTCTGGTTAGAAACTTTTTAAAAAAGGAATAAAATGTAAAATTATTGACAACTGCTATGGTATATGTAATAGGAGAAATAAGAATGTTGGGATGTGCACTTATTGATAAATAATCAATTGACCCCATTTTATTTCATTTACTATCTTTTTAATAAACACTGCTTTTTTTGTTGCTACAATTCTAGTTTGTGTACCTGCATTAAGTACCCCTACTAAATATACTGTACATTTTTGGTGTTTCAGGTGCACCTATTGCTAACAGGCGCAGAAAATTAAGCTCATAGTTATACAATCTTGATACCATTTTTTTTTTCTGTCTACAACAAATCACTTTTTTTTTTTTCACTTTTTTCAACTAAACTTTTATGCTCTCCATGGGGTATGCTGGGAAACAGTGGGAGAGAGAGACTGGGAAATGTGTTCATGCTGTGTTAGAACCTGCCTCCTCTCATCTACTCTGTGGTCCCCTCTGGTGTGTGTTCCTTGGGGTAGAGCAAAGATGTTTTAGACATGAGAACATAAATGACTGATCAACCTCTCTACATCTTCGGCCTTGCTCTTAGTGTGTGTAGGTGAGAGCTGACATTTTCTAAAGTGAAATGTAATGCACAAAGCAAAAGGTTACTGACAAAAGAAAAAAAAACTTTCTTACTGAAGAGACATTACTGGTGCTGCTTTTATCTTGATATAGAAAACACTATTGTTAAAAAAATAATAAAAATAAAAAAGAGGAGTGGAAGTGGCAGCTCTTAACTAATTCTGAAGTATCAAGCAATGTTATTAGAGGATTTCGACTACTTTTCTTTCTTGCAGGTTCATTTATTTATTTATTGTGTTTGTTTTTATATTGAAGTAGAGCGAGCCAAGACATCTGATTATTGTACATCTGATCTGATTACTGTTTTTCCCCCCCCTTTTTTCTGTTACACACATATGTATGTTTCATGGCAGAATTATCAGGGTTTATTTCAGTATCAAAGAATGCATCAATGAATTCACAAAGATGGAACTGACTGAAGCAGAAGTCAATTATAAAAATAAAATTAATCTCAGTGTGTGTCTGTTTTTCTTCTTTTTCTTCATCTTCTGAACTCAATTATTAGCAGCAGGGCAAATTTGGACATAGTGTGTTTGCAGGAAAACATCTGCAACACAACGTTGTAAAATAAAGAAAAAAGTATATGTGGTTATGCTGAGGTTAATACTATAGGTAGTTACTATGATGCTAATTTCTGTCATACTGGATACCACAATTACAAATGCTAATAAAAGGGGTGAATTAAAAAACCTCCAGAAATGTCAAATTATCACAAATATGGATGAGATTATTGTGAGGAGAAGGGAAGAAAAAATTATCTGTTATTTCTGATATAAAGGACAGTTTGTTCATAATGCACATATTTCCATACGCATAATGCACACATTTCCATACGCTTTCCCCTGCACCATTATAAGGCTATTTAGCAATCATAATGGATGGGAAACAAATTAAATGATTTTGTCTTGTTTTTTATACTGTGCACTAATCCACTAACGTGGTATATTAATGAATCCATTCATTTATATTTATGGCATTTGGCAGATACCCTTATTAAGAGTGACATTCTTATTTTTACTTAGGGTTAAAAGCTCAAGGTCCATGCAATGGTCCCCCTATGTTCACAGGTCAAAGTGTTACAGAAAATGAGTGAGTGAGTGAGTAAAATTTTAATTATTTTGACATTTTATTATTATATTTATCATGCTTGTGACCCAATTTTTTTTTATATCAGTGTGTAATACAGCTTGCTTTTTTTTCACAGAAAAAAAAATGTTTTTCCTCAAAACTGTCTAAGTGGTGTTGTCTAATTTTGCAGTCAAACTGTTCACATAGACTCATCACAAACACAAATGTCATGGCAACACTGGGCATCTAACCTGGAACAATGAATTATGTGTTATTATATATTTCTGATGGACAGGGCAATTAACCTAACAAAATCTACACAGCACGAATGCATACACATAGTATAAGGCATGGAAAGAAATTACTGTACATTTCAACCAAAATGTACAATAGCAGGTACAGAGAAAAAAAAAGCTCATTCTCATCTGGGGTGATAATGGAGAGTGCAATTATAAATAATTCCTTTCTATAACTGTAACAAAAAAATAAGCTGTGCAATGAAGAAATTCATTATCCTTTTAACATGAAATATTTAACATGAAGTTATTATTATTATTATTATTATTATTATTATTATTATTATATTTTAATAATATACTGTATATATATATATATATATATATATATATATATATAGTTTTTGTTTTGTTTTTGTTTTGTGTTGTTTGTTTTGATTTCCCACCCAAAACCCAGCCTTAAGTAGATATTCATCCATTTCAGATTGCAGCAACAACAACAACAACAACAACAACAACAACAACAACAACAACAACAACAATAATAATAATAATAATAATAATAATAATAACAACAACAACAACAACAACAACAACAACAACAACAACAACAACAACAATAATAATAATAATAATAATAATAATAATAATAATAATTATTATTATTATTATTATTATTATTATTATTATGTATAATATAATTATGTATAATATAATAATAATACTTATTATTATTGTTATTATTATTATTACGTTACACCCCTTACAGCTTTTTCTCAAATCATTTTATTTGTAAAAAATCTTTTTTCCTGTTTGACCAGCTCGGCCCGTCTCTCACTCTCTTGCACCCACTCAACTGCCACTTGGAAGGCATATGCATTAAAGTGTTTTTATGAGCCCCAGAGTTCAGACTAATTCACTTTAATCACAGCTTTTGAAAATGTACCAGCTCTCAGGAGCAAAAAAAAAAAAAAAAAAAAAAACAGCATTTACAACTTCTTTCAAGATGTGCTTTGTGAAACGAAATGCTTCATGAAACGTAACCATTCATTGTCCATCAATCTTCTACCTTTCTATAAAAGGGAATGAAGCGCAACATTATGGTAAACTGCCTAAAATGATTTCGATAATGTCGTATTGTACCTGGCAGGTTTGTACAAAACGCAAAATTTTAGACTTGGCACACATTTTAGTCACAAGTGCGAATTTATATTGAAGTGGCCACACCATGTGGATTTCCAGTTGATTGGTGCCTTTTCTTTTAACCAAAGTGTTGTGGTTTGCCAATAAGGAAACACTTTTATACATTAGATGTCAGGGCCCCAGAAATGATAATAAAATTATAAATGTAATTATATTACAAATGTAAAAAATGCAAACATTCTACAGAATAATGACTACTAGTTTTTACTATAGACAAGTGGAAAAGAAACAAATGTATATGCAGTTCTTTCATATTTAATTGCACTTTTAATTATTTACATTTTGTTTGTTTGCATTTGAACTAATGTATTTATTCCCTGGTTTCATGAATAATTGCTTGGATTGTGTAAAAAAATATTTAAATAATAATAAAAAATGAGTTGTTACCGCAGGAGCTTTTTGAGTGAATAAATAATGTGTGGGGACATGTCCACTGAATTCACAACAGACTTCAATCCTGGCCCTAGACTACATATTGTGTGTGCATGCTTGTATTATTCGATCAGCCATAACATTAAAATCTGCATAATATTGTGTAGATCGCCATTGTGCTCCCAAAACAGACTCCACATGTTGCAAGTTGGGACTCCACGGATAAGACTTGTTTGTCTAGAACATCCCCCCAGCTGCTCAATCACATTAATATCTGGGGAATTCGGAGGCCAAGCTGAGACCTTGAACTCTTTGTCATATTCTATTCCTGAACATTTTTTATGCATTGTAGCAGGGTGCATTATCCTGCTGAAAGAGGTAACTGCCATTAGGGAATACCACTGCCATGAGGAGGCGTATTTGGTTTGCAACAACATTAACATAGGTTGTATGTGTCAAAATAACACCCACAATAATTCCAGGACCCCAGTTTTGCCTGCAGAACATAGCCCGGAGCATTACACTGCCCTCTGCCAGCTTGCCTCCTTGCCACCTTCTTACTAGGAATACAGGGTAACATGCACACAAATATTTAGAACTCACTCAAACCAAGATGCAAATTTAGAGTCATTAGCATGTTACATGTTTGCTAAAAATCAAGGACAACCTAATTCGTGCATTTCAATTCACCAGATATTCCTATTTCTGTTATAATACGAGTATAATTCTGCTTTCTGTGTCATCTAGGTCTTAAAAGTTCCATTTGTATTTTTATTAATTCATCAAGCCCTAACAATTCAATAAACTTCAAGCAGCTAAAAGTAAAATACTGGGTTTCAGAAGTTTCATAGAGGATTAATGTCTTATTGTAAAACAGATAGTGTCTTTGCAAAAACTTTATTGCATGAGCTATGTTCAAAGCCGTTGTAAAATCAATGATAACGTATACACACCTGAATAAATGAATAGTTTAAGGCTACCCATTATGTTTTATTATCAGCAAGTTTCCCAAATTCGAAGATTTTTCTTTTTATGAATATAATTAGTAACAGATTAAAATCATGCACTAACCATTGGACACTGCTTTGATCTTATTGATAATAATATCACTGCAATGCATACACGCTTGTGGGTTGTGAACTCGTATACCAATACAAATATAACGTCATAAAGCCTTGGTAGACCTTTCTGTGAGTGTGCATGTAAGAAAGAGAGAGTCAGAAAGAGAAATCAAAATTGTTTGATTTGACAGTGTTTCAGGGAAGTGCTTTTAGGTAGAGCAGTTGCCATGACGATAAGTGTTTGTGTGTGTCTGAGGAGGTCAGTCTGACTGTGCTTGACTGTCATCACAACAGACAGCACACACACTTCTTTTGTCAGAGGTGAACATCAACAGGGAGTGATGTATCTCTTCCACGCTCCTTCTCCTGAGTTCGCAGCATTAGAAAGGCGAACGATCTCTTTGGGGTTTGATTATCATTACTTCTGGACTATGTAACATGTTTTTGCCCACTAGCAGGTGCTGTTGCTTAAATGTGCATAAAGTTGTTCAAAAATATTTTCATTCTATATATTAGACACAGGAATATTTTCCTTGTAGAAGTTATTTAAATTTGGGGTAACTATTTTGAATAAGTTTTTCAAATATGTTTTAATTTTTTTTTATATAATTATTATAAGCATTGAGACTTGATATAAAATGCTACATATAGTAGACAAATCAGTTTTTTCCATTCCTAAATTATCTCTACTGACTATGATGACACAAAACTCGTTTGAATGCCACTCAAGAACTATAGGATGGCACAGAAGATGATAAAAAGAGCCAGGCTAAAGTTTGCAAAAGTCTGTTGAGAGCTGGGGTAAAGGATTCATCTTCTCTGATGGATCCTTTTGGAGGACACCTGGTCACCTTGTGTTTAGATAAAGACTTGGAGATGCCTACAAGCACGGTGGTGTAGTGGTTAGCACTGTCGCCTTGCACCTCCAGGGTCCGGGTTCGATTCCTGGCCAGGTTCTATTCCTGTCTCTGTCTATGTGCATGAAGTGGATGGTGGGTTTCCTCTGGGTACTCCGGTTTCCTCCCACAGTCCAAAGACATGTAGGTTAGGTTAGTTGCCATTCCCAAATTGGCCGTAGTGTGTGTGTATGTGTGTGTGCCCTGCGATGGATTGGCACCCTGTCCAGGATGTACCCTCCCTTGTGCCCTAAGTCTCCTGGGATAAGCTCCAGGCTCCCTGGTGACCCTGAATACAGGATTAAGTAGTATAGATGATAAGTGAGTGAGTGGTCTGCAGTGGATCAGCAAGACTGGAATCAGGCAGATTTGTCTTTGTGAATCAAGGCACATGCAGTAAGCATACAATGGTTCAAGCCACGCAATCAAGGTGTGAATGGGTGCCTGACAAATTAAGAACTTGTCATTCTCCTGATCTGAACTACAGATCTTTAAAACCTCTGGAATATCATCAAGAGGAACATGGATGGTCACAAGCCCACAAACAATGCATTTTTGTGCAATGGCATAAAGTTACCCAACACCAATCTCAAATATTGGACAAGAGCATGCCAAGACATATGATTTCTGATTCATGCTTAATTCACTTTATTTATTTATTTATTTATTTATTTATTTAGAATATTGTATCTTCTAATTACACAGGACTGCAAAGTTCTCTTGAAACTTTTTTTGGTGTATCTTATAGCTTTTAGGCTGCTAATCACAAAAATAACTTTTATTTTAACCTATCATTTACCGTATTACTTAAATCTTAACCATTTTTGCATTATTTGCAGTATTTTCTGCATTTTAGATTTATTCTTTTTTGCTTGTGTTATACAATGATTTGTGTAACTCATGCATGTCCAGGGATGCACTCATGGCATGTTGCATAACATTTGTGCAACTGGTACAGTTTGGGCACCAATGTTAAGCCTCAAGGCTGTCTTGTTTCACAAAGTCACTGTATACCTTTTGATACCTGTTGGCTGTGCTCCACATATGAAAGGATATTGAAAGCATGGAACTGTTGTTGAAGCACATCTAGTATATCAAGTACAACGAGAATATCTGTGGAGCTCTAAAATTAGTGGCTCTGCTGCTTGAAATGCAACTCGTGTATACCAAGTAATATTACATTTGTGAATGGGACAGCCATGCAAAACAGTCATGTTACATTAAAAAGAAATTGCTACTCCAAAGCAAATTGGTTCCATGGCAGATAAATGTGGCACATGACCCACTTGTTGACCCGACAAAAAATATTTTTGGCTTTACATGAAATTCAGATTGATGAAAAATGTCCAGAAAGTCATGAAGGTGAAGGAAACATTTTCATTGGTCCAAAGATCAGATGTCATCAAAGACAAGGGGTTCATAGATCTGTGAGAGGGTGTGGAGAAAATCAGCTGAAAAGCATTCAAGGATGTAATTGAGAATTTTCTTGGCAACTACAGGGCCCCAAAATATAGTACATTCAAAGGGTTGACAAAAAACCTCTTACAGTATACAAAACCATGAAGTGCAAAATGTCATGGAAGATTTCCTTTCAGCATTCACACTTGGACTTCTTTCCAGAAAATCTAAGTACAGCTGGTGATGAACATGGTGGAAAGTTTCCCCACAAAGAGAAAAGGTATCATGAGTTCAACATGAGTTCATCAGTGCTGGCTGATCATTGTTGGACATTGCAATCAGATGCACTGGACAATAAGTGCAAACAAAAATCAGCAGCAAAACACAGTTAGACCTTTTGAACCTATGCAGAAGTTTGGAAACTTTATGACATTCAATATGTTTTTTAATTAGTCTCTTAAAGGTTATTTGGTATTTTTTTTTAATTCCTGCATAATGCTGTAATTGTGAACCAAATTGTAAATTAAAGGGAAAAAAAAGAAAATGTAGTAGGAAGATCATGCAGGTCCCTGACGCCCCTTGTTCCTCTTTTCACTGAGGATGTAATCGAATAATTATTAATGCTAGGCAAGACTGTAGAGCAGTGACTTAGGAGCAATTATGCCTTGCACTGTTAAATAGTCCTTTCTGATAGAGTCCTTTTTATGAAGTTTCTATAACAGCAAGGCTCAGACAGATGTTCCAGTTGCATGATTTACATTCTGTAGTAACAAATGCCACAAGGACATCAACATAGTGTATTAAATGTTGTGTTTCTGACCACTTTGCGCTATATCACACCTAGGCGTAGCCAGGGTATCCCTGTGAATGCCCCTCCTGCCTCCCCACATGCTACAACTATGATTTCTGATTTCAGTTTAAATTTGCGCGCATCTTGATTTTCCATTAGCACTGTTTACAGCCAATCTTTTAGGTAATTCTTTTTTTGTTGTTCTTTGCAGAGTGATCAAAACCAGTGTATTTAAGGCCATGCATTTTCCAAGACTCTTTAAAGAATTTTCAAAGAATTATATTTTTCAATATCATGAGCACTGCCAAATCCCTTTCCGCACAAAAAACCCGTATCAGCTTCCCAGGTAAGTGTGATCCCAGGAGACAAAGCTTTGTGAATCTACGTCGCAACCATTTCACCATTTGCAAATAAAAGTAGCAGACATTTCACACCAGATAAGCTAGTTGAACCAAATCCACCAAGGCTCAGATAAGACCAGGCAAGAAAAAAAAAGTGCAGTTTGCTTCTTTGAATTAGACAGCTCCAGTATTCAAATAATATGAACCATTGATGTTGATATATAATTTTTTTATATACATATAATAAAACTGTATTTTATTGTACTGTCTGTTCATTGAAGATATTTGCAGAATAATAATTTGGTGGGACATATAATGAGTAATAGAACACATCAAGATGGTTATTAGAATTTTTGTCTGTTTGTTTGTTTGTTCATGCATCATGTAAAAACTACTGAAGAAATGTTAGTGGGGTTTTCACAGGTGGATTTGGTCAAGTTTAAGGTAACATATAGGCTGTGTTTAATTGCCTTTGGTCCATGGGAAGAGAAAATATGATAATTTGAAATTTAAATAGAAAACGCCCTTATATCATTTAAAAAAAAAGCCATTAGTTCATCTCAAACTTTAACAAATAGCATTGTACATTAAAAAAAATGTGATTATGAGTGCGTAATTTAATTCCATTAGTACATAATAAATCAAATCATGTGCCTCGAAACTAATATTATTGATGAAATCCTGTTAAAGACACCCTGTCAGCACAAGGAACTTCATAGTGAAGGTGTGGGCTAACATTAGCTTGGGTCTTTGTTCTTGTTAATGTGTTATCTTCCCTTCATAGTAGTATATTTGACACTTCTCTCCAGCTTGCTGGAAGGGGCTTTGTGAGAGCCCTTACATATTCTATCTGAAGAAAACAGTCAAAACAGTAGTGGATAAACCAGAAATGCATGCAAAATGGTAAAATGTATAAGTCTTTGTGAAAGCAGTCTATTAAAGATAAGGTGAAGTTTGTTGTGAGAAGGTGTTTAGTAACCTTTTTAAAAGAATTTATCAGTGACAGACTTAAGATATTTCTTTAGGTTTTTCCTGTTGAAGGTATGTCTTTGTGGCAGAGGACTGTTTATTTGTCTTGTTATCTTCATAAAGTGAAAAACTTAGATAGAATAAAAATATATACAAGTATATAAGTGGTGGAGCAGTAATGTTTTTATTTGTCACTAACATCTGGAGATCACAATTTCAGTTCCCGTGTGATGCTACAGTCATCTGTAGCCAGGAGTCCAGAGGGCAGATTGCCCATGGTCTCCCCGAGTGTGTTACGCAGATCCCAATGTGTGAGCGGCCATTCGAAACGATGCAGTCAACTGGCATTATGTGTCTCAGAGGAAGCACATGATAAGCTGTCTCCTTTATGGGAGACTGCCGTTACTGTGACTGGTGGGAATTGGCACATAACTTCCCTTATACTCAACATTTTGATTCACTTTATGGCACAAGGTTCAGTTTTCATAGTGTACTGTACATACCAATTTTTTTTGGAGCAAGCCATGATGTGTCGGGTTTTTGTTGGTGTTTGATGAGGATTGTGGCAGTTTTAGGTGCATTTCTGTGTCTTCCGCATACTTTGTGTATCCATGGTAAACGATTGCGTTGATTAGCTCTGTTGTGTGATGCATATAGCCACCTCAAGGGAAAAGTGCTAAATTAGGAAGAAAAGCAAAAAAGGTTAGATGCTGTGGTGTAATCAAACGGATCATAACTTCCCTTCTACTCAACATTTTTTTAAATTAATGGTCAGATTTAAATTCAGGCAAATACCAAAGGGCTGACAAATATAAATGCAGACAAAACATTTTGGACACTGGTTTTGAGTCCACCAATGTATGAAATGTTAAGATATCATTAAAAGAGTGAGTTCTGACCAATGTACACTTTATTTATATATAAGTGTTAGTACTCGTCATTGATGGTTATAGAGTTTTTAGAAATAGTTAAAGCTAAAAATAAACTGATCAGCTTTAATGTAATCAGTGATAATCAGTGTAATCAGTTATTTCTGGTCCAAGCCCACGTACAGTTCATGTCTGCTTCTTTCTGTACGGCAGAACTCTCTGCTTAACTTTTTACACCTGGTTCAATTTGAACTTCAAAAATTACATACCTTTTTTTTTTGGAGTAAGCCATGCTGTGTCACGTGTTTGTTTGTTTTTGGTGAAGATTTGGGTTTCCTTTGTGGGGACATTATGGTAGTTTCTGTGTGTTCTACTGTACATACTATTTACGGTAAACTATTGTGTTGATTGGCTCTGTTGAGTAACTGGTATAGCCATGCCCACTTTGAGGGCAAAAGCACTGTATTTGTCCAAAAAAGCGATGGCTCTTTTGATGAATCTGGTAATCTGTGAGGTAAAAACTGCTCATAACTACCCTTTTACTCAACATTTTTATTTAATTTGTCACACAAATTTAACTTCAGGCAAATACGGAAGGAATGGCAAAGTTTTATTAAATTAGTTGACCTAGATTTGTGTAATGCTGGGACAAAATTGGCTGGACAGATATACAGACATACAGACAGAACATTTTCTGAGACTGATTTTATGTCCTTTAATGTATGAAACGTAAACATATAATTGAAAGAGCGAGTTCTGACAAATGTACAGGCATACTGTACTATATTGAGGGATTTTGAGCCATTCTTTCAAAATAGTGGCCAGGTCACTATGTGATGCTGCTGGAGGAAAATGTTTCCTGACTCCAAAACACCCCAAACACACCAAAAAATCTGGTGACTGTGCAGGCCATGGAAGATGTTCAACTTAACTTCATGTTCATCAAACCACTCTGTCACCAGTCTTGCTGAGTGTATTGGCGCATTATCATCCTGAAACACGGCACCACCTTCAGGATACAATGTTTAAACCATTGGGTGCACATGGTCCTCCAGAATGGTTCAGAAGTCCTTGGCAGTGATGCACCCATCTAGCACAAGTATTGGGCATAGCATGATATTGCAGCACAAACCATTACTGATCCACCCCCATTCTTCACTCTGGGCATGCAACAGTCTGGGTGGTATGCTTCTTTGGGGCTTCTCCACACCGTAACTCTCATGGATGTGGGAAAGACAGTGAAGATGGACACATCAGAGAACAATACCTGTTTCACATTGTCCACAGCACAAGATTTTTGCTGCTGCCACCAATGAAACCGACGTTTGCCATTGGCACAAGTGATGAAAGGTTTGGCTATAGCCCAGCCATGTACATTGACCCTGTGGAGATCACAATAAACAGTTGAGGTGCACATTTAATTCTGCAGTGAGTTGGGCAGCTGTGGTTTTATGTTTTTTGGGTACAATCTGGGTCAGCACCCGGACATCCCTTTCAGACAGCTTCCTCTTGCGTCCACAATTACTCCTTTACCCTGGATACCCTGGCTCTTGATACATCACAAAGACTAGCTGTCTTGGTCACAGATGTGCCAGCGAGACACCCACCAACAATTTGTCCACTTTTGAACTCTGATATGTCACCCATAATGTTGTGTGTGTTGCAATATTTTGAGCAAAACTGTGCTATTACTCTGCTAATTAAACCTTCACACTCTGCTCTTACTGATGGAATGTGATTTCAATGAAGATTGACCACCAGGCTGGTCAAAGTTAGCCATGAAACCTCCAACACTAAATTGGCCAGTGTTTTGGTTTCATTGTCCAACATCTGTATATTTATATATTACTATTTATATTGTGTATATATATAAGAAAGTTTATAAGTATACAGAAGTTATTTTTTTTATTTTTGTCTTCGGCTCTCTAGCAGAAGCCTGAAGGTTTAATGCAAACATGGACTTGTATTTGGCACTGTTCATATTCCCTCCAACTTTACTACGGCCCCAGTTCCAGCTGAAGAAAAGCAGCAATGCTTCACTGTGTGCATGATGTGCAGCAATGCTTCACTGTGTGCATGATGTGCAGCAATGCTTCACTGTGTGCATGATGTTTGGTGATGTGCAGTGCATCAAACATACCTTTTGGAATTATGACCAAAATGTTTATCATTGGTTTCATCAGACCATAACACATTTTCCCACATGGTTTTGGGAGACTTTGCAAAATTTAGCCAGGCTTGGATGTTTATCTTAATCCTACCCCTTAGCGCAAACATATGAAGAATGCAGGAGATTGTTGTCACATATACTACTCAGCCAGTACTTGCCAGAAATTCCTGCAGCTCCTTTAATGTTGCTGGAGGCATCTTGGTGACCAGTTCTTGGTAATGTCTCTGCTGTGCCATATTTTCTCTACTTGATGATGACCGTCTTCATTGTGTTCCATGGTAGAGTATATCTAATGCCTTGGAAATTCTTTTGTAGCCTTCTCCTGACTGATAGCTTTTAACAATGAAATCCCTCTGTGGACTATGGCTTTTCCTGTAAGAATCGACAAAGAAAATGTCAAGAAAATCTACAGGCTATAGTTCACATTTAAGGTGGAAAAATCCCGAAATTATTTATCTTGATCAAATTTTTTTTACATCACAAAAACCTGGCATTTCTAATGTCTTTCTTTATGTATATATGCAGAAACATTGGGCATTTTTATTTAGTGTATAAAAAATGTGTTCACAGTGTTTTTGGAAATTTCTTCATTTTGGAGATCATACATGTCTTATACAGACTAAAAAGGTCATACTGTATTTTTGTGATATTTGTTTTTATAAAATAGCTGGAATAAGAATTATGCATAAAGAATGCATGGACAAAACTACATGAAAAATAATTATCTTACTGATCGTACCACCCTAATTTTTAAGTATAACACTATTATTTGCATGGAATTGTTTCTGTTCACTTCCTTGACATTTTATGTTCTGAGTCTTAGGTAAGACTATGGTAAACAAAGAGGAGGCAGCAACTTCAAATGCTGAAATGTCATGTAATGTCACTGCATGCTAAAGAAATACACATTGTTGTTTTTGTGTCATTTATTGCAGTGGAATGAAGTATAATTCGCTTTGCATGTTTGCTATAAATCACTATACTTATAACAGTAATTATACTGTAGCATAAAATCAAGCAGCGTGTTACATAATTGTTGTCTAAATGATTGTTATTATAACAGCTAAGGTTTAACTGTGGCCACATACACAGTCTGCAAAACACTCATTTTAAAGAAGAGAACTAATTTAGCGATTAGCTAGGTGATTTACCTTGCTGATTACCTCTACTAAACTCAAGTAGCATAAACAAACCATGATGCTTTATAAGTAAATTAATTATGGACCTATTCACCTGGATAGAGGGTTGTGCTACTGCTATTTATTTATTCAAAATTGATCATTTCCATAGAAAAGGCCAATTGAGATTTGTTTATAGATCAAAAGAAAAACAATTGCCTAAAAAACAAGTCAAAGAGCTTTGAAATATATAACATATTAGATATACCATATACAGTATATAACATATGAGATGGCTTTAAAGCTTGATTTTAATAATTGCAAAAAAAAAAAACTATAGTCACAGATGAAACGATGTGCAATAGCTCAGAGGCTAATGAGGAACCACAGACCATACATTCCTCTGTACTACTCATATCATTTTATTATTAATGAGGATTTTCTTTCCACACACAACCGTGATTAACCTGGCTTAAATTCAGGATCATTGCTGAATCACACACGGATGTCCATCAAACACACAAGGGTTTCATTCTCTACTCATTTTTATCCTTCAAACCTGTCTCACATATTTATTATTTATTTATTTATTTATTTTTTACATTTTTCATATTTTAGATTCCAAAGTGGATTTCATTAAAGAACAAAGTGCAAGAGCTCGAATGAATGTCATAAAAAAAAAAAAAATTACAAAGGTTTCATTTTAAATGGATCTATTCTGGCATTGAAGCAAAGCAGAGTTCCTTTATTGCGTCATTTGCAAAGAGTAGAGAGTGGAACGGCATGACATCAGCTGGCACGGTGAGCATGGGTTCATTTCATTGGAATGCCGTCAAAACACATCCTGTGCTTACTTTTGTCACAGATACAGTATATGCTTGTTTATCACATACGAGTGTGATAACACCTATGATCAGATTGTGTAAGTGAACTGGTTTAGAGAGTGGTGTCATCAATGGGATTTCGCCTGCAGTTGTAGTGCACTACATGAACTCATATTCCATGAGAGTGAGGGGAATGAAAACCTTCCTTTTTAATTTTGCGTTGTTAACTGCAAATATATGGAAGAGGATTAGGGCTACCTTTAAATATTGTTTTTTAAGAAATAGAGTCAGAATTCTGAATTTAACGTAAAAAGGATGGCCCTAATCCGCTTCCATTCAAAGTATTTGTCCAAAAAAAAAAAAAAAAAATCATACTGTTTCATTTTAAATCATTTTAAAGTAGCTGGAAAACTGTTGGAGCCATCAACTGATGATCCCATTTTTAGAGGCTCAGCTATGGTGAGAGGTTTTATAAATGACTTTTGGGTGTTACAGGAGGAATTCATCCAGAATAAGTGGCACTGAGCATGCATTAACAACACCAGCTGGGCCACTGTCATAGTCACTTCAGAGGCCTGTATGGGTTTAGTTGCATTAGCCATGCTGGCTAGGCTGAGATAGGAGCTGGGTAATCTGTAGAAATAATGTATATGTCCAGGAGCCTGACGATCCTAGGCTGGTTTACCCGGGTTGAGGAGGTCAGATTTTTGAAAAGAAGTGAAAATCCTTTTTAAAAACGTCCCTAAAACATTTGGTGTAGTGATTATCACCTTGCACCTCCAGGGTTGAGGGTTCGATTCTCGCCTCAGTTCTGTGTGTGTCAAGTTTGCATGTTCTTCCTGTGCTTGGTGGGTTTTCTTTGTGTACTTAGATTTCCTCCCACAGTCCAAAGACATGCAGATTAGGTTAATCGCTCCATAAAGTGTGTGTGTGTGTGTGTGTGTGTGTGTGTGTGTGTGTGTGTGTGTGTGTGTGTGTATACAGTGTGTGTGTGTGCACACTATGCAATGGATCGGTGTCCTATCCAGGGTGTGTCTTACTGCCTTTGTGCCTTACTGTAAGTCTAAAAAAAAAAAAAAAAGCAATGTATTAATAATTAATTAAAGGTTTAAGTACAACAAATCTGTGTGTGTTCAAGATGCAACAATATACCATTTTTGTGCAATTTAATATTTGCGTGGGAAGTGAAAGCATAAGTGTCAACATAATATGGGAAACATAAACACAACAGAACTCTCCATGAGTCAATTATTTCATTATTGAAGCACTAATCTACTGTGCTCTTGACTGCTAATCCTAAAATCAATGAAAAATCAATATAAGACGTAGAACTGTTTATTCAAAAGAGTAATAAAATGTCTAGGCAAAGCGACTAATACTAAAAATGCGTTTTTCTTGCGTGCAACCACCAGAGAACCTTCTGCTCCCACGAGCATCTCTCTTCCAAATATTGGGTTCAGTTAAGGTGTAGTAGGTGTGGAATGAGAAGACCAAATGCTACAACAGTACACACTTTTAATCAGTTTTATATACAAACCTAGTGAACATTGACTACTTTAACACATCATTCCTACACCGAGTCAAGGCCAAGATTCATTAAAACAAAATAAGCTGATAGTTTTATAATTAGATTGAGAGTGAAGATGATGCAACATCTGAAACATGAAACATATCAATCAAATATAACATTAAAATCATTAACATTAAAAGCAGGCACCAGGACTTTGGCAACAGATCCTTTGTTCCCCAGATGGAGCCGTGGGCGCCCATGATCCTGTGACTAGTTTGCTGGTGATCGATGTTGTTCAGTTCACCTTGGTGTGGTGTTACTGATTCTGACCAACTAATAAAATGTGTAAAAATGAAACATCCAGCACTACCCTCTTCTGCTTGCGTGAGCTCATGTGACTGCGCGAGCTACTGTAGTGTCACTATAATTAACGTTAAAGTGCAAGTACGACCCCCTTTTCTCCTTTAAGATCATGGACAATTTTCTCAGTAAGACTTCTGGCTATACTTTGACATCACCTGGTATATAACATATTCAATTATCAAAAAGTGTATCCAAAATGATTCAAATTTTTGTTTTGTATTGCTGAGATGGAATGGAGAAGATGAGCGGTATAAAAGATGAGGGAGTGTATTGTATTGAGGAGGAAAGGTCTTTTTTTAATTTAAACCCTAGAAATCTTCTAAATTGCAAAAAAAAAATATATATAAATATATATATAAAAAAAATTATTCACCTTCTAAGACTTTACCTCCATCTGTTTTTCAGGAATTAGGTTTCTGATAGTAAACTTTTTCAGCCGTACAAGCTTAATTAGAGCATGTGTATATTATCGTCAATCTGGTACAGTTATAAAGCTAGCGTATTAAACTAACAACATGAAAGCATGTAGATCTATTAATGGCATCATTGTGTTAGAAATGATGCACGAGTGGATTATTTCACTGCATGAATTATAAACAAAAACATTGAAAGAGGTGAAAATAAGATTAATAATCATGAGCTTTGAGACTAAATCATAGAGACTATAAGTGATACTGCGACTCACATAACAATAAACAAAAGACATGATAAAAAAGCTCATTGGACCAGAAACTGAGAACTAGAACTTAAGGTGTTTAAGTAACTTAAGCAGGCAATTACTACTGTATTATTGATTTTAAAATCTGACATGCTGGGCTGAAGGGTAGTGTAGTTCTCTTCATCGGTGGTGGTACCAGAACAAGTCCCCTTAACATGCGGCTCCCGAAGAACTAAACGCAATCAAGTGGGGGGCCTGGACAGTGATCTGAGATGTCCCTTAGCAGATAACGGCCCATAGGCTAATAAGTTCTTAAAGAGTGCATCTCTTATCTTAGCTGGCAGGAGATGCAATGACCTAGACATTCAGTGAGACAGTCCAGTCTCCTCCTTATATCTAAGGGGTGGTGCAACATACGTACAAGGCATAAAAACAAAGCAACTGCCATCTTCAAACCAGACAAGGGAATGAAGTTCTCCATGGAAACAAAGGTAAAATTGATACTCACTGAAAAAAAAGGTGTGTGTGTGTGTGTGTGTGTGTGTGTGTGTGTGTGTGTGAAAGGGGTGTGTTTGAGGGGTTAGGGGGACGACATTGCCTATGAAGCAAAAGGGGGAGCGACATACACTATGTTTGAAATAGGTGGAAGAAGAAACATCCTCATCAGAGAGCCAAAGCTAAGGGCTTCTGTGGAGTAGGACAGTGAAGCAATATTCTCAGCAGAAAAAGAAGATGGAGCAATGCCCAAAGTGAAGCAAAGTGTTGTAGTGACATCCTAGACAGAGTAGAGAGATGGTTGATGCCCATGGTGGGGCTGTAAGTGGAATTGGCATTCTGTGCAGGGCTGAGGGGTAGGGTAATAATTGAAGTTGGTTCTAGTTACTATCATTTGGGAGCCCCCTCCTTAAAAAAAAAAAAAATCTTGATAGGTTAGCATTGAGACTTCCCCATGACCCACTCTCTAACATCAGATGATTGTTCTTCAAAAGGGCTTCAGAGATGCTGAGAAAAATCTACTGCACCTATTTGTAGGCCTGTATTTAAAATGTCCACACAACAAAGTAAAAGTATAGTGATTTATTATTAATGCAATGTTCTATTGCTGGCAACACGATGGCATAGCGGTTAGCACCGTGGCTAGCATATGTCCAGGGTTGAGGGTTTTCCTTTCCTCCGGGTAGTTCAGTTTCCTATTATAGTCCAATGACATGCAATGGTTAGACTAATTGGCATTTCCAAATTGCCCATAGTGTGTGAGTAAGTGAGTGCTTGTGCACTGCGATGGACTGGCAACGTGTCCATGGTGTAACCTGCCTAGTGCCCCAAGTTCCAGACCGCCAATGACCCTGTACAGGATAAATTGTATAGATGGTAAGTGAGTAAGTGAGTATTCTTGCTGAAACAACTTATTTAGGTCAGAAGGCTCTGGGGTCACTCTGGGCATGCAGATATATAAATATATGGTAACATCATATAATATATACAGTAACTAAATTAGTCTGACACTGATGTCAGTTAACATTATTATGAGTAGTCAACAAACACACAAACAATTTCCATTAGTGAGATGTGAGTGGATGTAAAATGACCGGATTTAAAAACATGCAAACTTTCCAATGTAAGATGTTTTTTTTAGACTTTTTAGATAATCTCTCCATCATGTACAGTGGTGTGAAAAAGTGTTTGCCCCCTTACTGATGTCTTCTTTTTTTGCATGTTTTTCACACTTTAATCTTTCAGATCATCAAACAAATTTTAATATTAGTCAAAGTTAATGCAAGTTATAAATGAAGATTTTTATTATTAAGGGGAAACCAAATCCAAAACTACATAGCTCTGTGTGAAAAAGTGTTTGCCCCCTAAACTGGTTGGGCCATCCTTGGCAGCAACAACTGCAATCAAGCATTTTCGATAACTTGCAATGAGTCTGTTACAACACTGTGGAAGAATTTTGGTTCACTCATCTTTGCAGAATTGTTGTAATTCAGCCATATTGGAGGGTTTTCGAGCATGAACCACCTTTTTAAGGTCACGCCACAGCATCTCAATTGGATTCAGGTCAGAACTTTGACTAGACCACTCCATAGTCTTCATTTTGTTTTTCTTCAGCCATTTAGAAGTAAACTTGGTTGGTGTCCTGCTGTCGAACCCAAGTTTTGGGTTTATTTTGGTACACAGCAGAATTCATGGTTCCATTTATCACTGGTCCTGTCTTCCAGGTCCTGAAGCACCAAAACAGTCCATTACACTACCACTACCATATTTTACTGTTGTTCTTTTTCTGAAATGCAGTGTTAGTTGTACGCCACACATAATCGGGGACACACCTTCCGAAAAGTTCAACTCTTGTCTTGTCAGTCTAGAGAGTATTTTCCCAAAAGTCTTTGGGGGTTATCAAGATGTTTTCTGGCAAAACTGAGAAAAGTCTCTATGTTCTTTTTGTCCAGCAGTTGTTTTCGTCTTGGAACTCTGCCATGCAAACCATTTTTGCCCAGTCTCTTTCTTATGATAGAGTCATGAACACTCACCTTAACTGAGACAACTGAGGCGCAGTTCTTTGGATGTTGTTGTGGGGTCTTTTGTGACCTCATGGATGAGTTGTCGCTGAGCTCTCGGGGTAATTTTTTTCAGCCGGCCACTCATGGGAAGGTTCTCCACTGTTTCATTCTTTTTACCATTTGTAGATAATGGCTCTTATTGTGGTTCGCTGCAGTCCCAAAACTTTAGAACACGCTTTATAACCTTTCCTAGACTGATAGACGGGCTTATTTTCTTTCTCATGCACAATGTGTTTACTGGTGTTATCTTTGACTACTATTTAAATTTATTTGACAATCAAACATAACATGCAAAATAATAAGAAATCAGTAAGGGGGCAAAAACTTTTTCACACCACTGTACTTTCTTTAGAAAAAGGAAAAATTGAAAACATTTTAACAATATTCTAGATATCAATCTTCCTCTTTTTTTTTTTTTGATAAATAAAAATCATCAGCTCTTGTCTTTGTGTACTGAGACACTGAGTTGTCTGATAGTTTAGCAGGGGTTATTATCACAGCCAGTGGAAGCTGATTTTGTGGAAATAGCAATCTCAGTTGGTTAGTATACACAAAAGTAGAACGCCACTCCGCATAGAAATTGTTTTAGCGTCAATAGCTGCATGCAAAACTAGTCCAAATAGATTTTTCTTTTTCCCTTGTGTTAACATGAAATGTTTAGCATTGCGTAATATGAAAACATTCAGCTGATAAGCTGACAGAGTCTGTGTTGCTATATTTGTATTGGGTTGTGGTATTCCAATGCTTTGCTGCTCAAGAGTTATCAATTACTTGGCTAACTAGCTACGCATACAACATGGTAATGCTGAGTTTATTTCAAACTCGTAGTTGCCTTTGCGGAATACAAATATTAGATGTCATATTAATGAAAATGACCACGAACATAAACATGGGCTTAAATTTATGTGTTTTCTTGCAAGGTGAAATCATATTAAAATGAAAAGGACAGGGAGTGCATTTGGAAATAAATAACTTTTTCTTCTGTTCCACAACTTTCAATAAAAAAAAAAAAAACATTGTAGTGTAGTGGAGTGAAGTAGAATGTTTAATATTTTAAGTAAAAGTGTAGTAGAGTAAAAGTAAAAATAAAATAAAACAAAATAAAATAATAATAAGAATAGAAATGCATTATTAAAGTACACATACTTGAAAAAAGTACTTAATTACATTAACAGATCGCATTGTTTCTGTCCACCACTGATCATTTATGGGATAAGCAATGATGCAGGTGCTTATGAGTACAAAGTGTACAATCAAGAAAAGAAAAGAAAAGTAAAGAATATGCTGTTAATAAAGAACGGCATAAATAACATGTTGCCCAGTAACAAGTAACTCGTGTAACCCAGTGTTAAAACACAATCATGAACACTGGACCAGTTTATACAGTAGTTGCTTTTTAACAACACAAAGGCACATTATTTAACCCTGCATCTTCTCCCAAGCTTAGAATTTTTGAAAGCTATCGATCAGCTATCCCACCACAAGGTGATTATCAATTATGTACCCCTAAACTTATAACAGGATCAATAGCACCCAAGGCTCATCTACGCCTGTGGCTAGCAAAAGCTAGGCTGCCCAGTCTTAACCCACAGAAAATGGAATGTAGCACAAATTGCTGAAATTCAATGCTTTCCAATATAGAAATGTCTCCGAACACCCAGTGCAATCAGAGCCTGCAGCATATGGAGCTTGTTGATCCAGTCTCCAAATTCCAAATGTCCACTTGGTGTAAGTGAAACTAGATCTCTGAGAGTATACCAGACGTTCATATTTGCTCCTGAACAAGTAGAGCTTGGGTTAAATTTTCATTTTTTTGAGTATTAAACTCATAGATAAATACAGTGAGAGTGCTTTGACTCGTCGTTGTTGCAAAATTGTGTACCACTATATTGATTACCTCACTGTGGCTTGTTGATAATGTCAGTGTGGAACGTTTCATGAAGCTCCTGGGATTTGATCAGACCCTTAAAATATTCAAAGGCTTTCTTAAAACAGCATCAGAAATGAATAGTTGAAAGAAGCCAGGGTATAACTTGCAATGCAATTGCAATGCAACCACTTTGTAAATAGAAGGCTGCACTGACCTCATGCCTAAGAGAATACAAATGTAGTTGTGCATGATTGTAATAATTCAACAATTGACACTGAAAGCTTTTTTAAAAAATATTTTAGTCATCTATATGAAATGCAAGTCATGCAACTGTTATGCTTCCATTACAATCAGCATTTAAATCAACACTAGCTTTGTGAGATGTGCCGCAATCATAAAATAATGGAATGGTGTTTTAAAAGGTAGTAGGAGTTAGCATCGCTTATCCTGTATATTCTCTTTTTCTATCACGTCACTGTAGGATTCCTGAATCTGAAAGTGTTGATTAATTTTCAATAACAGCATCTCTGATAGAACTTTTTGCAGCTGCCTGGTTTGCAATAATTCTCTCATTGATACATCTGAATGATGATTATGAGTGGTGTTCATCATGAAGAGGCAAGATTGCAAATATGATCTTGGATTGCATTGAAATATGTAGTATGCCAAAACACACACACACACACACACACACACATGCAGGGAGGAAAAAAGTATGTTCGTCTGATTGAACAGAATTCCAAATAAAGTGCCTGGATACTGTGTGACAGGGCAGGATTGTCAACCTGTTATGGACAAACTTGAAGTATTCAAATAATCTGGAGGAAAACCAGAGAACCAAATGTATACATCTGCAAAGCAATAAAGAAGTGAAGAAGATGAAAGGAAGCCCTGTGATTATACAAAAAACATGAGAGGAAAATGCTAAGTGCTTATCAGTCTTTTTTCACCCATGCCAGTGGGGGGAATGCATGGCAAGAATTAAGGGTTTAGAGGAACATGAAGAAAAAAAAAATAGATAGAAACAGAAATGGGGGGCTGGATCAGAAAGAAAAACATCTGCGGTAGAAGGAATGGGAGAAACGGGAACATATCATTTTGGAAGGAGAGAGAATGAAGATGAGACAGACTGAAAAACTGCACTTAGGTTCAGCCAAATGGTAAAGACACCCTTAGGATTCAGCTACTTGTCAGCTGTTTGGAATTTTCTACACTGACTTATAGACAACATTCCACACATGATCACATTCGCTCATTCAATTTATTTTCACTTTTTATCATGTATGTCTGATCTTGGGGGGGGGGGGGGGGGATTATGATTATCATCGTCTGCTTATAGTACTCAGTCAGCTTAGAGCTAAAGAGAGTTTTCCGAGTCGTGGCTTGTGTAGTCAACTCCAGAATGATTACCATCCTGCGTGTGGAAGTGAGAAAAAATGAATTTACAGTCCTCTTAAAAAATATTGAAATGTCAGGGCAAGCAAAGGAGATTCATCTTAATATTAAGTGCTATTTACCTAAATTTACCTTAATCTTTTCTGATAAAAAAAAAAAAATGCATGGTCTACCACTTAAGGTGTCACGTTTTAGTTTGACACATCTAAACCAAAATGGCAGGTAATGAAAGCTGCATTTTTGATAAATCTTAAACAGTGTATAGTATATGTCAGTGAATCAGCAATAAACTCCAACCAAATGACTTCAACACACAAAATGTTACACCCAACCCTACCAACAGGGGCAGTTGTACCCATTAAAATAGACTCTGAACTGCACGTCACTGGGAATGAAGTTGTAAATGTGTAAAATGTGTATGTTTGCATCTATATTTACTAAGCCTTTCTTGCATTTGTAATTCTGCTTTTGACCTTGATTGCCTCTGCATTTGTGATATTGACTTTGCCCTCATATTTTTATAGATACTGTACATAACCTGACCTTTGCCTGCTGATTACAGTCTTCTTATGAATGCTGATTTGGATTTGTTTGCCTGTTACAGTATATTCATTAAAACCCTGTAAAACTGTAATTTGACTCCCTATTTGTGACACTATAGTATATATGCCTTCATAAAACACTGGTTTCTCACACCCTGACAATGAGATGTATTTAATCATCTTTTGCTAATTGTGGTAAAGAGTGTAAAAATGTCCAGTGATCCAGGAATATTTAAGGATCCACCATCAACTCATACGAGATGAAGCAGGTCATTTTTAAAACGGTGCCAATAATTATGCATCTGATGAAAGTAGATCAGTATCAGTTGAACACCATGTTTGCATTTATTCTAGCAAAAGAGAAATGAAGGTGACACTTGCACAAAGTAGGAGAGAGAGTACAAAGCAAAACTATTTTACTCAAAAAAAAGAGAAATATATAATTTTTTATGTTAAAATGATATGCTTATCACATTTCTTTGTTCTGTTTAACCACAGAAAAAAAATGTAATTACTAAGTGCCTGATTAAATTTAACATTGTGTATGTAATATCCAATTTAGCAGAATACTAAATTATTAAATATCAGATGCTCATTAGAGCTGTCCAATTTTTGTGGTTGAATCTTAAATAATATGTTATCAATGACGTAAGACACTATGTAGTTTCTACAATTTCATTAAAACATAGTCTAGAACTCCCGGGTAAAAGAAAGTCATTTGAGATAATGTAGAAAATAAAAGTACAAAAAAGAAACAAACAAACAAAAAAAAAAAACCCACCACATTGGAGATTTACTAGTTCTTCAAATGTTCAGTATCTTAAGACTTTTAAAATATCTACGTCAGGTCCATACATTTTGTAACAAATACGTTTTTCGACATTTGGCCTCCGTGCACCACCACACTGAATTTAAAATGAAACACTCAAGATGTGAGCAAAGTCAAGACTTTCAGCTTTAATTCAAGGGTTTTGAAAAACGTGTGGCATTAACCATTCAGGAATTACAGTTATTTTCTCTCTCTCTCTCTCACACACACACACACACACACACGCACGCACGCACACACACACACACACACACACACACACACACACACACACACACACACACACACACACACACACACCATCTTGGGGGCTTATAAATAATGGAATAAATGGATTAACAAAATGCTGAGCTTTCCCATTATCATTATACAATACCATTTACTAATTATCCATTCAGGCTAGAGGATCTCTTAATGAAAAGTTTCCAGATAGAACTATATGAAAGAAAACCATATTATTGCAAACGCGTTATTGTTATCCTCCTATAGACTGCTAAACCTATCTGCGGCTCATAATCTGAGCTGAAACACAGGTCTCAGTGGACAAATATCCAACAACAACACAAAAATCTGACCACACTGGTTTACACACAAATTTAATTATTATTTTATTTTATTTAGGATATTTGTAAAGATGCTTTGTGACGGTGCCCATGAGCAATGAATAATTGAATAGCTCTACTGTGTGTTTTGTAGAAATAGACCATGGCACTTTTCAAATGACCAAAAAAGTGCAATCATAAAAACAGTTAAACAATGCTATATATTTAGAACTTTAGCAGTGAACTTTGAAAGTTTAGTGTTTTTTCAGACCCCAAGCATATCAGTAATGCAATCTTTGACTGATTTCTTCACTGCAACAGAATATCAGTCAAGCAAGATCTTTCATGTCTATTTTAATATTTAATATTAATATTAAAATAATAATCATAATAAGTCTTGGAATTACAGGTAACCACTCAAGATATGGGGGTTTTGTTTTCATTTATTTATACAAATAAGCCTGATATTGTTAGAATATGTATTTGTTGTCAATACACTAAATACAATAAAACCAGAACTATTTTTTAAATATATATTTAATCAAGAAAACAACAACTCTTAGAAACAAAAATATTATTTGGGCGTATAAATTTTAACCTGGATTTAACAATAATGACCATTTTTGGCAAATTACTCTTAAGTTCTCTAAGAGTTAAAATAAACTCATTAATTATGGCTAACAATATATATATATATATATATATATATATATATATATATAATTATTATTATTATTATTATTATTATTATTATTATTATTATTAATGTTTTTATTATGTATAAATATTAAAGATTTCACCGCAAAGCACAATAAATGCCATTTTTATTCAGACGCATTATTTTCCTAGCTGTTGTTATCACTAATTCCGGTAAGGTAGTTCATCACCGTACAGATGTACAGTATAACTATACTAAGATAAGGTGCTTATGAACTACTGAAGTGGTACCAATGAGAAACGGAAACTATTACAGGAGGAGACTGATAATGCTGCATTGTAACTGAACTGGCACACTTTTTTTTTCCATCTTCCCACCTGTTGCCAGTATGACTGACTACAGAAAGCACAAAATTTGCTTTTAAATAAATAAACAAACAAATAATTCATTAAATAAATAAAATGACTCAATCTACATATTGATGATAAATTGCATATTTACACACTGTTGTGGACAGATTTTTTAATTGTGGCAAAAACAGTGGAATTCATAGCGTTTCACAAAATAATGTAGATTGCTTTTTTGTCGATTGTAAATTTACCACTTGTTTCTGTTTAACACTAATGTGTTTTTGTGACTCAAAGAAACCTTGAACAAAATATTCTTTGACAGTATGTAATATTTTTTGCTCCTTTGAAAAGAAACTGTCTCTCATTCATACATATATTTCATCAAGGCTCAAAAAAAGTAAAAGAAACACTTTGAAAACACTTCAGATGTCAGTGGTACAAATATATGCTGGATATCTATACTGATATGGACTGGGTAATGTATTAGGGATGAAAGGATGCCACATCATTTGATGTAAATGAAAATTATCAATCTACAGAGGGCTGAATTCAAAGTCACCCTGAGAATCACTAAAAATAATTCAGCAGGTTAGTTCATATTGCTAAAATTTCATTGCAGCATCTCACAATGATACTCAGTAGTTTGTATGGCCCCCATGTGCTTGTTTGCATGCCTAACAAAGTTGGGGCATGGTCCTAATGTGACAGCATAAGGTCTCCTGAGGTATCTCCTCCCATATCAGGACCAGGGCATCACTAAGCTCCTGCACAGTCTGAGGTGCAACTTGGTGGCATCAGATGGACCAGAACATAATGTTCCAGAGGTGTGTTAGAGGATTTAGGTCAGGCGAGTGTGGGGGCATGTCTATGGTATCGATTCCTTCATTTTCCAGGAAGTGGCTGCAGGTGCCACATGACTCCAGGCATCGTTGTGCACCAGAAAGAACCCATGACCCACTGCACCAGCATAGGTTCTGACAATGGGTCAAAGGATTTCCTCGTAGGGTACCATTGTCTAGACTGTACATGTAGGTGTCTGTGTGTCCCTCCCCAGACGTTCACTAATCCACCACCACACTGGTCACAGCTTCACCAGACCCAGATCTGTCACATGTGCTCAAGGTGAATCCGCTCTCATTGGTGAACAGCTCAGGACACCAGTGGCAGACTTTCTGGTGTTCACTACCAAATGGCATCCAGGAGGAGTTGGACTGCCTGTGCAACACCTGTAGAGTCCAGGTATCACCTCATGCTATCAGTGGTAACACTGACCCTAGCCAAATGCCAAACAAGTGAAAGACAATTAGAAAAGATGAGTAGGGAAAAATTGTAAAAAACCATTCCTGTTTTGGGTGTCGTCTCATTGTTGCCTCTCTAGTGTACCTGTTTTTAATTTCATTAACACCAAAGCAGCTGAAACTGATTAACAACCCCCTCAGCTACTTAACTGACCAGATCAATATCCCTGAAGTTTAAGTGACTTGCTGCTGCAATACTGATTAAAAAGTGTTTCTTCTCAAGACCCAGGTGATGCTGTAGCCTCTTGCAGCCAGGGGCATAGAAAGAGCTGATTGGCTAAGCTCTCTGAGGGAAGGGATGTACTGTAATGCACTTAGCCCTCGCACATCAATCATGACTCTACAGCCAATCACAGTTATCTGTGAGCTCACGTAAAGTGGAAGCGCTGTCCTCAGTGTGTGTTATACCACTCCCAATGGTGCGTGACGAGCAGTTCTAAAAGGTGTGGTTGGTGGTATCACATGGCTTGAAGGAAGCACGTGATAACCTTCACCCTCCCTGGTTGGTAGTTGTAGCCTTGATGTGGAAGTTTCCTAATTAGCAAAAAAAAAAAAAAAAGACAAAATCATGGCGAAATCTGAATTAAAAATTTTTTGAGCACTATATATATCTTATCAAAAATATTTGAGGACTATACAATCCTAAAAAGATGCAGCAAATTGAAAACAAATTGATGGCTGTGTCAGGAAGCTGTAACATGGATGCAACAAAATTTTATAGAAAACATGGAATGAACAATATATATATATATATATATATATATATATATATATATATATATATATATATATGGATATTGTGTGTGTGTGTGTGTGTGTGTGTGTGTGTGTGTGTGTGTGTGTGTGTGTGTGTATATATATGTGTGTATGTGTGTGTTGAGTGTGTGTGTGTGTGTGTGTGTGTGTGTGTGTGTGTGTGTGTGTGTGTGTGTGTGTGTGTGTCATTAATGAATTAATGAGACATAATTTGTCATTTGCAGCATTCTAGCTCTAGAAATAAGCTTTTCATATATATATACTGTGTATGTATATGAGGTGATTGTAAAGTGCGCTGAACTGAAGCATCCTTTGTTGCTATTAAGTGTTGACATGAATTAAGTAATTAATTTTCTGTTGCATTCTCATACTTTTATTACTATAGTTTATGGTCTAAAAATGGATTGTTGTTGTTTTTCCCTATCTAAGTGTCTTGCTTTAAAACCATTATAATATTGCCTGCTTTTACAGAATGGCACATTACTGTAATGTGTATACTGATGTGATTTGTACAGTCAGACTGTATCGTTGTATTATGCTAGTAATTGTATCTTTTTGTTGAGCAGATTTTAAGCTTGATGTGAGGGATACACATCATGAGTGCACTATTCATATGTTTAACCTCCATAAAAGAAGGTGAAGAGGGCAGCTTTATTAGCCACTGGGCAATTGTGGAAGTCCCACTATCAGGAAATGTCACACAATGACCTTTATTCATCGCATTTGCATAGAAATGAGTGCAGATTTGAGCATACAAACAAATCTGTGTCGGTCAAATGACAGAAAAACAAGTGGTAATTTGAGAACAATCCAGATTTAAGCACAGCTTATTCATTATCTACATGTAATATGCATTAAGTCACAGCAAAGTTTGCTAAAATATAGTAAAGATGTTCCTTTTGGTGTTTAGGTTGCATGCATTCCAACTAGTAATGAACATGACTGTAAAGATCAGCCAAGAATGAAACTGGTGGTAAGAGAAAAAATATATATGGAAATTGTGTATGCTCCTTTTATAATCAGATTTGATCATACTTGGCTGGCTTTTATAACACAGCACACCAGCTGAGGTTTTCAATATAATGTTCTTAAAGAGTGTTCCAGAGCAGACAAAGCAATCACACTAGGTGGTTATTTAAGATGATGTCAGTTTCCACCGTGCTGATCTGGCATGCAACTGGTTCACTGATAATCCAGCTCTGACCAATATCTTTCAACACAGAATGTTTTCTACTCCAGAACTCTATGGAGCTTTTCTCTGCATGGTAGGACACTGTTTTGCAAGCTGTAGGAAATGCTTTAGAATGCAATAGATTGTTTTTGCATCTGAATTGGATTGGAGCTTCTTTTGTGTTGTGGGGCCCTTACTGGCTTTTACTAGTACAAATATCAACATTTTGCGAAGGGTGTGGATGTATTGAAACTACTATGAAGGCTAAGGAGGAGGTGTTAAATGGAATGTTTGTGGGTTTATTTGAATCAAGGACTGGTGGATGAATGACAATTAGAAGACACCAGTAATATCAATCTATGACAACCTTATCAATAATTGTGTACATTTATCTCAGCAAGCTGTCGCCCAGGTTTATCATCACAAACATCTTCCAAATCAAGCGAGTTTGGTCAAGTGAGTAAGAGACTACTGCTGTAAAATTAAAGCTGACCTTGTTGCAACATTTCAGTATGGTGCCCAACTTTAGACCTAAATTTAAGCATAATTTTATTTGGGAGGCATTATAAAGAAGGCACACCCAGGCTTATGCAATATCGTTTTTTAAGATATGTAAGCACAGCTTTTAACCATTGTCTTTTAAACATATACATTATAGCCAAAGGTCTTGAGACAGAAGTGAAATTCAATGTATTCCTGACAATCAGGTGGCACTGTGGCTCAGTAGTTAGCACTGTCGTCTTTCACCTCCTTCAATTCCCACCTCGGGGTCTGTGACCATCGAGTTTACATGTTTTTTCCTGTGCTTGCTGGGTTTCCTCCAGGTACTACTCGTCTGGCTGATTGGCATTCCCAAATTGCCCATAGTGTGTGAATGAGTGTGTGATAGATTAGCATCCTGTCCAGGGTCTACCCCCACTTGTGTCCTTGGGGTCACCTGGGATAGTGGTATACAATAAAGGATGGGTGAGTGAGTAAGTAATGTCAGGGAGAAAATCACAAATAATTTCTTATTTTATTATGTGAAATTAATATAAACCAACCCATATTATTAAGCAAGAAATCTTTTATTCTTTAAAACCTGCTGGATCCAGCTGGGCAATAAGTCAAAAAGATGTCTTTAGTACTCTGGTGTCACATGCTCAATCTATTTCTGCTTGATTGCTTCCTGAAGATCATGTACAGAAGAAGACATGCTTGACCGCTACTGCCTTCTTCACCAGTGTCCAACAGTTTTTTTTTTCAGGTTTAGGTCTGTAGATGACCCAGGCCATGGCCCCAGAAGCTAAATACACCACTTCTTTTTCAGTTTGCATTCACATGACATATGTTGTTTTAGCACTTTTGGCAACCTCTGAATATAGCAAAGCATTTTTAATATATACACTTACAGTATGATAGTGTGAGCATTATACTGTAGGCATTATAGTGTTTCCTTGCGTGAGTATTATACATACAGTATGTGCATAATGGGGTTGAACCCAGCATGATGCATATACAGTAGAAAGACTTTACAGATGTGGATTTTTGGCAGATGTTTAGATTTCTTTTTTTTCAGCACCTATTTCAAAACAGAACTGAAAATAAATCAGAAATAAGCCAAAACATGCTAATATGTTAAGCTTTCTGACTTTCTTGAATCAGGTTCAAGCTCACAGAACTGTCAACTTTATTGCTGTACAGATGTTGGGACACAGCAGGTTTTAGGCTGATTCTAAGTTAGAAGAGCTTTGTTAAAAAAAGGAACCAAACACATATTTAAAATATTATTAAGCCCTTATGTTTTCTTCTCTTACCTGAACATACTGTACTAGAAATTTTCATACAATGGAATGAGTATTCATTCAGAAAGGGGCGGGGGGGGGGATGGGGGGGTTGATAATCTGTTCAACAGATCTGTAAAACAATTGTTCTGATTGTTTCTCTCTTGTTGAAATGAATGCATCTTTCTATGCATGTTTGCCCCATATGGAGTAAAAATGGGTAATAAGATGTGAATTCTATCTTCTATTCCATGGTCAGTAAACTCTGTGAGAACAAGTGTCTCCTGCTTGTCTTTACTTCAGACTGTCATACACTGGGTCTTTGGCAGAGAAAGGGCCACTGATTGACTTGCATTTCTCATGGCTTCACAGCGGTCAGAAACTCTTTGTGCAAGTCAAACAATTTTTTCATCCTGCTTTGAAAATCTAAACATGCATCTCTTATTGGAATAACTGTAACCTGATTGAAGAAGTATTGTCCATGAAAATGAAGCATTTTTTCAAAAACGTGTTGATCAAAGCCCTTTTATTTTACTCCCAATCAATACTGCTTTTGTGCCTGTTGTTGCTACTCTTCATGCATTTCATGGTGATATTTTCAAAAGGATATTAAACAAAGAGATAACATTAAAGCACTCAAGAGACATACAAGCATATTGTGTGCAAGAGATACATGTGCTTTGTGTGAGAAGCTACTCCAGTTTCTCCAGTTGAAATTTCTGAAAGTACCATGGCTGTATATGTACAGTAGCTGAATGTTGGGCGAATGAATACATACATGGTTAAGTAACATGGCGACAAACAACTATTTGACAGCGTCATACAAATTCCTGCTGGGTAATCTGTCCCAAAAATGGACAGATGAAATTAAATCCCTAAAGTGGATGGGTGTGGCTGGAACAAATAATCACTGTAAAATATATTGGGCCCTTATTAATACAGGCAACAGTGGATGTGATTGTAATTATGAATATAACCTTAACCTTATACACATCTTATTTTCATTTGAGGGTTTTTCAGCACCTTATATTAAACCGGGCTTGATTGAGTTGTGCATATAAAAAGATTTAAATTCCAGTTGAAGAGCACACTCTGCGTTTGTCTGTGCATCTGTGTATGTATGTGGAGAGATAAAGAAAAAATTACTCCTCCTAGTACTGTGTATACTGTAACAGAACACAGTCACTGAGATCACATAGTGTCACGTGTAAATATTATATTAGGGCCAAACATTAAGTTTCTCAAGATTTATTTCATGGCCAGAAAAAAAATACCAGAGATGAAAATATTACAGCTTCAACCTTGGAATGATGGATAAAGACATACTAGATATTCTCTCTGGCACTGCAGCATGAATACTGTATATCCCACATCATTAGCCTACCTCACCTTAAGCAAATTATGGAAGCTAATAGACTTTAGCAGCTGTTCCTGTCAAATAATTAACTGGAGGCCACACATTAAGAACAATGTTCCACAACATTTTAAGTTGTGACCTCAAGTTTTTCAATTCTTGACATGACACAACTTAATAATTCTTGACCATAAGATCCTTTTTTTTTTTCATCGTGTCAATATAATAATTCCTGGCCATGCCTTATTAAAAATAACAACCATAACACATTAACAGCTCCATGTAATGGTATTCTGACAAAGTTTCATATTTTATGGTATTTCTGCTCCTTCCAAGGTCATAGTGTGATTTGAATGGGAAAGTGTACTGTATACTTTAGATTGAGTATTTCATTGCATCGAAGTGAGAGGTTTTCACAAATGAAGGCCTTGGCATTTGGTAGAAAACGTACATAATTCTAGCATGAGCCAATGGCTTTGTGTGACATGGTCATACTCTATAGATGTAATTAGGCTGCACCAAAACATACATTACATCATTGCTGGTTTTGAAAGTTTAAAAGTAAAATGAGATAAAATAAAAGATAAAAAGATCAAAAATAATAAAATATTAAATGATGTCAAGATCATTTTAAATGAATAACCCCAACATAAGACAACAAAATATTAACAAATACATATAGCATTTGTGGTGCTTAACATCCACTTAACAAACCGTCTGCATATACTGTACTTCTATGGTCATGTAACATATGAAACTCGATAATCAAATTATGTTAAAAATGTTATGCTGATGTTAAACTCAAAAAACAAATTACGTTTATTTACAAACTTAATAATGTTTAATGTATGTAAAATACATAATATACTTACTGTACTATCAATATATACAAGCTACACAAGGCCACAATCTTACTTTCAGTTTAATTTTCTTTTGAATATACACTACCATTCTAAAATGTGCACATGCCTTCTAATTTCATGGTCTTTCCTCATTTTTATTTCTTTCTACATTGTAAAACAATGCCAAAGACCACCGAAATCTCCTTTGATCAGTTGATATTGAGATGTGTCTGGTACTTATGGACTGTAAAGACTACAATGGCTTTAATTTGAGGTGATTTTAAATTGTGGTTTTTGAGGCTAGTAACTCTAAATGAATGTCTCATTGGCAGCAAAAGTAGGTTTTGGTCTTGCCTTACTGGGATAGTTTTCATGAGAGCCAGTTTCATCAGGATGCTTGATAGGTTTTTACAAATCCTCTTGACAATACTGTAATACTTGCAATA
>JAAGKR010000369.1:127926-160031 GCA_011419295.1 Clarias macrocephalus
TGCATCGAAGTGAGAGGTTTTCACAAATGAAGGCCTTGGCATTTGGTAGAAAACGTACATAATTCTAGCATGAGCCAATGGCTTTGTGTGACATGGTCATACTCTATAGATGTAATTAGGCTGCACCAAAACATACATTACATCATTGCTGGTTTTGAAAGTTTAAAAGTAAAATGAGATAAAATAAAAGATAAAAAGATCAAAAATAATAAAATATTAAATGATGTCAAGATCATTTTAAATGAATAACCCCAACATAAGACAACAAAATATTAACAAATACATATAGCATTTGTGGTGCTTAACATCCACTTAACAAACCGTCTGCATATACTGTACTTCTATGGTCATGTAACATATGAAACTCGATAATCAAATTATGTTAAAAATGTTATGCTGATGTTAAACTCAAAAAACAAATTACGTTTATTTACAAACTTAATAATGTTTAATGTATGTAAAATACATAATATACTTACTGTACTATCAATATATACAAGCTACACAAGGCCACAATCTTACTTTCAGTTTAATTTTCTTTTGAATATACACTACCATTCTAAAATGTACACATGCCTTCTAATTTCATGGTCTTTCCTCATTTTTATTTCTTTCTACATTGTAAAACAATGCCAAAGACCACAGAAATCTCCTTTGATCAGTTGATATTGAGATGTGTCTGGTACTTATGGACTGTAAAGACTACAATGGCTTTAATTTGAGGTGATTTTAAATTGTGGTTTTTGAGGCTAGTAACTCTAAATGAATGTCTCATTGGCAGCAAAAGTAGGTTTTGGTCTTGCCTTACTGGGATAGTTTTCATGAGAGCCAGTTTCATCAGGATGCTTGATAGGTTTTTACAAATCCTCTTGACAATACTGTAATACTTGCAATATCTATTTCAGAACAGCTGACCTTTACATCCTAAAATAACAACTGACTGTTGTTGTTTTTATTTAAATACCTAATGTCATATTTACAATTTCATAGATTTTATATATATAAAGTGTATTGTTATAGAATGTAGAAAATAAATCCAAACTTGTTTCCAAACTTTTGACTGGTACTGTAATACAATGAACTTAATCATGAATCAAGCCCAGCAAACCAGTGCTAATGATATAACCAGCAAGAGACAAAGGAGAAAAATCAATTTGGAAGTGAAACAAAAGGGTATTAAGCAACATGAAGGTAAAAAATTAGTGACTGATACTGCTCATGTTGCACTTGTACACTGCAGGTAAACTGCAGGTACACTTCCTGCTAATAGGAGGTTTTCCACATGTCTCACACTCAACTTAAAATGGATTAAAACGTTTTTTTTTTTTTCTCTTACCATTCTACACACAATACTCCATAATGACAGTAAAAAATAGGTATTTGGGGTGATTTACATGAAAAGAAATGAAATATTCCATTTACATAAGTATTCAAACCCATCACTTTTACTTCAATCACCCAGTACTGGGCTTAAAATTGGTATTTTTTTCTCAGTCCTAGTAAAGACACTGACCTCATTCCTGACTAGGCTGTAGACAAGTGCCTCAAAATCTCTGTTGTAACTTCGCAGTGAACAAGACACTTTCTTTCACAAAGCAAATGTGAAAACCACATAAACCTCATCTACCCTTGATTGCTGTATCACAGATTGGGCTCTAGAACTAACAGTCTGTCTCATCTCAACATTTCATCATTGTTAACTACTGACCTCCTGGTCCTCCATAAGCCTTATGTTAGGTGTCTTTTCCTTTCTGACAAAACTCCTTTCACTGTTCTTCAAAACTTTAACAATAACCTCTAACAAGGTCTAATCCTCTTTCCTACTCCTTCTTTTTAATTCCTTTTCACTACCATTTAACAGCCCCTTCAGCACACAGGAGATGGAATTCCCTGGACCTGGATTTCTTCCACCCCTCACCAGCTACAGACATCACTACAGTACTTTACACCTCTTATCATTACCTCGTATCCTTTTCCTTTACCACTCGTATCCTGCCTAAAACCAACCATCAACAATTCTTTTCAATTCCCAAAAAGGACATCAGCATCCACTCTATTACCCCTTCCTCTGTCTTCCTGTACCCTCTCTACCCCTTCTGTTCCTCTAGCCCTGTGCTCTTTGGCTATCAGATGTACTGTTCAGCAATCAAAGAGAGTTAAGAGCTGGAGAGAGAAAGGGGAAGAAATAACAACTTGTTGCAGATCTTAACTTGTTTTATATTCTCCTGCCTAAATTCCAATGTGCTAAAACTTTTGCTCCCTTCTACATATAGGCTAGACGTTTCTGCATATAAGCCTTTGCAAGCTCTACAACATCTTCTCTCAACGCACCTCCACTCCTACCTAAAACCAACAGTATAGTTTCTGGACTCTCCTTAACCTTCATTAGCAAATTTTCCAACCTGATAACATAATAAATCCAGCACATCATTTCATCCTCCAATACCACCCCCAATGCGATTAGATCCAATCCCTTGCACAATGCTCCAGGCCAAGACCTTCTTCACAACTATCATCAACAAGTCCATATCATCTGGTCATTTTTCTGCTGAATTTAAGGGTTACTCCTATCTTCAAGAAACCCACCCTGGGTCCAGCATACATCAGCAGCTCTTTTGGCTGTTACCAGTATCAGCTTTTATTATTTATCTGTAAATGTATCTTTATCTCTCATGGAACAACCTCAGTGACGTTGACTGGATTCAAATGACCCTGACAATCAATGACACGGACAAGCTGGATTTACAAAGGCAAATTCCACAGACACACTTGTCTGGCTGATATCCCATGCTGCTACTGTAGATAGGCCAAACTGTCATCTATTCTCATCATCCTGGGCCTCTCAGCAACATTTGACATGGTAAACCACACGATTATCTTTTCCATCCTTGCGAACCTTGAAATTTGTGGCATGGCAATAGTTTGCCTTCTGTGTAGATGGTCTGTCATGTGAGGTGACATGGATTGGTCACATCTGCCCAAAACATACACTGGTGTCCCATATGGCTCGCTACTTGGTCCTTTTCTGTTCTCCCTTTATACTCAATCTGTTGGTGAGGTCATATTCTTACATGGATATACTTCCATGCCATTGTTATGCAGACAACACTCAACTTCTTCTCACCTTTAATGCAGAATGCAGCTGGATGAGTTGATTTTAACCTTCCTACAGCTGTCTCAACTCACTCACACCACTCACCTATACAATCCCACCACTTAATTTTCTCTACTGGCCACCCACATCACAAATACTTGCCTACATTGCCAAAAATAGTCCAGGACCTACTTATTTCAACCCCATACTACACTATGTTCCTGCCGATCCTCCAGCACTGCTTAAGTGGTTCCACTATCTTTCAGGAATCTAGAAAAACATGCACCTGGACTGTTTAGCACCTACAGTAGGTTGTGGAATGAACTTTCTCCAGATATCTGTACAGCTGAGCCACTGGCAATCTTTAAATCACATCAAAGGTTAAACCCCACCAAAAACATACAAAAATATATCTCTCACTCACTCATCATCTATACCGCTTAATCCTGTATTCAGAGTTGCGGGGGGTCTGGAGCCTATTCCAGGAGACTTAGGGCATATGGCAGGGTACACCCTGGACAGGGTGCCAATCCATCACAGGGCACACACACACACACACACACACACACACACACACACACACACACACACACACACTCACTCACTCACTCACTCACTCACTCACTCACTCACTCATACACTCACTCATACACTCACTCACTCACTCACACACTCACTCACTCACTCACTCACTCATACACTCACTCACTCACTCACTCATACACTCATACACTCACTCATACACTACAACACACTACAACACACTACAAAAAAGTACATGAGTCGTTCTGCCGAAGAGCATCTGATAAATGATGTAAATGTTGTGTCATCAGACCAGATGATTGTTTTCTTGTTTTTGTTTTCTCTTTGTCTGAGGGTCCATCATGGGCTTTTTGACAAAACGTGCCTTGTTATGTGTCTTTTTTTTTTTTTTTTTAACAGAGGAATGGTTTCTGTCTGGCCATTCTACATAGAGGCCAGATTGGTGGAGTGGTAGTTGTCCTTCTGTAAGGTTCTATGATCTCCACAAGGGAACTTATAATCTTATTTATAGTGACATTTGGGCGCTTAGTTACCCGTCTGCCCAATGTCCTTCAACGGAGCTGGGCAGACAGATCTGGGAAGACTATTGGTTATTTCATATCTCTTCCATTTAATAATGATAGAAGATGCTGTGCTCTTTCAATGCTGCAGAAATCTTTGTGTATTATTCCTCATATATGAGTCATGACAAAGTCTCACTTTCTCTCAACCTCTTGTCTTATTTTTTAATAAACTAAAAAAACACTGCGCATCCAGTTGTACTTTGCGATGATAGAGAATAGGGTGTAGAATTATGAGAAACAAGGGATTTGGGTCCATTTTAATGAGTGTGAAACATAACAATGTAGAAAACTTGAAAGGATCTGAATACTTTCAGATAAAGTTTTAAGGAAAACTGATCCTTAACTCCCTGGAAACTCATTGTCACTGCTTCTATAAGTTTTGGAGACCATTACAACGCATACTATTGCTGTTTAACAGTACTGTGGCATAGCAGTTAGCACTGTGGCCTTGTACCCCCAGGGATGAGGGTTCGATTCCTGCCTTGGGACAAGTTTGTATATTCAATTCAATTCAATTTTATTTGTATAGCGCTTTTAACAATTGTCATTGTCGCAAAGCAGCTTTACACAATCAAAAGAATTATTTACGTTTGTATGGAATGTGAATGTTTATGAATCAAAATGGTCAGATAGTCCCTGATGAGCAAGCGGAAGGTGACAGTGGCAAGGAAAAACTCCCTGAGATGGCAGTAGGAAGAAACCTTGAGAGGAACCGGACTCAACAGGTAACCCATCCTCATCTGGGTAAAACAGAAAGCAGGAATTGATCTGCATTCAAACTGTGTGTTAGGTGGCAGGCATTTCAGTATAACAGTTGATGTCAATTGATGTTAATATGGAGTCCAGGTAGTTATTGGAGGATCAGGTAGACTTGTAGGAAATTCCAGTCCTGAACTATCGAGCGACTGCAGCCAAGTCAAGTCCTCAGAGAAACAACTGTCATCATCAGTCGAGGCCAGAACCATCTTCATGGTAGAGTGAAATCGTCCCAAGAGACACAAGGGGCATCCATGTGACGAGATCTCCAACCAGAAGCGGGGCACCAGGATGAGTCAGACAGGTCCAGAGGGCAGAGGAGAGCTCAGGAACAACATGTGTAGCTTGACAGAGAGAGGGAAAGAGAAAGAGGGGAGAGAGAACAATATTCTCCCTGTGCTTGGTGGGTTTCCTCCAGGTACTCCGATTTCCGCCCACAGGCCAAAGACATGCAGATTAGGAATTCCCAAATTGCCTATAGTATAGTGTGTGTGCCCTAAAATAGATTGGCAACCTGTCCAGGGTAAACCCTGCCTCGTGCCAAAAATCTCCTGGGATAAGATCTAGGCACTAGAAGATGAATGAATGAATTAAAACACTGAAGCAAAGATTTCTTACAGTACTAAACTTTCTGCAATTTCCCTTGTGGAAGGCTGTGTATGTAAATGTGCATGTAAATGTGCCTACGAGATCCTGAATATTCATGTGAATATCATGCACTATAAAAGCAAATGTGTTCACTGTAAAGGTTTTGTAAATCTACTGGAAAAGTCACTGCTTTCACTGATCACTTTATTGTTAAAAGCCTCATAAGATCTACATTTTTAAACTTTTCTTTTATATGTAAATTACAACTGAATATACATGTAGATGACTGTGTGTCATTCTATTTGGGAGATCACTTTTAGTATTGCTGTTAGCATTTGAGCTGACTGATAACCTGATTTGTTGATGGCTGCATATTAGCAAACTGTAGATGTAATACAATGCCATTATCTGTACCTGTATCTGTGCTTCAGATATTTGCATCTGAAGGTGAATTTAGATTTAAACAGGTCTGTGTCCAAACCTGTGTCCATAACTGATCTCATGCGGAAAGCAGTTTTTGTTTCTTTATGTCCCTACTCAGTAATTATTTGTGTGTGCGCATGTCTGTCTAAAAATTATGTTGATCAGTTGAGGTGGTTTGGACACCTGATAAGGACATCCCCTGGTCGACTCCCATTAGAGTTGAACCAGGAGCAACCAGTGGGGCAGAGGCCCCGGGGCTGACCCAGGACATATTAGATATGGACTCTTGACTTCTTTACTGGTTATACTGGATTGGATTGTAACTTCTCTTTTGGCAAAAAAAAAAAAAAAAAAAAAAAAAGTCCAACAATGACCCCTGACATTAAAACAGCATTAGATCTCAGCAGCCTGTGTAGCTCTGGAAGATATGAGAATATTTGTGGTCATTAGCAAAATAAGAAAAATGAGTCCTTAAGAATCATCCTCTACTGTGTAAAATTTGGGGTAAGTAGTCTCATGATGCCATAGATGGTTGCTTGGAGAAACACCTGCACCTCTCAGCTTTTCTCCCCCCACCTCCATCCTCAAAAGAGTAAATATACAGCTCTAATGTTTCCCCTCTTTATTGGTATCTTACGTCTCTTATTGGTAGATTGGAATAAGATTCTAACAAGAGACCTCTAAAGTATTTTTGGATGCTTGGTTGTTTTGTGTTAGGAGATGATATTGTTTTCATAGGTTTAGGAGGATGGAAACAATGTCTTCTCAAGATCACACACTTTTTTTCTTCACAGTAGTTATAAAACACCTGAATTAATCAACATCTTTAATTGAAAGTAATCTCAGCTGCGTTTTGCATTGATGTAATTAACTTTTCATTTGGACACTTTGTCTCCTAAAGGAAATAATTTAGATAATTGGAATTGTTTTTAATCCATGTGTTCTACTCCTGTAAAAAATAAATAAATAAATAAATGAATAAAAATTCTAATCACAGTTTTAAGAGATCCAAATACAGTGTTTAATTGTTATGTAAATGGAACACGATTTATAAGAACGTCTCAAATGTGATTCATAAGGGAAAACTGTAGGGTAGGTGACTCAATTATGTTTACCTAGTTCAAGATCATTTTCACACTTGTTTACTCTCTAAGGAAAAAAATGAAGAAAACAATTAACTTGTGAGAAAGAAGACAAACAAAGGCAATTTAGCAAGTGTTTTGTGTGTGTGTGTGTGTGTGTGTGTGTGTGTGTGTGTGTGTGTGTGTGTGTGTGTGTGTATATATATATATATATATATATATATATATATTATATATATATATATATATATATATAAAGGCAATTTAGGCATATACATATGTAATTGCATCACATTTTCCAGATATTTCCATTATATTCTTAATCATAAAAAATATAAAGATGTGAAAGTGAATCTTTAACACAAGATTTAATTTGTGTGTGTTTGCTGGAATGCATTTCTGTCGTCAAGAAATGTTTCATAATATTTCTTTATAACCATTTCTGCACTGTATAGTAAAGGACATGTTAAAAAACAGATCCAACAGTACAGTACAGACCAAAATTTTGGATACACCTCCTCATTCAAAGAGGCTGAATTTTTATTATGGCAAGAAAAAAGCAGCTAAGTAAAGAAAAACGAGTGGCTTTAAGAAATGAAGGTCAGTCAGTTCAAAAAATTGGGAAAACTTTGAAAGTGTCCCCAAGTGCAGTCACAAAAACCATCAAGCGCTACAAAGAAACTGGCTCACATGCGGACCGCCCCAGGAAAGGAAGACCAAGAGTCACCTCTGCTGCGGAGGATAAGTTCATCCGAGTCACCAGCCTCAGAAATCGCAGGTTAACAGCAGCTCAGATCAGAGAGCAGGTCAATGCCACACAGAGTTCTAGCAGCAGACACATCTCTAGAACAACTGTTAAGAGGAGACTGTGTGAATCAGGCCTTCATGGTAGAATATCTGCTAGGAAACCACTGCTAAGGACAGGCAACAAGCAGAAGAGACTTGTTTGGGCTAAAGAACACAAAGAACACAATAAAGAAAACTCTTTGAATGAGAAGGTGTGTCCAAACTTTTGGTCTGTACTGTCTGTATATATATACAAAACACCTGCTAAATTGCCTTTGTTTAAAAGATAATATATATGCATACTGTGCAAGAAAAGGCAACTGCAAGCTATATTAATTCTTATTGTTAAAAATGACATGAATCATGGTGCAAAATCCAATAAAGCTGGACTAGTTAATACCCAGATTTTTTTTTGTTTGTTTGTTTGTTTTGGAGTGGACTAAACTAAGTACATGAAAATATACTGTAACAGAGTTTACAGGGTTGCAGGGGGCCTGGAGTCTATCCCAGGAGACAGACTGGACAGGGTGCCAATCCATGACACAATTGGGAATGCCAATTAACCTAATAAGCATGTCTTAGGACTGTGGGTTGAAACTAGAGCACTTAGAGGAAATCCACCATGCAAAGGGACAGCATGCAAACTCCATGTACACACACCAAGGCAGGACTCAAACCTGGACCCCACAGTGCTAATGACTATGCCACCATGCTGCCAATTTCATTGTTTCTAGTTTTTTTCCCCCAAATATAAACAGTGCAACTTCTTTACCCCGTGACCCTGAGGATAAGGCGGTATAATGACGAGGGAGTGAGTGACTGAATTAAACTGTCCTCTTTTTGACTATGTAAATACTAATAGTTTGGCATAAAAAGTTAGTCATTGTTGCTGTTAAGTCCTGTTGGACCTGTTCTGTAAAATGTCCTTTACCATACAGTGCACAAATAGTTATAAAGAAATATTACGAAATATTTCTTGTTGACAGAAATGCACTCCAGCAAACACACACAAATTAAATCTTTAGTATAACTTTGTTATAAGATTCATTTCACATCTTTATATTTTTTATGATTACACATATAATGGAAATATCTGGAAAATGTGATGCAATTACATCAAGATAGAAAAGTTTCTAGAAATGGTGCTTATTTCCATGCAGGTGTGAGTTGGCATTCATGATGCTTGAGGCCACATTCATTAACATCTCTGAGCTTAATGGAAGTGGCACATTGCAAGTGCAGTGCTGCATATAATGCGCTTTCAGTGTTTATTTATTAATTCATCCTTAGTCACTACTTAACCCTGCTCAGCATCTCTGTTGTTTAAATTACTACCTTTATACTTACTTGTCTGGGAAGCAATCTACTACCTTGGTTAGCAAGAAGGCACAGAAATAATTGGATGAATGTATACGATTGGTCAAACTACAAGGGTTAGAAAAGATTGGAGAAGATTTAACATGCAACTTAATAGTTGAAATAACAGATGTCTGAGAAGGCAGATCTGTCCTTGATTGTTGACTTATTGTGTTGTATTGTATAATTTCCTCTTTATCCATGTCAAACAACCAACATCATCAAAGACAGTGTTATAGAAAAAAGAAAATCAAAAAGGTAGCTAAGGCTCTATGTTGTTGAATGGAGGATCTGAGGATCTGAAGCTTGAGCCTTGCCGTTGGTGGGTTGCCACACCTCATACTACCCATCCACTCCATGCAGTGCCGATCCCAAGTTAGAAAAATGTGAGGGTTGTATCAGGAAGGGTTTCAGGTATAGATCCTGTGCCAAGTAGTGTGTGGATTGAATGGTCCACTGTGGTGACTCTTTGATGGGAGGAGTCGAAAGAAAGTTTGATACCACATTATTGGAGGACCCCCAAGGTGTGTCAAACTCATTGGCAACATAGTGAGGACAGGATGAGCAGCTCGTTAGAATTTGGTGCAATCTGATCAGGTATAGGACGGTCATGTTATAATATCATTGAACCTGGTGAGCGTGTGATCATGTGTGTGATAGGAAATCATGGACATGATAGACGCACCGAGAACCTGACAGAGACATGGCTAGGGAGTACTAAGAACCTGATAAATGCACTTTTTCCATTTTGACCCCATTCCCTCTGCATTCTTTGATATTTTTAGAAAGCAGTTAAGACTTAATTGCTTTCATCACATTGTGACGGGGGCCTAAGAAAATAAGTTGGTGAGAAGCACAGGGATACCTGTTTTTAAGCTCATGTGAATCATGGAGGTGGATTCATCATGATCTAGAATCCTACGATGGTCATAAAACATTTCAATGCATCATATTTCATCAGGAGTTGCGTGGATTTGCAGAGAATTGGTGCCTCGCTGGATTAAATTCGGAGCTCAGTTTATTTGCATTTTGTCCTCATGGGTTTCTTTTGGGTTCTCTGGTTTCCTTCAGCTCTCGAAATAAAACAAATAAACAAACCTAAGTGGATGAATGACTCTAAATTGCTTTTCTAAATTGCTGTTCTATCCATTTCTACCTTGACTCCAGTGTTAAAGCAGTTACAAAGGATAAATAAGTGAATGCTGTATCTTTGGGAGAATTGATTTGTAAAGACTTTTTACTCCACCTGTATAAGGTGCAGAATTACAGATATACAAAAAAGGATTGGACAGATTTAAGACGTACAGCACTGCAATAGCCATCTATGATAATGAAGGCGTGTGGAATCACTTGTACAGGGGGAAAAAATTATAATAAAAAAACTATTCTCATTGTATGAATATTATATATCCAGTTAAAGCAAGTAAATAAATCAAACTTCTTTGTCTTTCTATTACTAGATAGCAGAGTTTAATTACTTCCACTAAGATATTTTTGTATAAAATATGTACATTTTTATGTTTGAATGAAGAATTTATAGAACAGAATATTTTTTATTAACCGAGACTTTACAGTATATGATTGTATGAGTGATATGAATCTATATAAAGGTGCCTTCTTGATTGAAAAATTTGGGAGATGAAAGGAGGAATGCTTTAGATCAGGGACCACTATGCTTTGGTTGTAAGTATCTCTTTGAAGAACTCCCAATGCTTCTTGTGGGCCTGAGCAACACAGTTATATGTGGTAGTCAATAATGTATGAGCTGCATTGGGGGAATGCCCATCCTTCATGTAATTGTAATGGAAAGTATACAAACAGGGCAAAGGCGATTCTAGATTTTAGCCCTTAGGGGGGCTCAGCCTACAGTGAGAATGTATGATGTGAATGGAAAAGGGCATAGTTCTCATTTGTGTTGTGTGTGTATATGTGTATATGTGTATGTACAGTATATCACTTCTCTCCCTCCGTCAGCAGATATGCAAATTGTTATGGTAGGTAAAAAAAAAAAAAAAAAAAAAACTGTAAAAGATATGTGAGAATGTGAGAGTTCTGACGGGTGAGAGAATGTAAGAGAGATTTTAGTTAATATGTTAATGTTAATATGTTAATTATGTTGATTGATGGTAATCAATTTAGCATTTATTACTTGTTGCATGGTTGGATTTGGATTTGTCTGTGCTCTCTCTCTCTCTCTCTCTCTCTCTCTCTCTCTATCTCTATCTCACACACACACACACACACACACACACACACACACACACACACACACACACACACACACACACACACACACACACTCCACTGCACTCTCTCTTTCTATTAGTACAAACACAAGCAAGCACATTTTTCTTTGCATTTTTAAATGCAAAAGTAGATTTTTAAGGAAGAAAAGTAATAGGTATGACTGGAACAATACTGACTTTATTTTCCATTGACCTGTTTTCATACAGTATGTGGTGTCTCTCTCCCACACACCTTATCCTGACGCAATGTCACAGTAAGTACATGTCTAAGACAATCACACATACCCTAAATGCATATCAAACTTTGTATAATGCTAGGTTAAACTTAATACTAAGCTCAACTACTAAATTACAGCCTTATTTAAGGCAAGCTCAGTCCATTGTATAGTGACTAAATTAAGGTGAACTGTAATCAGTGTAGACAAGGCGTGTTTGTTTAATGCTCCAGCTGACATTTGTTTTTGGTGCCTAAAACTCTCTTTCTTCTCATTCCTCCTCTAAAATACACCATTACAGTGTCTACTGTATGTAAAAGAACTGTTAAGCCACTGCGCAACAAGCTGGAAAAGGGAAGCTACTGTATAGGATCTTCCTATATGAGGTCACTGTAGGGAAAAATCGAATTTGCTTGCATGCACTGGCGAATTTTTTGATTTTGCAAACACACTGAAGACTAATCTAAATATAAAAAAATACTGAAAAGTGAATTTTGCATAATACAGTAGGTTCCCTTTGATAATATTAGTGCATACATACATGCAGTAGAATGGCAGAGAGGAGTCAATGTTAAAACAGCCAAACAGGATATCAAAGTCAATGGCAAGAAAAGAAAAAAAAAAAAAAACAGGATCATGAACTAGGATAACAAACTCAAAACCAAAAGGCTTAGTAATTGCTGTTATCAGTTGTGAAGCAAATACCTCACAAGGGGTGAAGTGCAGAGAGTCTGTGGCTGAGGTGACTGACAACTGATGACTGTTATCAAAACTTCAGAAAAAGGGAACATAAGCATTGGCTTGAAAGTTGCAGTGTGCTAGCTGTGTCTGTAGGCAGTACTGCATTGTGATGATTGGAATCCAGAGTGAATGCAAGCTGAGAATAGGCTGTGCAAATTCAGAAAATAGTTATAAAAGATTTTCTCTTTCAATGATATCTTTACGTTTCATACATTGGAGGACACAAAACTAGTATCAGAAAAAAAAAATTTTTGTAAATCTATGTGTCTGTATCTCTGAATGTCTGAATATCTGTCCAGCCGAATTTGTCACAGCATCACGTAAAACTGGCTCGACAGAATTTAATTAACCTTTGCCAGTCCTTCTGTATTTGCCTGAAGTTAAATCTGCACCATAAATTAAATCAAAATGTTGAGTAGAAAGGAAGTCATGAGCCGTTTTGTGCCAGATCACTTCACAGCAGCCAATGCTTCTTTCGAACGAATACAGTGCTTTTGACTCAACAGGGCCAATCAAGATGATAGTTTACCGTAAGTACATTATTTAGAACTCTAGTATGCAGAACACACAGAAACAACCAAACTGTTCCTACGAAGCACAAACAAACATGCAGCACAAAATGGCTTACACAACTTTATGGCATGCAACTTTTAAAAACTGAATCTTTGAAGATTTTTAGACAGATCGTTGTTTGTTTATTCTTATGTTTATAACTCATTTATGCAGTTATAAGGCAGACATGTATGTAGGCTTAAGTGCTTTAGCTTTAGAAAAGATAATTATTCTTTATAGTTGAATAAGAATAATCTAATTTTTGCTGTAGGACAAGAATATTGTCTGTAGTTCAGATCTCTAGACATGTGCCATTCCGGAAAGTGTTTGCTTAAGATGCTTTGGTTCAATTCAAACCAAAAAAAAAACATAAAAAATGACAAAATAAAAGAGAGCAGTCTGAGGACAGTTTGTGGAATGTTTACTGCTGTGCATCAGTTCACACAATCGGTTTTTATCATTTATGTTGTTAGTGAGCCGCCACGTCCGCTGAAATAGAAAAAGGGGTTTTTTTATGGTAAAAATCTACTTTTCTTCTCCGTGCCTGCTAGGATTTTCTTGTTAGTAATGTTGGCAGCTCTGAGATTGTTTTCCCCAACATTGCTCTGGGGGAGGCACAGTGTCGTATTAAACTCTTTCCCTGACACTAAGTGAAAACCCTGCAATAAATGGTCTTGCACATGTGTCACAGATGTTTCTGCATCTCAAGATGCATCTTGGGCTATCGCAGATAATAATGGCAAATATGCTGTCCGAATTTGTTACCATGTACTAGTCTTGGGTGTGCATCTCTTTCTGTAAAATGAAATGCTTTATAAATTAAACAAATATACCAAGTATGCAGGAATTGTCATGCAGGAATTTATCCCTAACATATTTGGCACAAGTGATGCCAAAAAAAAAAAAAACCCTCAGTATGAAGACCAGGCAGTAGCTACAGAATAATCTTAACATAGTGACGTGCAAGTGTGACAGAATTTAATATTCACACAGTACAATGTTTACTTGTAGAAATTACATTTATAGTTAAAGATTAAACAATAGTACATGCATTAAGACAGTCTAGTAGTAATGGCAGTAATGACTTTATCTGCAATGTTCTTAATTCTATTATTTCAGTTTTTCTTCATATGATATTCCATATAAAAAATCATACATTGTGCTTTTTTTTTTGGAGAGTTACATGCTTTTCAGTAGAAAGTGTCTTCATTCTGCATTCACATAAGTCTTACACAAATATACGATGGCCGAGAAGTGCAAAACAAAATAACAAAACAGAAAGCAACATAACATTCAAAAACAAAATAACAAAACCTAAAACAAAATAACAAAACCAAAAACAATAAAACAAATGAGAAAACACAACGACAGTTCAGTCAAACCGGAAGTATTGGTCTCGTATTAAATTCTTAGCGCTGATTGGAAGAGACATCTGTCCCTCAAAACATACAAGCAGTACTATCAAGTGAAGTCAAACTTATTTTAAAAGCCCATTTAACACAGCTTAGTTGACCAAAGTAAAATCTTAAAATACTGAAATGAATCTTTAAATGAAAATACATCTAAAGCTCCGTGACGCTGCAGTACTTCCGGTATATTTTGTGTGTCAGGTGTCTCGTCCAATCAGCGTAAGTATAAACAGGTTTAAAAGGTAGGTGTGGCTTGCAAATGACATTCTTACCACTGATTGGACGAGATATCTGCCACTCAAGATTAGCGGTAAGAATTTAATTCGCAAACCACACGGAGGCACCGCTGATTGGACGAAACATCTGTCACTCAAAATATACAAGTATTATTTTTAGTATTTTAGGATTGTACAGCACTTTGGTCAACTAAGTTGTGCTAAATGTGTTTAAAAAAAAAATATTTCACTTCAGCTGACAGTATTTCTTGTATGATTTGAGTGACAGATGTCTCTTCCAATCAGCGATAAGTATTTCGTTTGCAAACTATACCTACCTTTTTCCGGTTTGACTGAATTGTCGTTGTGTTTTCTCATTTGGTATTTTGTTTCTTGATATGTCGTTGTGTTTTCTGATTTGTTGTATTATTTTTGGTTTTGTTTTGATTTTGTTATATTGTTTTTTAATTTGTTATTTTGTTTTGGGTTTTGTTATTTAGTTTTGCACTTTTCGGCCATCGTACAAATATTAAAGAAATCAAACTTGAATATGAAATTACTATACAGTATATACACGTACATTTAGGTTCAGCACAGTGGCTTCAATAGCTCACAGTTCTTGTAGATGGATTAATGAAGTGTGTGAATATGTGTACATGGTGGTTTCCCACCTCACTTCCAGTCTTCAGGGAAATGTTTCTGGTTCCACTGCAATCCTAGCTAGGATAAAGCGAACAACCAAACAAAAAAAAATGTTTGAAGTTAAGTGAAATTTACCTCGTCCTCATGTTTATTAAGTTATATTTGTGTTTTAAAGAAAAAAAAAATGTGTGTGTGTCTGTCTGTACACTGCCATAGTGAATATGAATTTAAATGTCCACTCAGTCAGGACTTGGAGCTTTAAATCATGGGGTTTGACAAAAAAGTGGCATTAATCAATTACAGCGATTTTCACACGCTCCCATTAGAGCGGCTCATAAATAATGGAACAAATGGCCGACAAGCATTTGTAGTTGGTAAGTTGTCGCCTGTTCTCTTGTTATTTCCATTTCCATTTAGGAATTTATTAAGTCACCATTTAAAGATAAAGACTCAGTTGTACAGATATCTAGAGGAAGTTCATTCCACCACCTAGGTGCCAGAACAGAGAAAAGAGTCTAGATGCATGTCTTCCACAATCCCGGAGAGATGGTGGGACCAGCCAAGCAGTGCTGGAGGGTCGGAGGGAACGTGGTTTAGTACGAGGTGTGATTAGATCCGAGAGGTAAGTGGGTGCTGGGCATCAGGCAAGCATCAGGGTTTTGAATATCATAGCTATTCACTTGAACTCTCAACATGAGGTCCAAAGAGATGTTTGTGCAAGTATAGGTGGCCATCATTAGTCTGAAACAACAAAATCAGAGAGATAGCAGAAACATTCAGCGTGGTCAGTACAACAGTTTGGTACAACAATCTTAAAACAAATGAATTAACTATATTCCTGTCAATGGTAATGAAGAACCCTTTCACTCTTCATGAGGTTGGCATTTCATTGTCAAAGTCTACAGTCAAGAGACGGCTTTATGAAGTACAACAAGGTGCAAAACACTGGTTACCATTAAAAAAAAAAAAAAAGAATGGCTAGCTTAGACTTTGCCAGATTCTTTGGACTGATGAAACCACATGTAACTTCTACCAGAATGGTGGGAGGAGAAAAGTATGGAGAAAGAAATGAGCTCATGATCCAAAGCATATCCTACAACATTGTCTGTCAATCAAGGTGGAGGCGGTGTTATGGGGTGAGTGTGTACAGTATGGCTGTGAAAGGAACCGGTTCACTGGTGTTTATTAATGACCAAAATGCTGATAAAGAGCAATGTATATACTATCTGCTTACATTCAGTCAAGTGCTGAAAAGCGGACAGGCCACTAGTTCATGTTCATATTCATATTTTTCAGATGGATAATGGCTACCCAATGCAAAGAAATAGAATTTTTTTTTTCTAGTCAAGTCAGTCACCTGCTCTCAACCCAAGAGAGAGACTGACTTGGTTGATTTAAATCTGGCATAGCCTTTGGTTTATGCATTGCAGTTTTATGTATTAGATTTCAGTACAAATCCAGGTTTTTAACAATAAATTATTAATTGATGCTTATTTGAATAAAAATTAATAGGATTTGTTTTTGCCCAAGTACTACAGATTATGTTTTTTTTTTTTTTTTTGCCTTTTCTCTGTTTTTCCTGCTTTGAATAATAATAAAAAAAATTTATCTGTCTAACAATAGTTTCTGTTTTCACTTGCCTTATATTTCCCATCTACCTATTTGACTCATTTTATCTGATCCTTCTTTCTTCTATCACTTTTCATAATGTTCATCCTTTCCTTCATTCCATTTTGTGGCAGTTTCTCTTTAGCCTGACCCCTTTCCTTTTTTTTTTTCCCCCGGTCATCTCCTCAGCCTATTTTCTTCCTTTCTTTTCTTATTTTGACTGATCTTGTTTCATTCACCTCATCTCTAGATCCTTCTCAGCCTGTCTGTTCATTCTGTCATAACCCATCTGCTTCATGTGTAACAGCCTCCACTGATCTCCCTAATCTTCTTATATCATTGGCATCATTTTTTTTAAATAAATGCCTCCCTTTAGTGCTGTATTTTATTTAATTTTCCCAGCTTGCATTTAAATAATACAAATCTGCTCTATATTTGTTGGCCATGTGATGATTTTATGTTTATTAACATTTTGAATACATTCCAGTCTTTGGAAGCTGGAGCCAGGAGGCTTGTAAACAACACAGTGACATCTGGAGTCCCACTTTTCAGATCTAGATTCAAGTCATTATGAAAGCTGTTGTGCATGACACATCCTCGGGTGATGTACTTGACCACTGGTTATTGAATTTATGATTTGGGTCAGATTTCTGAAAAGAGGCGTCAAGGACTGAACTAAGGAGCTGGGATTTCTTTCATTCTGAACGTTGTTTTTGAATGAGTGTAACAGATGTCCTTATTACCCAAGAAAAACTACTTAATATATACAGAAACTCTTCTTTACTAACTACATATTAGGAAACGCTACAGTACAGATGTTGCAGTTAGTGTGTATCACAGATTTTAGGTTGCTTGGGTTGTGGAATGTCACGTTTTCACATGGATATGGGAATGATTGTATGTTTGGTCCCCTGCGATGGAGTCGTGTTAAACCCAGGCTGTATTCCTGTTTCATACCCTAATAGATTTTTTTTCCTGTACATTTTCTGTTTTAAATCATTCCTTAGTGCATATAAGCAGCTCATACACAGTATTCATGTTTATTGCAATTCTGTGATGTTATGTTCTGAGTGTTGTTTGTGATTTTTTTTTTTAACATATTAACCTTATATTTTCTCTGTGTTTGAGTTAGATTTTCTATCGATTATACTCAGTGGTGGCTGTTGCGATTTATTTATTTTTTTAAACTAAACTAAATTTAAATTAAACTTTTAATACTGGCCTGTAAATCATTACTACTAGTATAAAACAAAGTCCTGACTCACATCGGATCCAGTCAGCAGCTCCGCTTGCCATAAGAAGTGCTGGAAAAGACTCGTTGAGAATGGTCCAATCACATGAGCCCAAATATTTAAAAACAATATTGATTCGCTAAGAACAAAAGTGGGCAGGTTCGGGGCGCACAGTGCTGCGCCCGAAGGATGATTTGAAAAGATCCAATCAGAGCTCAGCCTCAGGTCACATGCTTTTCAAAAATGTACGTGCCTACATAGACACTCGTTTGTCCGGCGCCCCGCGTACACGAACACAAATTAACATAATACAGTTTAGATTTGTTTTAATTGCAAATAAATTATATTAAGAAATACAGCGGAATATTGTGACTAAATGACTTTATTCCAATATTAAAATAAATAATTATTATGTTAAATAGTTACATGTTAAAGGAGCATTCTTCTCTGCCTAACTTTAAAGGGGGCGGCGCCCCTGCGCCCCGTATTGACCGGCCGCCACTGATTATACTATGGTTTAAAAAACACAGTTACATACGGCTGTAATAGAGGCTAAACACATATATGAAAATAAAACGTACGCATGTAGGCAGCTACACACGATGGAGATGCTGGAAGTGAAAGAGACATTTTAAAGGCTTCTAACATGTGGCTTAGCTGTCCGTAAATAGCTAAATATGAGGTTATGGTAGTTTACGAAGAAGTGCTTTTGTCAGTCTGATCAGAGACTGGTACGTGCTGAACCATGACATGACATTCAGTCAGTGTGAACTGTACGTCATTTGATGACCTGAGAAATGGACCTTGAAGTTCTAGAAGCAGCCAGTTATCTTCAAAAGGCTGGTGTATCCTAGTTCATATGACAGTTTAGCAAAATTATAAAAATGACAAATTCTCACAAATAACTGATACTTTATTTATTAAGATTTCCTCTTTTACAATCTTTTTTAAAAGCTTCCTGTGAATAAGAAATAAGTTGTTCTATCCCGTGAATGAATAAATGAATCAGATGAAGGTCGGCGAGTAAATAGGACAATCAGAGTTTGCCAAGTGCATTTGCAAAACCCATCAAGCACCATGATGAAACTGGTTCTCATGAAGACCTTTCCAGAAAAGAAAGACCAAAACTTAGCTCTGCACATCTCAATATCAACTAAAAAAAAAGTGGAAAGACCATTGAATTAGAAGCAATGGTCCAAACTTTTTACTGGTACTGCTGATCACTTCCTTCTAAATTTCTTCAATATGTAATGATTTTTTTTTTGTTTTTTTTCTGGTGGATTTGTAGAAGGCCTGGCATTACAGAAGTGACCAAATTTCAATCAACTTTTTCTGCTTACCAATATCAGACTTTTTTTTTTTTCCTGTGATGGCATCTCATGTTTGCTTATTAGCTGGCTTATTTTTTGTTTTATTGGCCAGTAATAAAGTAGCAAACAAAACATGAGTGCGCTTGCTGTTATAGGTTTATAATCAAAAGGAGAAGCTCTTGTCAGAAAATTGTTCAATTATGCGGGGGTAACAATTCTCAGCTACATGTCAGGCTTCATCACGCCACATCAACACTACATCCTGAAGTGTGTTATTCCTTTGGTTTCACAGCAATGTGACACTAATTAAAAAAGATAATGTTATGTTTGTAGTTATGATTAATGTCGTGCAAGATGAGCAGAGCCACTGAGCTCCTGTTTTCACCTACAACAACAACAAGCTATTGTTACCTCACCAACCTCCCCTGAAAAACAAAACCTGTAAAAACTTACCATACCAGCCCAGAAATAAGAAACGAATAACAGCACGCACTTCAATATTTTCAACCTGGTGCATCATTTTGGTTTTGACCCTCTAGCGGCATCATGCAAGAAGAAATGTTCTAATGTTCTAACATACTAATTCTGGAGACATCATTTGAGCAAATATTTTTCTTTTTCCATACAATAATACAAATTTTATGACCTCCCCTTGTATATACAGTACAGACCAAAAGTCTGGACACCCCTTCTCATTCAAAGAGTTTTTCTTTATTGTGTTCTTTATTGTGTTCTTCAGCCCAAACGCGTCTCTTCTGCTTGTTGCCTGTCCTTAGCAGTGGTTTCCTAGCAGATCTTCTACCATGAAGGCCTGATTCACACAGTCTCCTCTTAACAGTTGTTCTAGAGACGTGTCTGCTGCTAGAACTCTGTGTGGCATTGACCTGCTCTCTGATCTGAGCTGCTGTTAACCTGCGATTTCTGTGACTCGGATGAACTTATCCTCCGCAGCAGAGGCGACTCTCGGTCTTCCTTTCCTGGGCCGGTCCGCATGTGAGCCAGTTTCTTTGTAGCGCTTGATGGTTTTTGTGACTGCACTTGGGGACACTTTCAAAGTTTTCCCAATTTTTCGGACTGACTGACCTTCATTTCTTAAAATAATGATGGCCTCGTTTTTCTTTACTTAGCTGCTTTTTTCATGCCACAATACAAATTCAACCTCTTTCAATGTGAAGGTCTGTCCAAACTTTTGGTCTGTACTGCATATATATATATATATATATATATACACACACACAACAACAGAAAAGGACTGCAGGTCAACTGCTGTTGTTTTAAATGTTCTATATAAATAAAATGGCTTGACTTGTCTTTACTCCTGTGACGATGAACAAGATACACAGTATAGAAAATGAATGAATCGATGCAGGCCAGAATTGACTTTGTGTTTCATTATCCAAATTTTCATTTTCATTTTCATTTTCCACTTACAAATATGGCCGATGAAGTAAGACAACACATAGCCAGTAACGGCGACTGTCATGTTCAACACATTCAATGTTCACTCATACCTCAGGGACTTAGCCCACTCCCCATTCTTTCCTCTCTCTCACACACTGACACACACACACACACACACACACACACACACACACACACACACACACACACACACACACACACACACACACACACATACTCACTCTTCTGGTAACTGTAAATGTGTATATATTGAATTTTTGTTAGTCTAATTATTAAGAGTTATTATTATTATTATTATTATTATTATTATTATTATTATTATTATTATTATTATTAATAGTAGTAGTATTAACAATAATAAAACTAATAATAATAATACTAATACTATACACCTCCATCTATAATGAGATTTTTCTTCTTCTTCTTCTTCTTATTATTATTATTATTATTATTATTATTAACAATAATAATAATAATAATACTATACACCTCCATCTATAATGAGATTTTGACATTTCATTGTTACATTGTTTTCAGATTTGAGGTCATGTTTTCTACTTTGATGCTGCAGAGCCTTTAAAAGGTCAGCCTGCAGTCATAAGAAGAATGTTATCATTTATATTGATTCTTTTTTTTTTATTATGACTATTTTTTTTCACATGCTCCCTCCCTAATCCATAGTTTATTGATTTGCTTTGAAGTTTCAACACTCGTTAGAAGCTTCTGAATTAGAAACGTAAAATAGTAAATGGGTGCATTATGATAAATATCTGCAGGTCTGTTACTGTATACAGTATGCAACATTCAGACAACATAGGAACCTACAGTATAGGTGATAAAAGTACACAACCTCAATAATCAAGTAATATCCAAGTATGTACCTCACTACAAATAAAAGTACCACTTTAAATTGTACTTAATTTGAAGTACGAAGTATATGCTCTAAAATGTACTTTAAGTACAAAAGTACAAGTACTCCACAAAGAAAAGGATTTTTCTGGATATCTGTTCAACTGAGTTACTGATGAACTTATATTTAAAGTATTTTAATCATAACTGATGTTGTCGATAGAATTAATGTACAAGTCTATTAGAAATTAATAGTGACAGAAACTAAAAACAGATAGCGGGTAGCACTGTCACAGTCTTTCGTTACTTTGTAGGTAGCTAGTTGTTAACACTCATATTCTGTATAATTTAAATAGCCTACACAATTAAACACTGGCATACTGCAGGAAAAACAGGATACAATATAGGTAAAGGATATTCCAAAACATTATAATTGTAGGCTTGTTATAAAAATTGGTATCCATTGGTATTGGCAGCTACTGTAACTACAGTAGACCACTAAACTTACCTTAACAATTCTGATACGTACCGTATATACATATACATATTTTCTCCCATATTCCATGCTCATTTCCCGAATCTTCTTTTTGATTCTGTATAGGTAAAGCTGCTTGGCGACAATGACCACTGTTAAAAACAAACAAACAAACAAACAAACAAACAAACAAAAAAACTAAACTGACTTGAAGTGCACTCTTGTGATTTGTTGCCAGGGTAACCGTCACTTTGGTACGCTAACCAATCTGTGCTTTTATAATAACCTGCCAATCTTTTCTCTCCGTTTAGGCCTGCTTGGTCTGGTCTGGTGAAATTTTTTGTTTCTGTCTTTCCCACATGGAGTGTAGCTCAGTCATGATATGGTTTGAGTGGCAGCATAAACACTTATGTTTAGATCAGAAAATCAATGATGAAAATGAGAGTCTTTGTTTAAAATGTAGGAAGTAAAGGTACAGGTCTTTCATCAGAAATAAAGTGAGTAGAAGTAAAAGGCATCACATATGGAAAATACTCAAGTAAAGTATAGATATATGAAAAAAAAAAAGTACAGTAACAGAGTACTTGTGCTTTGTTATGTACTTGTCACCGCTGGAAACTGTCTTTCAGTAGTAGGCCTATGTATTATCATTTAGGTGATACATACAGTATAATGCATAAACACATGAATTGTCTGCATAAAGACATGTAAAGACATGAGTTTGAATTATAACTTGTCAGCCACACAAGCCATGTAACACTCCTCACATGCATGTGACACTCTGCATGTGACACTCCCCACTGGTCAATATACAGTATGCATGTCGCCTTTCAGCTCCAAGCCATCAACCCCATTGATTCCCAGTGTTAAACACCTTTACTTCACCCAGAACACTAGTAATAGTATACCCCTGATACTGTATATACACGTACTGAACTTGCGGGTGCCGACACAAGTGGCGGCCCATCCAGTAGATCTGTCTGTGTTTTATCTATTATCTATTGCTTGTTCCTATGTTTTTAATAGTCTATCCTATCAATACGAAGCCCATTTCTGTGCAGTCCAGCTGTAATCTTTTTATCTATTCAAAAAAACTTCTGGCTCTTAGACAAAGGCACTACACTACTACAACATTTCCTATTCTAGAGGAATTAACACTCGGGCTGCAGAGCCAGCGCCAAGCTAAGGGCTAACCTAAAGGCTAAGCTAAAAGATAGTGGTGGAGATACAAGCATTCTATTCCGTCTGTCATTATGGGGAACATGAATTTGCTAGCTAATAAGACCGATGAGCTAACGGCTCTGGCCAGCAATCAGAGGATATAGAGCTAACCAGCAACACAATGGATGCTGGCAGGGACAGCGACACTAACAAAAGGGACAAGCACAAGCATGGATGTCTTCATTAACATCAGATGGTGCAACCCGGGACAGTTAAATTTTCTTCATGGTCAATAAAGCATCTATCCATCTATTCATTTCCACTTTAATACATCTGTGCATTTATGCAATTGATTTTATTTATTCAATTACCCAATAATATGGGAACAGCACAATGCATAAATGTATGCAAGACAAGAAGTTCAGTTAATGTTCACATGAAACATCAGAATAAGGGAAAAAGTCTGATCACTGTGACTTTAATCATTGCATGGTTTTTGGTTCCAAATGAACCGGTTTAAGTATTTTAAAAGCTCCTGCTCTCTTTGGGTTTTCACGCACGTTTATCACCCGCTGCAGCCAGGCCCTGGCTACTTCTTGCACTTTCATCTCTCCTTACTGCTTCCCTGTCTCTGCCTCTTTTGAAGAATTGTCTGATACCCATCTGAAGGAGTCAATCATTTTTGAGTCAAAATAAGATACTAATATTATTTAAAAACCTTCTTTAGTCCCGTTGTGTTATCGCACCTCAAACCTGATTCTCTTTTCGTGCACCAATACATTGTTTGCTGCAAAAGCGTTGCAGGGCACCACATGTGTGTTGCAAGATGCGCCTCAGCTTGTACTTCGGGTTAAACCGCATTGCAATCGCAGTGAGGATTAGGAAATGAAGTCCATTATTCCCTGTTATTTTCAATCCAAATTAATCCACTGCTAAAAATGCATGCTTGTAAAAACGTGAATGTGAGATTTTACTGGGGCACAGCAGCTCAATACTGGGACATGTGCCCCATACAAGGATTTCGTATGCTGGCCATGTGATTTTTTTTTTTTACATGCCATTTTCTTACACTTTCAAACCACTGCAGAAGAAGAGCATACCTAATCTTCTTCTGTTTCGTCCATTATTGCCACTCATGCTGAAAAATGTGATGCTAATGACGGACAATGACACATTCAAAATGCTGTGGCACTTTCTGCCCTTGGGACAAGCTTGATATTCGTTTTACCTCCTTTTTATGCCTACCCAGTGGTGGAGACATTATGTTTCGATTACTCTGTGTTTCTCAGTGTCCATCCATCCATCTGTGCATCGGTTTTTGACAAGAATAAGCGGTTAAAAGTTGATGGCATTTACATGGAATTATTAAGGTAACAAATAAACTTTGTTTGTTGTAAATTGATTTAAGCAGTTAAGGTCACAGCATGTTCAAAAGTCTTAAATAGCCTATCATCCGGAGATCGCTAGTTCGAATCCCGGATGATGCTGTAACCTCTCGCAGCCGGAGGTCTAGAGAGAGCTGATTGGCCGAACTCTCTTAGAGGGGAGGGATGAGAGGTACTTAGTGCTTCCACATTAATCACGGCTCTACAGCCAATCAGGGGCGTCTGTGAGCTTGCGCAACAGAGGGAGCGGATAGCGCTGTCCTCCGAGTGTGTTACGCTGCCCCCAACGGTGCGCGAGCGAGCAGTTCGAAAAGATGCGGTCGGCTGGCATCACGTGGTTCGGAGGAAGCACGTGATAGTCTTCGGCCCTCCCGGCTGAGTGGTAGTAGTAGCCTTAATGTGGGAGCCCCCTAGTGACGGGGAGGAATTGGACACGACTAAATTAGGGAGAAAATCTGGGAAAAATCAAAAAAAAAAAAAAAAGTCTTAAATAGTTTTACTTTGATAGCTTGCTTTATGTTTGAGTTTGTGTTTTTAAACTGGGTGGTTGCAGAGGCGACCAGTTAAGTTCTACCTGTTCCAGCTGTGGCTGGTCCCGCATGCATCCCATCATGCCCAAGCCTTTTTCTGTAATTATAAATACAGTACAGAGGGTAGCATTTCAGACTCAAAGCTGCAGGGTCCTGGGTTTAATACTGAGCTCGGGTTAAGGTCATTATGTAATCTTGGATGTTTACGAGTGAGTGAGTGTCCTCTGTGTTTTGGGTTTCCATATACCTCTTAAAAACAGGCTAGTATGCCAAATTACTGTACAGGTGTGCATTGTTCCCTGTGATGGTTCAGTTTTCCTGCATCCCCTTAAGTGTCCCTGGAATTAGGTTCCATGTTCAGCATGTCCTGAACACAAGAAAGTGCTTACCCACAAAAAATAATTAAATCCATAAAAATAAATGAATACATTTCACATCATTTACTTGTGTCCTACTTAACAAACGCATTTAATCTTACAGCAACATGATCTTAGAAGTTTTGTTTTACAAGTCTGCTTTGGGTTAACTGCTTTGTCTTTGCCGTATGTATGGGTCTCCATGAAAAACCTTTGAAAGCAGTAATTACTTAGCCGTGGTGATACAGTAAAGGGTACACGGCCATATTGGATTCGGTTTAATTGAAAATGAAACGACTCAACCTGACTTCCTTGTCCCGACGTCCTGAGTAAGCACGCCACATTAGGCTAACGCTTATTGATTTATAATTTAAGCGTCTGTTGTGAAAAATTACCTCACTGCTAAATCAGCTCTGTTTATTGTACAAAGAGCTTGGTTCAATCTGAAATCCGACTGACCCTGAGGGATAACTCGGCATGGGGAAAAAAAAAAAGAATAAAGAGAAACAAACTTTACAGATTTATGAGGAGCAAGACGGTTAATCACGGTATTTGCTGTGAAGTGAGATTGTGTTAATAACAAATTAACATGCAAAGAGCACTGTGGGATTCAACAATGCATTCATTAAATGGAGATTTGAGATAGGTGTGTGCATGCGTGTGTTTTCTTAATACATGTTTTCGCTGAAGCATTAGTGTCATTATACACTGATTTATTCATGCCTGACTCTGACTCATGCTAGACTCTGACTCAGAGCATAAGCATAGAGAGAAAATGAAAAGTGCAATCATGTTGATATGCTGGTACATATAAATAACCAGAGCATTTTTTCTCTGCGTCAGTTGGAACTGAATCTACTTTATAAAGTTAGCCTTGTATTTATTGTATTTATTTCTTTATTGTAAATATTTGTATCTCTTAATACAGAGATACACGTGGCAGGACTACAGTTATTGGGTAGGTAAAAAGGGGCATTATGTAAAATATGTTAACATGAATAAGGACTTAAAAAAAAAAAATGCATGAGGATTGAAAGTGGAACTCTGCTTTGATCGGAATGGATAGAACCCGTAGGCACATATACCGAGTAAATGCAGAAAGGGTAACTGATTTTGTCTTTTTGTCAGACAGTATGTGTCCAAGTGTCTCATTTGTGAGCCTTTAAGTGCTGATGGGACTCACTGATGTTTCATTAGCGTAACATTTAATGCTAGATGCACTCAAAGTTTTTGCTTGACATACAATTACTGAAAATCCTGTTTAATGGAAAATGATTAATTTCTCTCTCAGCGTGCATCTCTCGGTAATGTTCCTCTTTTAAAGAGTTATGACAATAATTACACCATGGTAATTTTCTTCCATCATTAATTTCACTGCACAGTGATTTTGAATTACTGTAGAATAAAGCAATTTGTATAATTTTTATTTAATGAATTTAAATGTTACACCTGACCCAACAATATTTTGTCTTTTGATTTGCCTTTTTAATATAATTTTGATATTAAGGTTAAAAATGCCATTTGTTTATTGACCTATTCCATGTCAAGATATGCCTGAATCTTCCCTATCCCATGCCATGTACTGCTCAAGATATGTTCTTTTTCTGCTTGCAAAGTCCCAACTAGGCCTGTATCAAATCCAGCCAAAGTCCTCTGGTACCCAGCTATGTCCTCTGGCACGAATGACCCTCTGATAGGTCCCTTTGTTTAGCTTCAAATCAATGAGCTTCTTCAACCACCTGGCTTCAAGGACTTCTTGCTCCTCATACTACCTGAATTTTGGAGACACTATCTTCTCCTGGTTTACAAAAATCCACTCAGAGGCTGCAAAACCATGATGGTGACACCACCCATCTTCAGAGATGCTGTGCTGGTGATACCACCTGGCTTTGTGGCAAGTGTACTGGCACCAATGTTCCACAAATGCCCAAGAAGCAGCACATCATATTCAGACCCAGTGGGCATGCAAAGTCCCAGTTTAGAACTAATGAACATGCCAAGCTCTGGCTTTTTGCCAACTCTGATACAGTGCCCATGCCAAGGGTCAAGCTGAGTACCAAGCTCCCATCAAGTGCCCTTATCAAGGTCCAGCTCTGTTCCATGTTCCGAATCAGTGTCCATGCGAAGTCTCAGCACAGATCCGATGCATGTTTCAATCCCTGACCAAGTCCAAGTGCCAAGATACAGCTCCTTGACAAGCTCTGACCTGGTGTCCGTGTCCAGCTCCATCCCTGTGCATGTGCCAAATCCTGGCCCAGTCCCAATATCAACCTCCAACCAAGCCATATTACCAAGCTCCCACCTGATTATCATGTTTACATCATAAGGATGGCTTCTGCTGCATACTTTCAGAGCCACACCTTCAGAGATCTAACGTGGGAGAGTGCAGTGACTCCTCAGGTCCTCCTGTTAGGAACTTCCCATAGGTTCTTCCCATATTTGTTTCTGTTTTTTTTTTTTTTTTTACTTTTGTGTTCGGGAAGACTAAGCTGACTTTTTGTTTCCAGACTTCATTTCCCAACATATACTTTACAATCACATGACATTCATTGTAGTCACTTGCACCTTGTCTTGTCTGATTAGCTTGTCCATTTATAGCCTGCATTTGCGTTTGGTCTTTGTCACGCGTCTGTTGTTTCTACCATTGTGATTGTCCCTGTTGGTGTTTTCACTGTTCTCTGTTCATGATTTTATTAGCAATAGTCCTAATCATAGTTTGTGTTGCCGGTTTTTTAACTCCACTTTAATAATAAAAAATTTAAAAAATTCTGCACTTGCATCCTGCCTCAACTACATATCTGACACGATAACTCCCACACTAATTTAACAGAAACTGCCTAAAATGTACCAATGTATTTAGAAATTATGTAATAGTGTTTTAGAAAGAAAATGAAATGCTAATGAAATACAAACGTGTTAGGTAACCAACAACTTTATAATAGCTTATAAATTAACAGAATGTGAATGTAAGATTGTCAGGATAATAATTAAATCTTCTGTTTTAAAAAATCAAAAAAAGTCTTTTATTTCGATAAATTTTAGCATGTATGCATAAATATTCTTATGCTGATTTGGCTAAATCCTTCAATTGCTCTGCCTGGCATAAATAAATAAACAAATAAATAAATAAATAAATAATTGATTAATTAACTAGTTGCATGTTAATCTTTTATTAGACAATGTTTGGGTAGGGCATTTTTTCACTATGACATTGTCTCAACATTTATTTCCAGACAGGGTTGTATTCGTTTGATGGTCAGAGAGTCAAACAACTTGTCCAGTAAATCCCAAAGACTTTCAATGGGGTTAAGAGCTCTTCTTACCTTAAGGCACCCATCACTCTAAAATCCCCTCGACTCGTTGGACCACATGATATTTTTCCACTGCTCTAAAATCGAATCTTTATGTTCCCTAGCAAACTGAAGCCTTTTTTTTTTTTTTACTTAACCACACTAACAAGAACATTTCTGTCTAGTCCCAACCTCGAGTTCTAATATCATTGTACATCTGGAAATCCTATTTTAAACATACTGTACATGTGATTTCTACTGTAAATTTTTTAATGATGCAATTTCACCAAGCATTGAAGTGATCCTTGATCATGATCACTTTTACATTTCTGCAAAGTTGATGCTGCACCGCTATTCTTCCAGGTTTTAATAATGTGTTGGAAAGATCTTACGTTAATTCTAGTCATTTTGGCAATCTTCTTTTTTTTTTTTTTTGGTTTGATGCGGGCCAATAATTTAACCCTTCTCAAACACATTGACATCTTTTCCACAACTACAGATTAGTGATGATTCATTTATGGACAATTTGTTCTTTGGGAATGAATCTTTAACATGACTCAGAAGAATGAGTAGTCTTAGAGACTGATTCATTAATTTTCTACGGGGTGCGCATGCGTAAAGCATCGCAAAACCTCTGTACTGCAGATTATGTAAAGGAAACAGAAAAGACACCTTCCAGTCCGAATCGTTTGTTCTTTTGTCATGTGACTCCCATAGATGCTATGTAGTGCATTATAGAGGAAACAGAATTGAGCGATTCTTCTCATGAGTCTTCTAGTTCGAGTCGTTCGTTCTTTTTTCACATGACTCATAGACGCTATGCAGTGCAATAGTTTCGAAAGAATGAACGACTCTGACTAGAAGACTCATGAGAAGAACGGTTCGGTTTCAATTCCGTTTCCTGTCTAAAGCACTGCATAGGGTCTATGAGTCATGTGACAAAAGAACGAAAGCTGCATTGTTATATTTTAATTACTGGAACTATAACCAAAATCTGTGTATGTAGACATGTTGGGGGTCGGTTTATTGAAAATGTAACATTTTATTTTATTTCTGTTCAAAAAAACTAAATGAACTTAATGACTCGAAAAAAGATCAAGTTGCTGAAATGATCCAAACTTCCCATCACTACTACTACAGTCTTCTGACACATGACAATGTTAAAAGCATTGACAGATAAAACATATTAATCACTGAAGTAGTTATCTAATCAATAGCATAAAGTACTGTATGTTTATTTCACTCTAAACAATCACTTTCTTTTGGCCAGGCTGTGTATATTTAAAAAAAAAAAATTAGAAAAAAAAATCTTTGTGTCTCTGTCGACTATACTGTGAATATACGTTACCTTGAAATAAAATCATACAAGGAAATACCTTAAAATCTTACATCCAAAAGCAGAGGTTGAAATGGCACCGCTGTCAGCATGGTCTTTAAATTAATTCTGTGACAGTAATTCAACCTCAGCTAGTGAAGTATGCAAGGCTGCTTTTAGATTGTGTTTGTACCTGCCCTTGACATTTAAGTTGGTTCTATTTCCCAAAATATACAACATATACTAAACAAACTAGAAATATAATTGAAATCACGGTGACTAGTGAATTAGATTGAACTATGACCATGACTGGAAATGAATGCATTAGGCACCACCTTCGGGTCACATGAATAAAGTGGTCTCAGTTTTACATCATTCAAGTCTCATAATGTACATTTGCAAATATTTATATCTTTTTAATGACCGATACAAATATGGATTTAGAGTCGATGCTAGAAAGTGAGAGTTGCACAGCCTTATGCCTGCTTGCTTTGGGATGATATTGTTGGGGATGCCCGCAGGCTGTGTTTGAGATTCCCAACAGCAGTCTATGCAGTGTTGAAGTGATTAAGCTGACAGGTTTAACGACACATCAGCATATATGTACTGTATGGGTTTAATTTAGTTTAATGACTGGCTAATTGTAGGGAACAAATTTTATAGCAGAATTGTCTATACTCTGCTTGCGTGATGCAATATTAAGATCTCCTTTCAAAGGAATTTAGAGACTGAAACCTGTTCCAGCATGACAATGTTGTGTACAAAATTTGTTCCATAAGGACATGGATTGCAAGGTTGGTGTGGAAAAAAAAAGCCTGACCTCAACCCCACTGCACAGATTTGGAATGAATTGAAATGCAGACTATGTGCCAGGCCTTCTTGCCCAACATCAGTGCCTGACCTCACTAATACTCTTGTGGCTTAATATACTACAAGCCATGTTCCAAAAATCCCTACAGCTATGTTCTGAAATCCTGTGGAAAGCCTATTTAGAAGAGTATAGGTTATTATAAAAGAAAAGGGTGACTAAAACCTGCAATGAGATTTTCAGCAAGCATACACTATATGATCTGATTCTCTTTTGATTTGTCTTTACAAAATAAAATGCATTTTTTTACTTTTATATAAATATTATGATTAAATCATTTTCTACACCAGTAGTAAGATTTATTGATTCATCATCTGTACCGCGTATCCTATGTACAGGGTTGTGGATGGACTCCTACCCCAGGAGACATACAGTAGGGTCTAAAACTGGGGATACCCTGGAAAGGCAGTCAATCCATCGCTGGGCACACACACACCAGACAATTTGGGAATGTTAATTAATTAAATTTGTATGTCTTTGGACTGTGGGAGGAAACCCACCAAGCAAGGGAAGAAAATGCAAACTCCAACCACTGGAGGCTTTTATGCCACTGTTCTGCCTTGTAGTAAGCACAAATAAGTAAGTAAGATGTTTAAATAATAATAATAATAATAATAATTAAAGAAATAATAAGACAGACTAATATATCAAATTATATGTAATTGTAGGCTTTGGTCAAAAATGATGCAATAAAATAATTGTAAGGTTTTATAATATTGTAAGACATTGTAATCTAATCAGTTCAGCTCCTGTGCCCTCACTGTGCTTCCTTACGCCTTCTGTGGTAACACCTTCTATATCCTGCACCCAGACGAATATACATCCACATGGCTCTTGTCTGCTAGAATCCTTTTGTTTAATCAGGAGAATGCAAATGTATTTCCTCTCTCCTGTCTGTCTCCGGCTCTCTCTATCAATGACATGTGAATGACTGGTTCTTTTGATGTTCAGGACGTGGCAACGTTTAAATGTGCTCTCCTTGCTAAGAATAAACTAGAGATCTTCAGACATCATGCCTGCGTGTGTGTGTGTGTGTTTGTCTCTCCCGGTCGATCGGGCCCGGACCGGTAAGTGTATCAAGGTGCAGCGGACA
>JAAGKR010000369.1:160878-216312 GCA_011419295.1 Clarias macrocephalus
ACAAATTGTAGTAAATTCTGTTAGAATTTAAGGGGGCACTGTAAGGTTTTATAATATTGTAAGACATTGTAATCTAATCAGTTCAGCTCCTGTGCCCTCACTGTGCTTCCTTACGCCTTCTGTGGTAACACCTTCTATATCCTGCACCCAGACGAATATACATCCACATGGCTCTTGTCTGCTAGAATCCTTTTGTTTAATCAGGAGAATGCAAATGTATTTCCTCTCTCCTGTCTGTCTCCGGCTCTCTCTATCAATGACATGTGAATGACTGGTTCTTTTGATGTTCAGGACGTGGCAACGTTTAAATGTGCTCTCCTTGCTAAGAATAAACTAGAGATCTTCAGACATCATGCCTGCGTGTGTGTGTGTGTGTTTGTCTCTCCCGGTCGATCGGGCCCGGACCGGTAAGTGTATCAAGGTGCAGCGGACACAACAAGCTAAACTCTTCTTCTCTTAGCTTAAACTTAGCTCGGACACACTACCTCTTCATTTAAAACCTAACAATAATTTAAACATGGAGACCTTTAAAGGTTTTATGGATTTATATTTAATTAGATATGTATATTGACTAAAAAATAGCATGGAAGATCATAAAATCGTTGACTTTTACTTGTTACATTTAAAACTGAAAATCTTTCATCACTATAGTGATCTTTTTAATCACTATAAGCTACATATTGGAAGCAATAAGGAGTCTTTTTGCAACTTTGACCATTGAAAAACATCTAAGGGTATGTTTTTTCATAGTCTAGTAGGAAATGACAACAAAAACATGTATTTATGTTTCTATATTTTTAAATGCTATCAAGAATTTCTTCAATTATCCAGGGTTTTTTTTTTTTTTTAGTAGAACTTTTAATTTGACACTGCCTTTAGTCATAGCATTTCCTGAGTCATTTGTGTTGTTTCCTGTTTGTGTCTCTGGCTGGGGTCAGGTGTCTCGTTAATTATTCATTAGTAGGATTATTTATGGGTCAGTTTGTATTTTGTCATGTTTGTTATCCTTCACCATTTGCACATACAGTAATTCTGGCTAACATTTTGTTGATTAGCTTGCTTTTGGTTGTTAGCATTAATTTCTTATTAAATAGTTTAAGCAGCATTAGATACGAGCAGGAGTCACTCAGCAGAACAACCTCTAGTGTGAAATTCTTTTTACACAACAGTTCAACAAATACCATTTATAATTAACAGATTATTATTTATTTGTTCATTGAACCAGTTATTTGGCTCTGCCAACACAAATCTTTCTGCTATTTGTGGAGCTACTTAGCAACCAGATGTTAATTAACAGGAGGTGAAGAGTAGTTTAAAATTCTTCAAAAGGTGAGGCGAATAAACCATGGGGGTGGTGGACAGTTCTAAAATCATGTACGTTTGTCTCCATATTTTCACTTACTCTGCTTTAGAATGTCTGCTATGTTGACTACTGGATTTCAAGGTTAAATCCTAAATAGCTTTAAGTGGAAAGCTAGTGCACTATGTAGGGTGTACAATCCCTTGTTTCGCACACCAAGTAGTGCCCTTTATTAGGGATTAGGGAGGGAGTTGGGATTCAGCATTGTGTTGAAGGCTAATAGCTTTGTAGCTGTCCTTACAGTAGGTATGAATAAAACTGCACAGATAATTCTAAGAAAATTAGAAAATAGGATATAAAGTGTTTTCTTTCTAAAAGTGCTTTCATGACTTTACAATTAATGTGGGTTTTGGAATTCAGCTGCTCTCTCCTCAGTAATGAGGACCATACCAACCTATCTTCACCCATGCTGGTGACTGACTACTAGTGTAATTAACGGTTATCAGAATACATGGGATGTGGAGTGCTTCATATTGTTAAACGCCCCAGTGCTGTTACTGTCTATTATCGCCACTCATGGAATGCTTCTCAACCTATCATATTTATTTGGATTAATTCAGGTGAATTCAGGTGTAGACATATTTTTCTATTAAAATTACTTTAAATGACCCTGTTCAAATTACATGACCAGTACATATTCATTTTTTTGTGTTTGTTTTCTTTTTACTCTCTTGTAGATTCTTAAAAAAGGAGAGGGGCATGGAGGGAACAAAGGAGACTTCTCCGTTCTACTTTGATGGCTGTCGAGTATTACAGTTTTCCCTTGTTTTCCTCACTGAATGGCTGGCCTTGGCAGGCATTGTCTGAAACAGCATTTGGAGTTGAAAGAAAATCTATGTTGTCTTCCTTCAACAGCTCATGAAGAAACATTCCAACGATAGGCTTTGTTGTCAGGTAAAAAAAAATATGCATTGATGGACAAATAACACCATACAATGGGTCCTCAGCACTGCCCCTACAGATTTCAAGGTTTTCAGTTTATATACTACAGTGGAAATAGCATTCTATTTTCACATATAAGTTACACAGCAACACTATATAAAATCACTGAATAACATGAAATTCCACATTGGTTCTTCGTGACACCTTTGTCATGACATTAACTATAGATTTTTAGAGATTATAGAGATTTAATGATTAACATGTTTAACACTGGTAGAACGTTTGAAATTTAGATTTTTTAAAATAGTTTTTTTATAGACCTTTTACACTTTCAACCAACCAAGGATTTTCAATTAAATCTTCTCACACACTGTATACTATATATTGACTGTCATGAGAAGTAACTAACCACCAACAAAAGAGTTTAACATGTGTGTGATTATGTAAAAACGTCACGAGGAGTATGTGTATGGTAAATACAAGTTGGCCTACAATTAAATCATTGACTGCTTTGACAGTTGTGTTGTGTTTGCACTTGTATTGGCATTTTTTTCTCCTATGTGCAACTGAGGGTATTATTTTCTCCAATTGCCATTTGTGGTTTGACTTTTGCTCCTTCCCTTGAATGATTTAGTTTACCCAGCATTGCTTTAACAGACAAAAATATTGACCACTTCCAGATTTCTGACTTTGACTAATTCTGTTTTGTAAAACAAACCCTGCAGGAATTTTAGGTTGATTTACATGAATTTCAGATATAATTGACTGTAGTAAATTAAATAAGTCACCTATTTTTTAGCACTATGATTTATGTATTATCATGTTCTGAAAATCATGATTTTTTTTTTACCTTCCTGTTGTGTATTAATAACCTTTTATTTTACTACCAAATCAATATTTCTCCTTTCCCTTTGCTCCTGCTATCTCTAATACTGGTTTTGGTGCATTTTGTAGTTGTGATTCACTCTACAGTAACATTTTCGAAAGGACTTTAAACTGAGAGATAACGCTACAACACTCAAGAGACACACAAGAGCACTTTGTGTACAAGAGACATGAGATACCTTCACTCATGTTATCTCACTGTGCAGGAAGATGCTATATTTATCCTATACTCTAGTTGGGAGTTTACAGCAGTAAGCGGCATAAATATTATAAGTAAATACTGATATTCTATTGTTTTAAGGTTTTTTTTTTTTTTACAACTAGGATCTAGAGTCATTCATTTAACATCAACAAAACCTTGTTACAAATATATAACATCATAAGATATAACATCATAAGATGTTATACTGTATATGATACCCACAGTTGCACTCGGGTATTGAATATGCGGTATGTCATGTCAGTATCGGGATTATTAAATTCCGCATCCCAGAATGCACTTCAGTTTCCAAAAATAGCAGACTCATTTAATTTCTGACTGTTTGCACCTGGGCGCAGATCATACTTGCTTGTACAATACAAAGTTGTCACCAACTGTTGCACAATTCAAGTATATATATTTCTTTTAGCAAGCCTTGTTTTCTTTTGTTTGCTACTTGGGTTTTGGTTTATTCCTGTTTTTTTGGTGTCCCCAAGCTTGTTTGTTGACCCTGATTTTGACCAAGCTACTGCTGCAGCCTAATCTGCTCCTGGACAATATAATTTGGGAATGATAGCTGGCCTAGACCTGAACCCTGTGGTATACATTATCGCATTTTTTAGACACAGCGTTTGTACTGTCTATAAGCAAAGGAAAATTTTGATGGTTAGTCTAAGACTGGTTTTGGACTTTCAGAGCAATAAAGCAAGGCAAACCGCCATTAACGCTATAAAAATTCTGCATTGCTTTACATGTAATTGCCAAGTACACAATTCTCTGTGCAGAATTGCTTTGGGAAGAACTGCAACTTCCGTCCAGTCTGGTGTTTCTTTAACTGTATTATACATTTGTTACTTCTTCAGTTTTTACATGAATTTCAGATATAATTGACTGTAGTAAATTAAACAAGTCACCTATTTTTTAGCACTACAATTAATGTACAAATGACTGTCTACTGACTGGTGATTGCCAGTATGCCATACCCATCATCCACACCAATTTTCCAATTTTCAAACTTCCTTGGTTGTTGACCATGAATGGTTGTAGCATCTTTAAGTTTGAACATGCAGTCTTCCAATTACATGTTTTTAATTTGCATTACTTGGAACCACTTTACAAAGTGTTACACAGTACAAAAAGTTCTGTTGTAATTCCAGTTGTGTTCTAAAATGGCCCTATCAACACTAAAAACATTCCATTTTCCACTCAAAGACATCGTCATAGCAGTTTCCAACAGAAGGAAGTGGATCATTTGTAATGACCCCCATTCTCAATTATCTTAGCAAATAGCACAGGCAATACATGAATCTGTGTAAGCTTGCTAGCTGCTGCTCCCTTACTCAATTGCCACTGTTAATGAATCAGAATACAGGAGAATGCTGCGAGCATACTGTTCCACTGTTGGCTGGGGACATATTGGAAATTGGCACTTTATTGACTAACAGGCTCTCTCCCAGCATGTATGTTCACTCAAGAAGAGAGTCTCCATTAGGTTGCCTATTATAAGCCTTTACTGCATCAGCATGAGGCTCTTACTGCATGCAGCTGGTGCCACCATGGCATGGTACGGCTGAGTCTTTCATCAAGTCTGCTTAGTTTGTGGTTGCAAAGTATTACCAAGTCTTTATGGACTAACAAGGGCAATGGATATGAATTTGTTGATTATTTTTTAGAAGTTGAGAAAAAGTAACAAAACAATCTTTTTCATACATTGAGAAACTCAACCTTCCTTTTTGAATAAAACACTAGAATTTAATTTAGGGCATGTGGCAACATTGACTTTTACCTACATAGCTGACAACTATGTGTGATTATTTGAACACTGAATTGTGGATATAACTTTGTAATAATTGGAGCATTTCATAATCGAGTCCACAGGCTTTAAGAATTTTACTTCTAACATAAAATAATCGAGTTGTAAATGCCTCCCGAGAGGTCGATTGATTCAACTTATTTTACAAAAGTCACCATACCGGACTGCAGGCTTTTACCAGCCTGATCCTGGTTTATTGCAAGGTATAGTTATGGTTTTATGAATTGCTGTCTTTGTTCATAAAATGATACTCTATGTCAGAATGCGTATTTGATATTTATTACTTACAACAGTTTTTCTCAAGGTCAGTTACAGCATTTTATGACGCTAATTAAATTGGTGTAATTTGTACTGTATTGTTTTCTTATTTATTAGACAGCTTGTGCACAATTTATGAGCATCATCCCTATTGTCATTTTGTTGGCAGATAATTAACCTGCTAGTTTTCACGCAGAGCTTGATGCCCAATTAAAGATAGTAAGATGCACTTGAAACAGGACAGTATAACAGAAAAAAATTTAAGTAAAAGTGCACATCCATGAAATATATTCACAGGATATTTGTGTTTCCTAAAGACCTTATTCATTAGTGTTTAAAGTTTGAATGTTGTTAACTCTGCAAGTGCAAATATATATATATATATTAAAAAAAAAAAACAAGCAAAGGAAATATGAGCAACACAAAGTTTATATTAAAGTTTCAATTGTGCAGACAAATGTGGATGATAATAGAGTACAGACATAGTCACAAGTGAAGGTGAATTCAATCTATCAATACATGCATTGTTGAGCTGAATGTTTAAAAAATTTTTTTTTACATGAAATAATTTTAGCAATGGCTGCATGAGGTGAACTGGTAGTCTTTTTTCTTTCATTTTATTCCCTAGAAGCCAGTTGCGCATGATTTATGCACAGTTTCCCTCAAAGATGTTTACTAGCCTGACTTACCATGCCTGTAGGGATGACTGCTCCTCACTTTCTTATTTATTTAGTACTCTTTAATATGTGGTTCTGCTTTCTGGTTGAGCAAAAGCTATGGGCTGTGAGCCTATTGAAGTACACACAAACACATTCTCAGCATGAAATAGAACTAGAAATTAGAGGTAAGATGTGATTCAGCACTACAGACATAGTAATAAAGTAATATTCCTCAATCCACATCCTGAATACACCCCACCACCCTGTTTTTCATGTATTCCCTCACTATCACAATGGTGGAAAGGGTTGGATCAAATTGATCGCAGTTTATTAACCTTAAATAAAAATAAGCAGGCGGGGGTGGTGCCATACAAATCAACAAGCAGCATTAAGTAGGTATTATCAGCTTTATGGAACAATATTTCTTTATATTCATTTAAATGAAATTACATTAAAAAAAATATGTTGGCAGCAGCCTCATTTCCCTATGAGGGGAACCCAACCACTCAATATTCAGCATCACCAGTATAATAATCACCTGATCATCTGTCATCATCTGACCACTACATCACTGTGCCGCCTCTCAAATGTACTGTATAATAAGATAAAATATAAGTTGCTCTGGATAAGGGTGTCTGCCAAATATATAAAATGTAAATGTCATACATGTAAATAAGTTATAGGTCACTGTGTGGCTTAACAAGCAAAAAACTTCCCTCTGCAACTGGTCAGGTACTGGGACTAGACAGAAAATGAGTGTCATTAATTTGCCAAAACTGTCCTCCAGGAAGCCTGTAGAAATATTCCTTAAGGCTACATTTAAAGTACAAGAAAGTCTGGCTGTTCAGGAGCAAAATACGGAGAAATAATGAGTGGACCAAGACAGTATATTTTCATTAATTTTCAACACCACTTATTACACAGTAGGGTCTGAATTCACCAATCACCAAGCTCATGTAATAGGACTGTAAAGGGAAACACAGGGAGAACATAGTCCATAAACACAGACCAGGGGTGAGATTTCAATCCCCATCCCTGGAGATGTGAGTCAACACTGCTAATCATTAAGCCACTATGACCTTTTTTCCACTATATATATATATATATGAAAGTATTATAATTATTAGTATTAGAAACACATTTTCCATTCCATTTAAAAATGCATGTATATGTAAATCTCAGCATAGAAAAGTAGACCATTTTGGTAGTGCATAGTCCAGATTTATTCACCATTTCTGAGAGATATTATGTTGCTAATAACTGTTGTGAATAATTCTGATATGGCTACAGTATTCTTTCGAATACACCTCAAATTCATCACACTCTATATTACTTACTCGTGCAAGCAAGGATTACATTTGGGATCATTTCCTTGGTGCAGGTCGTCTGTTCTATAAAAAAAGATTCACTTCCAGATCTTCCCCAAGACATAAACAAGTTTTTGCAATCTCCTACCACCGAGGCTGTGTCCTAGGCTGTGCTTTGAATAAGAGATTATTGAGGCTGGTGTTACAGGGTATAGATAGCATTATTAGCTACTGCAGGAGGCTGTCTCCTCAGGACTCGCCACAAAACACATCATAAATCAGTCTCAGCAAGACCCCCCAGGAAGTTGATAGATAGGCTGACTGAGGAACTGGTTACCTGGAGAAGATAATCAAATCAATTCAATATGAGGGCTTGGGTCTTCATCTGAAATTGATGAAGCTTGGTCATCTTCCAATCATTGATTATATGTAATTCAGGTTTTGGAGCAACAATTTCTGCTACAAACAGAAAATGTGAAAATGGAAGTGAAAATGGTTTAACACATTATTGATTGACTTTATAAAGAAAATGTGCATTAAAGTAAGTGAAGTGGGAAGTTGGGAGTTTGAGTAAAGCCATGGGAAATAAGATACTGTATCTTGTGCGATCTCATCCTGTAAGATATATAATACCTCTGCGTAAATAAATGCATATTCTGTCCAGCTCGCAATAAAAACCACAAAGTAAAAAATCTGAGAGTGTGAGAATTCATATGTCTTTTCCCATTAACAATCTTGAAAGTAGTCTGTCTGAGAAATCTAATCAGGTAGATGAACATTAACAGGCCAACTTAGGACTTTGATTTCTCTCCCACTCCATGAATTGGCTTTTTTGTTTTTCCTCTGTCTCCACATTCTGCAGACTTTCATGCTGCAACATTTGATGGCTCTTGATTATTGTCTTTGCCAAGATCAATCACACAAGGACAAGATTTTGTCCTTATTCTCCTTCACTTTGTCTCTGTTAAAACAAATCATCAAGATATGAAGCTTGCTGAAGTGGACTGAAGTGTGTGTGTGTGTGTGTGTGTGTGTGTGTGTGTGTGTGTGTGTGTGTGTGTGTGTGTGTGTGTGTGTGTTAGGGATGGGCGTGATTGGATGGATGGGTGTGTTACACTGACCTTGATATTACTTATCCAGTGATTGTCACACGTCACTGGATTTATATTTCTCCATCAATGAGATTATAATGAATTGTTTTCATGGCTTTGGCTGACAGAGCTGTATAGCTGGCCAGAGGACTTAAAAGTTACTCCTTCAGTTTCTGAGAGAATCTATGATCATCCTGGCACATTTTAATAAAGACAGTGTGCCCTGACGCTGCAACACCCCCTCTCACACAAAAAGAAAAAGAATTAATAAAAAATGCTTTTTAACACATGAAAGAGAAACTCTGTTCAGTTAGACAAACAGAGAATATGACTTAATCACAGTTGTCTTGGCATGTGGTAGGGACAAATGGAAACTTGCTCTAATTCTAATGTATATGGATAACTTTTCAAAACACAACCATCAATAGCAACCTATGCATCAATTTAATATGTGATTGAAATATGAACCGGCAAGACATGTACAGGTCAGCCACAACATGCACAAGTAAATCATCATGCAGCAAAATACAGAGAAACAGAGAGAGATGTTATATCTGTTCCTTAATAGAAGCAATAGACACTAAATCTTATCAAAGCAGAAATTGGCCTGTAGGCGACAATAATAAAGTCATAATAATAATTTTGAATGTGTTATATGGAGAAAAACATAATTTCTCCATCATTTCATATAAATTTTAAAGATATCTTCATTACTGGTAGGAAATAAAATGAGATCATAAGTCACCCAGGATGGCATGGTTAGAGTTACATGGTAGTTAATTAATGAAAATTCCAAACTAAATCTAAACCATACTTGGCTGTCAAATTTTTTTTTACATTTATTTTACATCTTGTAAAATGAGTGGTAGTATTCATTTAAAAATAATAAGTGATGTTATCTAAGTTGATGTGAGACTTGTTGCCCCTGGCCATTTGTTTGTTGCTGCCTTTATTTGACAGCTCTTAATCCATCACTGTGAAAAGGCATACTCTCTAATTCTTAGTGTTCATTTTGGCAATTTCAATCTTCTTTTATTTTCCATGAACAATATTTCGTTTCACCAGCATCCTAATGTCATACTATTTTTCTTTACTTTTGTTTTTTAGTAGTGAGTAACTAACAAGACGTGATGCAGCCTGACAACACAAACTGAATGGATCAACCCAGAACAATCCTCGCAGGTTCGGGTTTTAATGTTTTTTTCGTCAAATAGTCGTCATTTTTAATTCAAGGACTTTTTGCTTGTGCAATACCAAATGATCTGAGGCAAAAGCATAGACCTGCCTACTGGGTATAATAGATCAGAGCTCAGTCAATACACATGGTCAATCGATTAAACCTGTGGCTTTAAAGGAGTCAGATATTTCGGTTTTGGAGATCATTGCATCCAAAGATCTCTTAAAACCAACAGTCATGTTTGATATACTGTAGAATGTGGTATTGTGAATTGTGCATAGAAACTCAAATCCTTTGTTACCTGTCTGACCTGATCTCTGTTTCCCTCTCTCTCTACAGACAAAAGACCAAGGTCAGAAAGTTCTAAGTTTTCTCTTTTGTTGTAGTTTTTTTTTTTTTTTTTTTTAAATACAAGAGCAGTTAAGATTATTTTTTTATGAAGGATATGATTATCTATAGTTCATAGAGTATATTGACAAGATACGCCATATTTTAGAAGAAATCCACAGGTGTAACCTTTTTTTTGGCCACTATCTCTGAGCCTAGGCCTGCTCTTGACTTGGTAGAATTTTCCTTCTTGTTTGCTTAGCACTAGGTAAGACTCACAATTCCTTAGTACAACTTTCTGTATGTTAAAATATATAAACAGAATATTAACTTCTGTGTTGGCACCATCCTGACAGTACTTTGTTCTGCTATTTGATAGTTTTCCCTTTATGTATAATCTTCACAGATGCTTGGTACTTTGAATATGCAGATAATCACCTGATGTTGATGATCACAACCCGATGTGCTTCATAACACCCACTGCGAATTATAAAATGTAGCTAAGCCATGTTAATGCATTCCCCCTGGATATGAACGCACCCTCCAAAACGGATTATTTAAACTGCTGCTAGCCCCTTGGTAAAGTACAACAGTGCCCTATGGTGAATACACAGCTGGGTTGACACAATGTCTAACAAAAACACAAATATATTGATTGTGGGCAAATTGCATGCGAAGTCTGTGGATGGTGCTGAGGCCTGAAAACGTCCTGAGTAAAAATCAGTCTAATGGGTTTGGACTGTCTGCCCTAGGTAAGAGGGAAAATGGGAGGCATTTTGAATAATGCAAACCCTTCAGCTTGAGTCATGGTGCACCATCAAGTCTGATTCACTGAAGCTGATCTCTCTCTTTTTTATCTATTGTTCTAACTTTCTGTCCATGCCTTTCTGTGTTTCTGTCTATATCTCTCCTGCTATATACCTTCTCTGCTTTCCATTTTTTTCTGCAGCTTTTGTAGCACTTCCGTGATAAGATAGGATGTCAGCATGCAGCGCTGCTTCATTTTATCATGGTAAAAGGTTGAAATGGCTCTCATGAATACACAGAAATACACCTGGGATTGGTTGACAGTCCATTTCAGGGCACCATGCACACAGACACACACATTTATATTTGACATAAGGGGTAGTGAAACATTCTAGAGACTGAACAGAACCCAGATTGGAATGGAGAGAACATGCAAACTCCTCACAGTATAGTAATGTAATGACTTAACCATGGACATAGGAGTTGAGAAACAGTGATCCTACAGTATATGGTCTGCAACTGTACCATGATTTGGAATCAAGATTGTGGCAAATTTAAAGACAATGTTTTTCCCACTTTTTTTAAATATGTCCAAAAGTTTTTTTTTGATGCAGGCTAAACTATATGAATGTCACTTGAGTTCAAAATGATTTCTTTGGATTGACAAAATTATGTGTTTTAAAAACCAGAATGTAAAAAAAAAAAAAAAAAAAAAAAAAAAAACCTGTGAAATGGAAAGGAATTTTGTACATAATTTGTAAATATACAGTAAATATTCATTTATAACATACTTTTTAGTTCATCATTATAGTCCAGTAATAGACTATACATTTTAAATAAAAATGGGCAGGTTGGATTTGACCAGATGATGTGCTAGGGTTTTTCTAAAGGACACAACGTAGCAGCTTGCAGTGCTGGGATTTGAATTCATAACCTCCTGACCTGTAGCTCAAAGGCATAATCACTGAGACATTGCTTCTCTGATGAGGCATTTTTTACTGATGTGGAGCACAGTGGCTTAGTGTTTTAGTTAGCATTGTCACCTTGCACATCTGAGTCTGTGTCCAATTCCCACCTCACGGTTTGTGTGCATAAAGTTAGCATGTTCTCCCCATACTTGGTGGGTTTCCTCTAGGTATTACAGTCTCCTCCTACAGTCCAGCGACATGCAGATCAGACTATTTGGCATACCCACATTTCCTGTAGTGAATGTCCCACCATGGTCCCAGGGGTCCCACACGGATTAAATTGGTAATTACCATTGGCCTCCATGCTCTCTAGTCGGATTTCAGAGGTTTCTAGATGGATGGATGGATGGATTATGATAAACTAAACCAGTTGCAATAGTACATTGACATAACAGTTCATTCTTTTGAGATTTTTTTTTCTTTTGATTTTTACCTCATGGTGATGTACGTTTACCTCCAGCACTTCATTCAGTTTACCCATATTAGCATAGCTGCCATTTTTGGAAGAAGAAAAAATGGTTATATACATTGGCTAATCAACAACATGCATCATAAATATTTGTAGACCTTTTATAAATTTGCTTTGGTGGTGCAGCCATTACAACTGAAATTTTACTTGACAAGCCAAAAACTGTTTCTAAAGTAAATTGGTGCTTACCAACTCTCCCTTGTGCTTTTCATTTTATTATTATTTTTTTTTTTTACAGTCTGCCATAAATGATGGGTGATTCCAAAATATATTGTCATACAATGACAATAAAACTGCATGGCTGCCAAGATACAGGGTGTGAGGCTACTTACTCCCTTGCTACAGTATCGTACCTCTGCCTACTCTCCCTTAACCAGTTTAACCTGTATTGTTGAATAAATCTTTACAAATGTTAGATCTGTTCAAGTTACATGTTAAGCTTATAACAGTACATCAACAAGGGTATTGTATACAATAGAGGGTGTTTGCCTAAAATAGTTGCTAAATAAGAGGCACAAAAATATCCAAAGGTTTTTCAGATGTCACACACAGAAATCTGTTCCAAATATGTTCTAACTCGCCTAAAACAGACTGTGCTGGGCTCCTTTCACCCATGTGGGCAATAGATAGTTCGTGCAATTAACGGTTGTTAGAACACCTGGGGCACGAAGGGATTTTAGTAGTTAAATGTCCCAGTGCTGTTATGCTCTATATCAGCACTCGGGGATGCCTCTCATTCAATAATATTACTCGGATAGAACTAATTGTATATATAAAATATCCTCATTCTGTAAAGCTCCATATATTTGTTATGTTTTAAAGGAAGTACTTAGGCAATGCCCACAAAGCATCCAGACAATGTGTAACTAGGCAGTGTTGTTCTGAGAAAATAAACATATTATGCTGTGATGGAGGTCAATGCCATGCAGGTGTGTGCAAGTCTTATACTAAGAGCAGTCACAGCTTCACATGATGTTCTCAGTTGCAAGGCTGAACAAACCAGGTGCTGGTTTTCTTGAGTTATTTTAATGTTCCTATCGATTTGATAGTGCTGGAGGACTCGGGTATGTTAACGACTGCAAACAACCACATGTGTGCTCTCCAAAGGGCTCTCAGTGTTAGTTTTTTTTATTTTTTTATGATGGTTTGCCAGCTTGTCTTGTTGCAACAGCAGTGAATTTAATCAACATTGCTTAAGGCGACTACAAGTGGAAAGAGTTATCTAACCACATTTCAATAAGCGACGCAAATCTGCGATTGCACTTTGGGGAAGTAAATGAAAAAAGATTAAGATATCAGGCTAAATAAGTTCAGAGATGACTGATCAAAGTGTATGGAAGTGAATAGGGGGCATGCCTCGGGTAAGGGGGAACATTAAAAGGAGGAGAAAGATTATTATGAGAGTTATTGCATAAGCTGAGACACTAAAATTCAGACACTCATGTCTGAATGTTAAAGATCTGAGACTTATTTAATTTAAGACCCTAATAAATGCAGATAAAGGACCTGACATAGTGGTAATGTGTATGGCATTAATTTTAGCATTTTGTTTGCGAATAATAATATAGTTTCCTATGTATAGTGAACTATAGACTGGGTTCTGATGATTTTTTTTTTTTTTTTTTTTTGCATAACCTATCAAAGCTTAAACATTGTGGTTCAGGCTTCTCTAAAGAACTTGATGGATTTTATTTTATAATTCAGTATAATGGAGTAGCACAGTTGTTGTCTCGCAGCTCTGAAGTCCAAGAATAGATTCGGGCACTCAGCTTACTGTCTACACAGGAAATATATGTGAAAATACTGTGAACTGTGTGGAGGGGGGGGGGGGGGGACTATGGCGAATCATATACAGTGTACCAGTGACCTCATCGTGTTAAAATTTTGTGAATTTGATAACATGAACTGGTTTTATTTATTCAAACCAGACTGTTTATATATTTTATTTCTGATTAATTCATTGAAGGATTGAAGTATTGGATTGGGATTTTTATCAGGCAAAAATATTTACTTTTTGCGTTTAATACGTCTAATAATACGTTTAATAAATCTTTGAGTTCATTCGAACAGTGCAGTGAGTATAGAAAAGAATCACCTCCTTTAAAATGATCAGATGTTGTTTCTGCAGCCTAAAATGAAGACATACAGTTTTTGTTTTGCAACTTTTATCATCCAAGTGAAAGATGTGAAAGATGACACCAACAGAAAAAAAGATCACTCAGAATCACTGAGTTAAGGATCCCCGGGCCTCCTAAAAACGACTTTTAACCTCAATCTGGGGAAGCTGAGCATCTTCTCAATGGCATGCAAAGCCATTTGACTTCCAACTGTAGTCAGCAATGGTCATTTTGATTAGTTCAGCATGAAAAACTGAAGCATTTCAGTTCGTAGGAGTTCAAGTGCAAACAATGAACTACAGGTGGCAAGACACTGTCAAAAGATCTCTGGAATAAAGCATCATCAACGTTTAATTTTGATGTTAACTATGCCTTCACTCAAGCATAATTTCCTAGCAATTTAGCTATTCATTTCTGTATATTGATTTGGACCTGGCAGAAAGTAAAATAATGTCAGTTACAACAGTATTCAGTCTAGTTTCAGTTTAGTATATATATTTTCTCTCCCTCCATACAACACATTTTGAAAGAAAGTAGTATTTTAAAGGTCTCAGACTCCCAGTGAACAATTTAAAGGGCACCAGTGGCTAAGAAAACTCCCTAATATGATATAAAGAAACCTTTAGTGTTGAGTCAAAGATTGAAAAGGGGAACTTGTACTCCCCCAGGCAGCATGGGACAGTGAGATAGAAAAAGTGAAGGAGACATGGAGTAAATTTCCATAAGTGGGTCACAAAGATCCTGGTGCATTCTGAGGATTCAGAGACTGTCCACTACATATTGGAAATTCACTTTCCTTTGCTACTCATAAAATATTTCATGTTTATGATTACATTTTATTGCACTTCATCACTAGAAGCTTTGACATTTTCCACGGATGAATAATATCGATCCTCAGTTCCATCTGCGGTTTATTAGAGGTGGTCATTTGATACTTGGTGTGTGCAGAAATCTGAAGGTAGTCTACTGGCAGTGATGCATTTTAATATTAAAAAATAACTTTGTTTGTGTGAAAAATCACTCTGGATTCCTCTGGAGGTTTGAGTGTGGGATTTGTGTGAGAAATAGTAAAGATGAACTGGCACTGCAGAAAGGAAAATGTAGGAGAGAAGGATTGCTCCACTGTTGTTTGTCTCCCACAGCGCATTATGAGTGGTTCTCAGAGGGAGCTATCACACTCCTTCACACATTACATCCACTGACTTGGACACTCATATTCAACACATTTGAATGTCAAAAGGCATTAGGATATTTAAAAATCTTATTTCCTTTGTCTGCTAAATATACAACTTGGCATCCAGGTTTCTTTTCACATTTTCAAAGCATGAGCCAGTTTCCACATTCAGTAGTTGGTGACTTCTGAAAGGTCCTTGGCATCTTCAACACTGGACAGATTTGCAAAAAGCAGACCATTTATAGAACCAGAGAGGTGAGTGAAGAAATACAGACCTTGTTTGATTAATTGTGGTGTCATTAGACATACTGTGGCTCGCATAAATATTCACTCCTTTGACCTTTTCCACATTTTGTAGAAGTAGAAACTTGAAATTAATTGGACATAATTAATTGGAATTTTCTATCACGAATTTACACGAAATTGACAATGTTATTTTAGTCTAAAACTATTTGAAAAATAAAGAAAAAGTATAATTGGTGGTTCACCATGTGATGAGAACTCACAGGACTGGAACTAAACAGCAGTGTGGCCATAAAGAAACCAGTTGTTAGTAAGACTAATAAGGGGGGAAAGACTTTGATAGGAAATGAAATAGCAAAAGAATTTGCTAGGGAGCATAAAGTTTCTGAAGGCAGCATGATGAACTGGTCTTGCTTCAGGTTGTCATATTTATGTAAATATACTGAATCACCAGGTTATACCATCACTAGATTTTCTACTGGACATATTATAGCATGACAATGCCATGATTCATAGTCCTGGGACCATGATCAATCATATCCAGATGGAAATTGGCCACCACAAAAGCATAAGGTTATCTGGAAGTTGAGCCATGTCAACTGGACGTCATTCTTGTTAGGTCAAAATGTCTCGGTACTCACCTACTGTTTAGTTCGTTGCTTCTTCAGTCTGTGAGAAGTTAGGACTCTCCCAGTGTCAAGGATCATCCCCTCCCAAAAAATGCTCATTAGGTGAAAAATTGAGAAGATGAGAGTAGGAAGGAGAGTCGTTAAAGAGTAGGGGAGGCAGAGGCTTTAATATCTTTTAATAGAGACAGATTAGGTAGAGTTGTTAAGATGAACTGACCAGAGAAAATACTGGGAGTCATTAGACGTGGCTTTCCTGGTAGACCTGTGAAGGTGTCTTGATCTTCCTGGGGATAGATGAAAGGGCATCATGAAAAATAGATAGGGATAGGAAACTTGAACTAGAATTTGATGTTCGTTTCAATTGTGTTGATATTTAAAATTTTCAGCTAAACTGGAAAAAACCGTATCATTCCTTATGTGGCTGAAGTGTCCAAGAAGCTAAAAAGGAGTTTTAGAAAACACCACGTACTGTACCAGTTCACTTCAAAACCACCAACATACTAAGACAAAAACTCGTTCACCCCAAAGATTGGACACTGAAACAGAAGAAGAGCACTACATTGGGGATTCAAAACAACTTCTACCTAGGAGGACATAACAGCACAGAAAGAGCAACACCTCAGGACTAGAATCAGCAATGTACTTTCACCTGAAGGAGAAAGGACACACTTTTGAGCTTGATAATGTTCAAGTCTCGGATAGAAATGTAAGATGGTTTGAGAAAGCTGTAAAAAAGTCCATCTATGTGCAAGTGGCAAACCTTTGAAAGTGGAGGTTTTGGGTACGACCTGTCTCCTATTTTTCATGCTGCCCTTTAGTCCATTCCCCAGGATGATCAAGACTTCTTCATGGGTCCACCAGGAAAGCCATACCCGAGAACTCCCTCTACTCTCTCTCTGGTCGTTACATCTTAACAACTCTCCCTAATCTCTCTCTGTATTACTGGTCTTCTTAACAACTCTCTCCCCCCCCCATACTCTTTAATGACTCTTCCTCCTACTCTCATCTTCTCCATTTTTCACCTAATGAGCCTTTTCCAACAGGAGTAACTGTGGACGCAAGAGAAAGCTGTCTGAAAGGGATGTCTGGGTGCTAACCCGGATTGTATCCAAAAAACATAAAATCACAGCTACCCAACTCACTGCAGAATTAAATGTGCACCTCAAATCTCCCGTTTCTACCAAAACTGTTCGTCGTGATCTCCACAGGGTCAATGTACATGGCCGGGCTGCTATAACCAAACCATTGGTCACTTGTGCCAATGCCAAACTGTTGCATGGGGGTGGATCAGTGATGGTTTGGGCTGCAATATCATGGCATTCCCTAGGCCCAAAACTTGTTCTAGATGGGCACATCACTGCCAAGGACTACCGAACCATTCTGTCACCAGTCTGGCTGTTTCTGGAGGACCATGTGCACTCAACAGTTTAGACATTGTATCCTGAAGACGGTGCTGTGTACCAGGATGATAATGCACCAATACAAACAGCCAGACTGGTGACAGAGTGGTTTGATGAACATGAAAGTGAAGTTGAACATCTCCCATGGCCTGCACAGTCTAAATATATGTAACTGTGTGCTATATTTATTTCTATTTTCAATATATATATATATATAAATCTTTAATTTAGATTTTTTCCTTGTCTAATCTAATTTTTTACTTTCTTCTCGGTAATTTAATCAAAGCAACTGTAACCAAGACAAAGCAATTTCCCTCTGGGATTAATAAAGTTTTTTGAATCTTGAATATTATTGAGCCACTTTGGGGGGTTTTGGAGGAACGAGTCAGGAAATATTTTCCTCCACCAGCATCACATAGTGACCTGGCCACTATTCTGCAAGAAGAATGGCTCATAATCCCTCTGGCCGCTGTGCAGGATTGTATCTGTCATTCCCAAGACAAATTGATGCTGTATTGGCTGCAAAAGGAGGCCCTACACTATACTAATGAATTATTGTGGTCTAAAGCCAGGTGTTTCAGTTTCATTGACCAACCCCTGTACATAAAGGTTGTTGAAGCAGTGATGGACGAAAACTGTGCAGAAATCAAAGCTAAACATTGGTGTGTGACTTTTTATTATTTATTTATTTAATGAATTATTTTTGGACAGGCAGTGAAATAATACAGTATGTGACATCCAACATGGTGGTTATTGTTCAGATTACACTTCCATATCCCTGAAATTAATATGGTTAATAAAAGGGGTTGGGGGGGCACAATGACATAGAAAGTATTGTTTTAAAAAGTTTTTGTAAAAATGCAATTAATCAGAAATTACTAAACATGCAATTCAATATCATAGTGTGCATCAAATCGTTGTTAGACACAGATTTATAAAGACCAAGAAGCTAATATGAAACAGGTGCTATCTGAGATGTGAAAAGCAAATACCCTCTTCACCATCCTATGTAATGCCTTTGATTGATTTGCATCAACATTATATACATGAATATACATTTGTACATTTCATCTAAGTCAGTCAGACCTATAAAATATTAAAACATTGAAAGTGTTTCACGGTTCTTTATTTATTTCCATACAGAGCCCCTAAAGGGACATGGGAGGAAAAACTATATAGAAAAAATAGAAGATCAGTATATGTAATATGTATGAATTGGCAAATGAATTAAACAATTTCTTGGTAAGGATTAAAACTTGTAGTATGGGTAATCGGTTCTATAATATTTTAGAAACTGTTTAATTTAGCAAGACTGACAGGATTGTGGTTACCCTAAGTTGGCTACAAAAAAGAACATAACAGGCACAGATAAGTTAGGGTTCTTCATCCTAAAATTCTTTGCGTTTAAATTGGCCCTAGCCTGCCAAACGAAATTTCAGTGGTTCATACTGTAGATGAACATGTAATAGCAGCTATTTGGAAAATTTCCCATATCACTCCTTGTTAAAAGAAAAAAAAAATCCCTATGGAACACAAGGGCTACAGGCCAGTAGTTCTCATTCCAAAGTTTGTGCAGTGCCTAAAAAACTCTGGCTCAATATTGTATCAAATAGACCCCCCTATCAGATAGATCAGTTTGCATATTGAGCAGGCCACGGCCCCGAAGACACCCCTTACCTTGATAAGTGATAAGAATGATAAGTAAGCCTTTATATAGACCATAGCACCTAATGTATTTTTTTATATACGTATAATTTTTTTTATCAGCCTTTAATATAATGCTTTGAGGTCAGTCCATATTTGATGTATTGGTATAGTTCTTTCTTAATTAAGAGAATGTAACATGTAAAAGTAAACTGTCTCAAATGTTTTAGGACCATTTGGTAAGCTTAAATCCGAGGGTAGAATTGCTTGAAGTGTCCGCCGTGCCGCCACACACTTACTAGCCCGCTCTGACATGCTTGCCAGCAGGGTGGAATAGAAAACACATACAAATACACATACACACAGCACACATGATGGTGGTGTCTGTTAATCCTATTACCAGCATAGAAAAAAAAACTTATCCTTGGCCAAACATGCAGTGTTACAGTACGCTCATCTGAAAGATCAAAAGTTATTATTAATATGTTCTGGGGAAAACAAAGAGATGGGCTTTTGGAACCATTGGCATATATGGAATGAGGAGGAAAATAAAGATGTGAGAGTTAACATATTTAATGGAAAATGACAGAAAAACCAACTACTACTATTTGTGGAGTTCCTCAAGGTTGTATTAGTTTCCTTTCGCTTTTCACCCTATACACATATGACTGGAGATTCTACCCAGAATCAAATCATTATTAAACGCCCTGTTGATGCAGGCATAGTATATACTGTACCCATGAATCAGGAGACAAGAGATGACCAGTGTCAAAACAAGGTGGACACTCATTAAATGGTTTCTTAAAAATAACCCCCTCCCCCCAAACAAACAAAACAAACAAATAAATAAATAACTAAAATGCAATTGTAGATTTTTTTTATATTAAGTAATTATTTTCCTCCAGTATCAGTGGTTCAGTCTGAAACATCCCAAAATCAGATAGTTAACATCATATAAATACTCAGACATTTATGTAGATGCCACAGTGTCTCCTTTAATACATGTGGTCTATTTATGCAGCAGGATATTTCATTCTTTTATTAAATATTTACTTACATCATTTGGTGCGAGCATAGAGATCTTAGATTTATTCAACGGTCCTGCCATTGAAAACATTTTTCTATGTAGAGTAACAGTTTTGTATAGCCTGTCCTTAGAGTATGAATCAAAGCTTTTGACATTGCTTAATGTGTGCTCAGAATTTGCTGGCATTCAAACTGCACAAGTATGTCCTGCATTTAGCTAGGACATTGCCAACAATAGGTCACTCAGAATACATATTTTACCATAAGAAATGAGAGCCATCCTTCAATCTGTTCGTAAGTAAAGTGGGTGAAATGAAACTTTTTTTGACAATGATGTCAAGGTGTTGAAACTGTACCACCTCAGACGCAAATTATATTTCTGTGCAATGAGACAATTAAGTGTTATTGCATAGTAGTACATCCTAGTGTAACACATACTTCTGAATTATTCTTTCCAAATTATTCCTATATTCCAACAAAATAATCCTCACCATTAACTCCAAGCTTATTTAAAAACAAATTTAAAATGATGTGTAAATGTGTTTCTGACCTGACACTGAGATTTAATAATTAATAAATAGTCATAACGTGGCATTAGCTAAACTCTTTTAAACAGCGCTAAAACCAATACAAGATGAGACTGAATTCTTGTAGCCATTCATAATGTGGAAGGCTATATTTGTCAGAAAGAAAATGGCAATACTGTAACAATCCTAATCTCACAATAGTTTGCTAACAGGTTGACATTCATTTTTAGAAGCAATTTTAAAATATGTTGTTGAAGTATGTTAGGAAAAACGTTTTATTTTATAACCCTTTTCACTTTTTTTTTTCTTTTTATGAGATAGTAATTGCAAAGCACAGTAAAGAGGATTTTCTTTACTCGTGAGCAATATTCTACAGTCCAGTGGGTGGTGGTAACTCATCCAAAAGGCTGAAAATAAAAAATGAAGGGAAGTGTAATATTTATTTTTAAAAATTTGATTTACAAAAAAAAATAATAATAATAAAAAGAGTACTTTTTACACTGACCCAGATATGCTCTCAACCATGTTGCAAAAAAAAAAAAAGCCAATTGTTTTTTCCTTCGCCTCCCATGTCCCTTTAAAACCTTGTACAGTAGTTCCAAGTGCTTAGGATGTAAAATATATATATATTTTTTATATCTTTTATTTTCATAGTAGAAACCATTTTTAGCATCATATGACTCAAGCTTAATCAGGAAACACCATTAGTAATGTTTTAAAGCGGGACCATCCTTCAAGGTAAAGTGAGCTTTATTCAGAGAAGCAATCAAAAGGGTAACGTTATCCTAATCCTAGATATTGAAGATATTATCCACAATGTCATGAATGTCATGACATGAGCAAGATGCTGGCATTACAACTCCAGTCATGAAAGATACAAAGCTCTCTGTGCCAGTATTTTAATTTGATTGATAATATGGCAGTCACCCAATAGATTAATATTGTAGTTATCATAGTGTAAGTAATTATCAAATTCAGGGTGGGATGGACACGGCTAACAAAGCAGCTGTTCCTGATATTATTCTACAAAACCTTTGGCATGCTAGATAATGGAGAGATCTTTAAACTTTTTTTTTCTCTCTCTCTCTGCAATTGGACCCCCTTTCAAAGAGGTTAAGTAGGGGTGCCATGGTTGGTGTGATGAGAAGCTCACTCAAGCCTAATGATAGCAGAATCCAGTCCTGATTATACGTTCGTCTCTATATCGCTTGCCAGACACCAGCTCTCCATCAAGATGGATGTACCCTTGAGCTGTGCTCATTACTGCAAGTATTAGGGAGCACACTTGTCTGATATTATAAACTTATAGAGCATAACCTCTCGTTCTTTTTTTTGTCACTCGATTCCCTAACAAATTAGTTTTGTGCGATGAGGATTTAAATAGAAAAGAGCAATGATACCAAATGATGGTTTTTGAGTTGCAATTATTATATTAAGTAGTAAGCAATGATTACAAATTAAAATATACAGTATGTCAAATTGCCATATAAAATTAAAACATTTAATTCATTATTCAGTTGTGTTAAATCGGGATACAGATACAGCTTCATTTGTAATGAACCTTCACAAACGAATTTGTGGGGAAAACAAAAGGACTCATGAATTTGATATGTAAAAATGGAACTAACACTTTGTTCATACAATTCACCACCCCTAACCACCTATCATCTTGATAACACTTCGCACCGTTGACAAAAATATCTTTAGCTAACATTTAAGTCAGGAGCTGTTGTATTCTCTTGTTACACATAAAAAACGAGTCTGGGAAGAATTTTAATTTTCATTCGATGTGTGCCTAAATTTGAGATTTGAGACATTGAAACAACTACTGATACTGAAACAACTGTGTGAATGCTAAGTAATTGCCCTGAGGCTTGGTCCATAAAATGATGCAGATACAGGTCAAAAGCTGTAGTAAATGTTCCCATCAAACATCAGAGGTGAGGTCAGGTGTGCCTCAGAATCTTGTTCTTGGCTGACAGAAGTGGAACCTGCTTTTGCAGCCCATCTGCCTCAATGTTTTACATAGTGTGCTTTTTGAAATGCTTTTCTCTTTGCCATGGTTCTCTAAGATTAGGATCTTTTTCATCAACAAGCTCCATTACTGTGCATGACCAGTGCATAGAGCAAGGATGCGTGTAAAAAAACAAACAAACAAACAAACAAAAAAAACATTAAATATAGTTGCAAGCAACGATGATGGGCCCAAGCACCCTGCGCCATCGCCACCCCGGGCGTACCGCACAACCTGTGTGTTATTTGAGTGTGTTAAGACCTCGAAAAAAAAGTCATCTCCACCCGGTTGCACCGCACAACTTGCACACATCACACACTATACAGGGCTAATGTAATTTTGGGCCTTAAATATTTGTTTGTGTGTGTGTGTGTTTGTGTGTGTGTGTGCAGGGTTAGTGTGTGAATGTAGGGGATTAGTGTGTGAGGGAGAGAGGCGTGTGTGTTTGAGACAAGTGGATGTGTCAGTCTGTGTGTGATGAGTAAATGTGTTTGTAGATGTTTGTGTGTGTGGTGTGTGAGTCTGTGTGTTAACATTATTGATGTGTGTATTAGTACAGTATGTGTGAGACATGTGAATTGTTAGTGTGTGTGGGTGTGTGTGCGTCTGTGTGAGTGTGAGAGTGCTAACATTTGTAATGTGTGTGATATAAGTGTGTGTGTGTGTGTGTGTGTGTGTGTGTGTGTGTGTGTGTGTGTGTGTGTGTGTGTGTGTGTGCATTGTGAGAGGGTGTGTGTGTGTGTGTGTGTGTGTGTGTGTGTGTGTGTGAGTGTGATGTCACTGAACGGGTCACTGAATATAATGGCACACAAAGTTATTAATAATTTTTTGGTGTAAGTTTTAGACATTATCACGGCTGACTCGTTTGAGATATCAAAAATCCCTTTGCAATTTTGGATTCTCAATGTCTTTAGATCACATCGGCCAGGTTTGGTGGTGATTGTATAAATTCCCTAGGAGGAGTATATCAAAATCTATTGGGTACGTTTTTGCAAATGACCCAAAATAACTGGCCTCCTGTTGAGTTGAGCCCAGGACATGCAGTGCGAAAGTTGTTCAGCTCAGTGAGCTCTAAATGTGTATCGAGTTTTGTGTGCCTACGTGAAAGTGTGTATGAGCTATCCAGTAAAATCTCGTGTGAGGGCCCCTGGGGCCCCAGGCCACGAGACTCTCAGGCATCCTGATGGCAGCAGATTCCAACCTGTCTGCCAAGTTTCATGAGTTTTTGAGCATGTTAAGACCCCTTAAAGTCCAAAAGAGTGGGAAAAAAATCCTTAGGAAAACAAGAGGGTCCTGTGCACCTATAGGGCCCTAATTAATGAAGTCAGTATTTGGTGTGGTAATGCTTTGAGGACCCTTTAGTATTAGGTAAAATTTGTTGAGCCTCTACTAAAATTAGCCGGTACGTTTTACTGAACATCCTGAAGAACGACCCAAAGTCCGTCTGAGACTTGCTATTCCCGTATTTTTTTTCTTTATAGTAAAAAAGAAAATCGCTTATATATTATGCTGCTTTTTTTACTGACATACAAATATTTTTCTGTAACTTTTCATTTTGTGGTGAAATACTAACGTTTGAAAACCAGAAATGTTTTTGTTCTGACTTAATAATAAAGTCATAAAAAAAAAAAAAATTAAAAACCTATAGCAAAGTGTGGACTAAAAAACACTGGGTGCTTAAGACTTTCGCAACATACTGTAGATTTTAATCGACTTTGTCGTCTCTAAGCTACCGCATCGCTTCAACACAGTCTGCAGATGGTTTTAAGAGTGTACATATAATGGATTATACAAATCATGTGCTAACAGATTATCTCTTTTTAATTTATTGAAATCCTCCATTTGGGACTGAAATAATAATGAGTATGCTGATTAACTGAAAAATGGGATAACACTGACCTGTGCCTGGTACTGAATGAATATCTTTACAGTAGGTATTAAAGCAGTGTGGTCGGTTCACTAAGATCACTTTGCATTATATGGTACATGATTTTGATAAGCATATGTGGTCTAGAAGTTGTTTATAGTTTTATTTTCGGGAGTCCACATATTGTATGATGGACTATACAAATCATGTGCTAACAAATTATCTCATTTTAATGTATTGAAATCTTCCATTTGGGTCAGAAATAATCATGAATATGTTGAATAGCTAAAAAAAAAAAAAACGGGATAAATCTGACTTGTGCCTTGGACTAAATTAATATGTTTATGTTTATTACAGTGTGTTGTGTTTACCACATATGCAAGTGTATGGTCAAATTAATAATTTCTGTTATATATTGTATGTTTTACTTTATATTGACCTGACACTAAAGTACAGAAAATACTTAAATTGGCTTACATTTAACTTAGTTTGTTTAGACCGCAGAGATGGACAGGTCCCTGCCGTGAGATGTTCTTCTATGCGAAGGATTTTCATTTCATTAGAGGTGTGTGCCAATCCAGGAAGCCTGCTCTTCTCCTACCTTTGCATCATCGTTCACTTCCTACAGTTTCTTAAATTTTATTAATGCATTTTCCATTGCATTCCATTTGTGTTGGATGCATTGATCATCACTGAGCACCTTTTAGGGAAGATCTAAGAATAGCCCCTTTACTCATGACATTGAGCTTGACATTGATGTCCTTGTCATTAGAAAATCTACACAAGTTGGTTTAAGGGAATGATGTACGATGGCAGTATTTATAGCAAATCCTGAGCCATACATCATTATGGAACCTTTTTGAAAGATCTGTGTGCGCGTGTGTGTCTGTGTGCGTGTCTGTGTGCGCGTGTGTGTGCGTGTCTGTGTGCGCGTGTGTGTGCGTGTCTGTGTGTGCGTGTCTGTGTGCGCGTGTCTGTGTGCGCGTGTGTGTGCGCGCGTGTGTGTGTGTGCGTGTGTGTGTGCAAGGTGGTATGAAGGTGTTACACATTGACCCTGCTCAATATTCAGACACCATAGAGCAGCAGCTATGCACATACTAATATGTACCTATGTTCATGTTCAGTATAATGTAAAATAGGACCCCAACAGTTATTGCAAATTATTTATGTGCAGTGGTAGGACGATTCAGATTGCTGATTTAGGATGCTTGTTGCTTAGATCTCAAATATCTAAAAGATTTCTAAGGCCATTTATCTACTCTACTCCAAGGTTTCTGTAACACAACCATCCCTGTGCTCTCATCTCACATTAGAAGGTATAATATCTGCAATGAAAATAAAAATTTGCTTTATTAAATTTTTTTAAGGACAACCCACAAAGTCAAATACTAACTTTCTCAGATGCAAGAACAGAAATGAGGACTGTTATTCAAAGCTCATTTTGAATAATTTTGAATATATTTTTTTATTTACCTTTACAGCTAAAAAAAAAAAAAAAACTTTACATGACAATAATATTTCACAATGTATGTACTTGGTGGAATAAAAAACTCACTTCGTCAAGATAAAATAAATGGTCTGTCAAATAATAGCTGTGGTAGATTGCATATAATTTTTCAAGAAGTTGTACTTAAAAGTGTATTAACTAAAATTTCTGACTTTACAGGATTGATTTCTTTTTTTATATTAATCACCCTTTGTGTATCACTGCAGGAGTTTATTGTATTTCCTACTAGACATGCAATTTATCTTTACCATAGTAAGAAACTGAGAAGATTGTCTCATCACGTTGTCAGGGATTTTCATTTCATTTCTTTCTTTTTTTTTTTTCAATGGTACGCGACCTAAACAATGAATCAGCAGTAGACATAATCAGTGATCCCTGCTACTGTAGTTGTTGCTATAGCAGCAGTGAAAAGAGAAAACCTAGGACATAGGTTAAGTAAAACTACTCACTCAGATCTTTAATATTTCAGGGAATGAATGTTACTTCGCTTTGGAACATTAGTGTTCCTACAGCTTTAAAAGCACTTCGTGTCCATAGTTTAGATAATGGCCAGACTGGTTAGAGAAGATAGAAAGGCAACTGTAATTCAAACAACATCCTGTTACAATAGAGGTATGCCAAAGAACATCTCTAAAACCATGAAGCAGATACAGCAGCAGAAGACCACACTGTCAGTTAATAACAGAAATATTTAAACTACACCTCACATGGGCTCGTCAAAACTGGTTAATAGAAGATTAGGAAAAAAATATTGCCTGTGCTAATGACTCTTGATTTCTGCAGCGACATTTGGATTTTAGGGTCAGAATTTGTCATAAATAACATAAAAGCATGGATCACATTTGAAAGCACATTTGATGCTACCAACTGAGCATCATCTAAATTCCACAGCCTACCTGAGCATTGCTGCAGACCATGTCCAACCCTTTATGACCACAGGGTATCAAACCATTTCACAAAGCTAAAATGATCTCAGACTGGTTTCTTGATCACTGTACTCAAATAATGTGGATACTCATGATGTGGTGGGGTGAGGGAGTCTCATGATGCGTCCTGCTATCGTGAATATGGACCCAGATCTTAAAATATCTTTGTTGAATCTAGCTGGTGAGTGATCTGATTGAGCAACTCAACAGTGACACTTATAACCTTTTCATGCTCTACTGATTAGTTCATGACTATAAATAGGATTAAAAAGACTGCAAAGTGGCTGTGTTGTTTTATAGTTCTACTTCACATTAACCCTTTTGACAAGTGTTTCAGATACAGAACAGACATTACATTACCTGTTTTGACTGTGACCCTGAAGCTCATATGTCTTTTGAAACAAGTCATGTTGTAAATCAGACCAGAGAAAGTAAATAAAATGAGAGGTTTGTCTCTAGCCCTGAAGCTACTCTATGGTCTCAACAAAATAATTTGAAATAAGGAATGTAATTTGATCAATATTAACATATCATCTAGTTGTTATTAATACCACCCACTCACTCATAGTCTGTACTACTTTATCCATTTTATGCACACAGCGGTGGGAATTAATCCTTGCCAGGATTTGAACCAAGACCCTGGAGGTGCAAGGCGACAGTGCTAACCACTGCAGACCTTTTTGTTTATAATGTCCTGCTGCAATATTTTTTAAGGCTCAGTTTAGTTCTCTGATGCCTTACAGCATTATTTTTACACTCATTTTAACATCAACATTTTTCCAGTTTTAACCAGGCTGCAGAAGCTTAATTTTAGCCCCCAGCTATAGTGCTTCTGTCTAAACCCCAGTGAACTGTCAAAAAGTCTAGACCTCTGATGAGACAGCCAGACGAGAGAACCATCAGATAAATTATTTCAAACGTACAGCATTTGATCCAGGTCTGATAACTTATGATTGACATGAGCCCTTGTATTCAGCTGACAACAACTTTGCGGGTTTGAATGCCTGTTACATCATCAAGTTCCTGGTGCCAGTTAAAACAGCATTCAATTGTCACAACTGATTTGTTGGTGAATCAGCTTGAATGACAGGTATATTCATTAATGCCTTTGTCAAATAGTCCTTCCAACTAATTATTAGTTTTCCGTCTCAGCACAAATTGAGCCATCAAACATTTTTACAATACGTGTTTGACAGTGGCGAAGCTCACAGTCTCAGAACAGTGAAGCCTCTGCACAAATTTATCATTGTCAAGCCAGTGGTGTATGGAGGCATCTCTGCTAATACTGGCATCAGGCCTCTTAGTGTCTTACTCCTAATTGAATTGTAAAATGGACAGATGGTTGACAGGACAAAAGGGGTAAAAGTTGAATAGCAAAACACATTGAAAGTGTTGTAGTTCGAGTCTCTAATATTCAATATTTTCATCTCAAGAGGCAAAACCTGTCAGGCCAAGAAACCTGTCAGGCCAAGCACAAACTTCAATCGGAAATAAAGTAATTCTTCAAGATGACTACAGCCCATAAAAATATATTTTGGGTGTCTTGTAAGTGGCATTTTGGTCATTTACAAAATATGTAAAGGTATTGCAAAGGCCAGCAAAAATACATTAACAATTGCTAACATACTGTTATATTGTATAACGTTGCTTTCGCACTAGGCACTGTTGCTTTAACTATGCCTGCAACAAATTGCCCCACCCAAGCACACACATCCAAGTCCTTATTTCCATCCATCCATCTAGCAACCTCTGTAGTTCAACTACAGTCAGTGGTGATTACCGTTGTATTTATTCTCATTTTATGACCGTGGAAGGACCTCAGGTCAACATTCACACATGAGTTCACAAGCTATGGGCAATTTGGGAGCTCCAGTTAGCCAAATCTTCATGTCTTTGGACTGTGGAAGTAAACTGGAGTACCCGGAGAACATCCCAGCAAGCACAGGGAGAACATGCAAACTCCCTGCACACAGACCCTGAGGTGGGAATTGAATCTGGACCCTGGAGGTGCCAAGTTCTTATTTTATGGTCGCAGTAGGTGGCAGTTTGTGACCTGTAAATAAACGCAAAGAGAGGAGTAAAAAGAACTCAAACTTGAATAATAAACTGCATAAAATTATTTTGGGGGGAAGAAATGTCAAGCTCAACTGTTTCCTGCCTCCATATTTTATCAGCTATGTCCGGGAGGTTCAGAGAATGAGATCAGTGTGTTCTGTACCCACACAGAGATATCAGAGGAGACGGGCGCTGTTGATGATGTTCTAAATGGCGTTCAATTTGTGTGTTTGCGATTGTTGTTTATATTTGATTTAAACTGTGCTAGAGTATACTGTACCATGCTTGAGACCACCTTTTCAAGTGTACTCGCATCAGTGTCTGAGTCTGTATTGTGTGGTTTGATGTCACTTACTGTAAGCTGTCAATAGTCAGTAGCACTGTTTGAAAGCAGTGGAAAGGTCAGGATAGGGATAATAGCTGCACTATTCTTATGCTTCTACCAAACATTTGACATCAGTGGCAGAGAATGCGGTGCCCTTGGCAATGGCTCTGTTTGGGTAAAACTAAGGAATGAATCCATGCTCTGAGCTAGAAACTGACAATAGTGCCACAGATGGATATTGAGATAAAGGGAAAATGAGAAATTAATAAAGGGAAGTATGTATATTTACATTGACTACAATATTCCACTAAGCACTGTAATAACAGTCCACTCAGAATAAAAAGGCCTCATGTAACCAGCACTTCTCAAGCCAGATCAGAATGAATTTTCAATCGAATGAGATGGGTGGTGGAAACCTTAGAGAATCTGTTAAATAGGCACAAATTAGCCATGTAACAAAAGTGATCTGATTGTTTCTCTTTTGTTGTAATGAATATATTCTTTCTGTACATTTGCCATATGTGCAGGTAACATTAGATGACGTGACGAGTTTCCAGGAAGGAATTTTTTTCTTCCAACCCTGCTTGTAAACTCCATAACAACTTCCTTCCACTCTTCTATACTTCAGACTTTAATCCACTGGTTGTTCGCTGTAGAAAGGAAGCCGTATTTGCTTACATTTTACACAGATTAATGTATCTAACCAAACATAGATGAGACTTAATTTTTGCAATCAGATGTAAAAAAGTTAGAACTCAGTATTTGTCATAAAATATGGGAAGCCCAGACTAACCTAACTTCTGTTTCGTCGTCTGTTAGATGTAAAAAGCTACTTTATAATTAAAATGCTCTGAGCATGTATAAACATATTAGCATCATCAAATCAGCATCCATGTAAACAGTTGGAAAATCTAATTAGAACAATTTCAATAAGATTTAATAAATGTTATGCATGAAAATGTATTTTTCTATGGTTTACGTTTCTTGCATCAAGTGCCTATTGTATTAAACCATTGAAGCTGCCTGAGGGTAAAAAATTGATACTAATAATAATAATAATAATATAATAATAATAATAATAATATTAAACCATTATAGTCCATTTTGTAAGGGGTCTCATTATGGACATAATACTTTTATGCATAGACAAAAGAAAACACTCTTTAAAATTTTAAGTGATACGCAATAGTATGAATGATTGTTACGTTTATGAAGGTCACCTATTGAGAAAATGAACTTTTTTTAAATGATTTTTGGACAGTCACCTACTGTAGATTTCTAGTGTATGTACATGCAGACATCCCAGCCTTATTTTTTTATTTAAATGTATCTGTCTTTCTTCATGAGTTTGTCTGCTGTTTTGTGATTTCTTTTGTTGTTGTTGTTGTTGTTGTTGTTATCCCGGCTCTAAGAACATGATGATGATTGTGTTTTAAACTAGAGCATTAAAAGCTACAGCATGTCAACGCCAAAAGCAAGACATGGTAAACACTATGTTACAGCCTGTAAACAAGAACATTTTTTTCTTTCTTTCTTTTATTGCTCACATCTCTCACAGAAATGTAGAAAATATGGTTAATGTTTATTTATGGTGAAAATGTTCTGACAGTTATGTCCAGTGATATATATGTGTGTGTGTTCCCAACATTTCACATTAGACTGCTTTCCGAAAGAGGGATAATTTTAAAGCTGGATTTGCATGAATACTGAAGCTCTAGAGTGGATATATTCCAGCTGTCTGTGACTCAACTTCATCCTGAAGCTGAGAGGGTTGCTATATTTAAAGTTACTTTACGTTTGGCATGTTGAGATTGTTAAGCTTGTTGGGAAAATGGATGCACACTATGAGGCTAAAGTGAGGCTAATGTTGCTAAGGGTAGCTTGTGTTGAATGTTGAAGCAGGATAAAGCTTGGAAGGTGATGATGACCCTATTAATGGATGATCATGCTGTTATTTATTTATTTATTTATTTTTAGAATTCTCAGGAAGTAGTCACTGTTTTGCCTTATAAATTATTGCTGTGGGTTTTGTGGTCCAGGAGAGAGTGTCAAGTTGAAAATTAAGTTAAAAACTGCAGGGAGTTGGTCTGCATGTTCCTTCATCACCCTTCCTATCACACCATCAGCTTTCCTCAGGCTCCCTGTTCAATTCATGCTTCTTCACAGCGAGTATATGGCTATTGGAGGTACCAACAGCCATATACTCTCCCTGCTGTCAGCATCTCATAACGAGCAAAGAAACAATGAAGTTTGTTTTAGCCATCAAGGTGTTGCAGTCACCAGTCATGCTGTTGCTGGTCTTAATATTGATGATATGCTGAATGTTCTGCCTCAGTGTTGTTCTCCTCTTTTAGGCTGCTTTTAGGCTGCTTAATCTTCCTAGATGGCTCTAGAGGCACTATATAAGGCTCTTCTGCCAGAACTGAAGTCATCCAGGGCTTCTGTTTGGGGAACAGGCAGATTCTCCCCCAGATTCTGAAGCTGTAAGGAAGCACCTTCAGGCCATGTCTTAGCAGTCATTGTGGTAGGTTGAGCTTTTCTATGGAGGGAGTGTATGTTGGGGTAACTAGGAGTATGCATAGATGGCTGCAAATTTTTTGTTGGTCAGGCTTCAGAGGAACTGCCTTTACTTCTGTATGGATCAAAGCACCACTTATAACATGGACTGCCGTGGGACAGATGCTTTACTGTGAATTTAAAGCACTCATCAGGTAGTCCAAGGCTGTGCTAGCATTAGCCTCCAGTGGGATGTAAACAGCTTAGTGTGCTATAACGACAGTAAACTCACATGGAAGGTAAAACGGCCTGGATTTAAGTGCCATGTACTCCAAACCAGAAAGAACAGTGCAAGCCTATGATTTCAGAAAAAGGGTACTTGTGGAGTTATTGTTTCCATCCCAGTGAATCTCTATGCAGCTTGCTAGCTCAAAGGCTACATCTGGAATAAGTGAATGTAGCTGTGTCTCAGTTATTAACCGGATGCAACAGTCACCTCTGAGTTTCTATTTTGAGGTCTTATGTTCGGGTTGTCCATTTTGTTTGTTATGTATCTGGCACTGGTGAAAAAAATGCTGGGAATGAATGCTTTGGGTGGTTGTTATCTTGTCCTGGTGAGTAGGCCGGACTGGCAGACACACTTTTGCTTCCTATGTGTCCTCCACCTCTGATACTTGCCAGAGCCGACACCTATTTATGGACAGGTCAGTGCCATGGTTATCTCCTTCAGTATAACATCCTGAAGACCAGACAATCACGGTGACTGTAAGATGAGATTTGTACAAGTGAGCTTAATAATGATGATCATACTATAAATGTAAGTAAAAACACTTATAAAGAGCACTGAAAATTGTAGCGCCAGGTTGCTGTGCTGTGTCTGTTTGCATCATCATGTTAGTTAGGCTTTATGGCTACAGACACAAAAAGTGGAAAAGTAGCAAACCAGAAGGAAAAAGCTGTCAGGATGCATAATTTGAGGGGTATTTTACCTGAAACATTAAGTTTCTTTTTCAAGTTTTTTTTTTTTTAACCCCAATGGTGGATTACATTTGTTCTTTTCTATTGGTCATTGTTCCAGATTACTTGGTGCCTCCTTTTGTATCTGTTTCAGAAGATCCAGATGTAGGCATTGGAAGCAAAGAGCTGACGTAAAACTACTGTATGTTACTCATTTCTGTTCAGCTCTTTCTTGGCACATCCTGAAGTGGGAGAATATATCAAAGACATTGGCTAGATATGTCAGATTGTCATGATTCTGTCCCATCGTTCCTGAATTTCCCAGTGAGTTGATCGCTTCCTCTTCACCGAGCAGAGTGCACGCATACGGTAGAGGGATTTTCCATCAGCTGCATCAGCTATTTAAAGCTTCCCCTGGGGCTCTTTCTAGTGACAACTGAGCCTTATACCTTGTTACGACAGAGCTGCTAAATTCCCACTCCATAAGAAATAAGTCTTTTTTGATAAATGACTTTATCATGGCTAAAATCATGGATATTTTATTTGTGACAGTAACCTGGCAGAAGAATTTGGTGCATGCTCCTCTTTTTTAGCTTTGCCAGTAGGATTCCGGCTTTGTCAGCACAGAGTTTCAGGCCATAGCAGCAATCTTGCTACTGTATTTGTGGTGAGTGAATACTGGAATGTTCTCATTTGAATTACAAATGAATAAAGTTGGTGGCTCTAATATTTTATTGTATTTTAATTTACCAGATTAACAGGCTTTTCAACATTTCTATCCTCTACAATTATTTCAATTATCCAACAAATGTCGTAAAAAGAAAGCCTTATTAATATTTAAATTTTATTTTTTTTTAGAAAGTACCCAACAGCAAATCTCAAATAATTGCAATAATTATCCTGTGGTTATAGATGTTTTTTTTTTATAGATATATTTTAAAAAATGGATTTATAATATAGTTGCTAAAATCTTGATTTTGATCGATTGGAATATATTGATTAGGATTTATATTAATGAGTCAATTTTAATGCAAGTTTATGTGGATACACTTCTTGTAATAAATAATTTCAATAGCAAGATCATTTACATACTCTAAGATGAACAGTCTAGTCTATATCTTGTTTTTACATTTGGATTACCTACAGTATTTATTCTGTTTATACTGAGGAGGTCCTGAAATAAATCTTTCTTACCCCTCAGTTTTGTCTAGTTGTTATACACTCCGATCAGCCTTTACATTAGAACCTCCTAGGTTTTAGGTTCTCCTTGTGCCACATTGACAGATCTTTAGTTGCTGTGGACTGTGGGCTCTGTGTGTGGTGAGTTATAGTGCACTAGATTTTTTAATACCTTTATTTTGGCCAGTATTTGTGCTGCATATATTTCCTGTGGGATCGGACCAGATGGGCTGGGTTTTTGTCCCCATCGGAGTAGATGACCCTTGATATCAACAGTTGACACATCCTAGATACCTGGTCAAGTTCATGCTTTCAGGCAGTTTTACAACCACTTTTTTTAAAGTCTGAACTTTATCTATTTTTGCCTTAGAAATATAGACCTTTTTCAAAACTTCCTTTTATCACAAAGGTGTAAAAAATATTTGCTAAACAGCTTACTGTGTATAGTCTTAAGCCTCTTTCATACACACAGGTGTATGAAATCTCGTAGAGAGCGATTTTGGTGAATGAGAAAATGGTTATTCCATGACCTAGAAAAGTTGTTAAATTGTGGGCATACAGATTTAAGGAGAGCTTTGGGGAGAACAAGGAGTTCTTGGAGAGTGTATGGTGAGTGCAGGAATAAGGGATATCCACTAATCTCATGGTTTTGTGAACAGCGAGAATGAGGAGTGTTCGTATAGGAATAAGGAGTGGTGAGGAGTGCTCAACGAGACTCCCGTGAGAAGAACTTGGCAAGACATTAGCGCTGCGTGTGCCGAGGGCCCCTAGCGGGGGTTCTTGCCAATGCTCTCTTCAATCTTGCCAACACTTTCCTGGATTACGTTGATCACTCGCCAGTGCTCTCCTTGTTCTCTCCAATCTCTCAAGAACTCACTCCAAGTAGAAAACATGTTCACACTGAACTCATAGGACTTCTCATCAATTGCTCCTCAATCTCCTCAGTCACTCCTCATTCTCACTGTTCCCGTTCTGGATCCATATGATTAGCGAGAACCAGGAGAGCCCTGTGACTGTTGCCTAAAAGTGTTTGAATGTATTGAAATGTATTGTTTTTTTTCCCTCTATGGAAAGAATTGGCATGTCGAATAATTCCGTAGCTTTTTGCCAACATTTGCAAGATTGAAGAGAGGCTAGGAGTTCCAGGAAATCTCCAGGAGTACAACCAGTTTTCTCACCAAAATCTCTCACGGTGAGATTTCCCATCAGACTCCTGTGTTTATAAAAGGAGCTTTAGGTTCTCCTGGATGTAAGTTATTTATTTTTAGTATTTAAGTTTTTGTTTTTCTGGGTCTGTTCTAGATTGCTTTTCTTCTCTTATCAGTGATAGGATTTATTTTTTTTTTCTGTGGTTAACATGTTTTTTTCTCAGAAACTAAAACTTTGTCATGTTGGGTTCTTTAGCATGTCTTATCTTAGATCTGGTCCTCTTTACATTTTATCAAGATCTGCTGGTTATCCCATGCTTCAGGTGACTTTGCTTTCAACTGCAGCTCCTAGACTGTGGAATGATCTGCTCCTGGAATTACAATCTGTAAGCACTGTGGACAATTTTCAAAAGCAGCTGAAGACGTATCTCTTCAAGGCTGCTGTTTACTAGTTTTTAATATCTATTTTTGTGTTTTCCTTAATTTTCCTATTTTGAGTTTATTGCGTACTGTTTTTGGAAAGTGCTGTGCGACATGTGTTCTCAAGTTCCACTTTACAAATAAAATAGACTTACTTACTAATGTGTTTCAAGTATGTAATCATGCCCTGTTTCTTTCGACTAACAAGCCTGATAAACAGAAAAGGTGCACTTGCTCTTAGACAGCACACAAGCCACACAAAACCTCCCTACTTGCAATTTGTACTGTAATTATACAAACTGTGCTTTAATTAGGCACTGGGTGCAAACCGTCGTATTTTATTGAGAGCCATGTGTGTCTGTTATCGTGAGAGAATTGAAAAGACATTACAAAGGAAATAAGTATAACATCAGAGTCAATCTCAGTGGTGCAAGCGCACAAAAATGTTGCACGTTATAATGTTTTGTCGCCTACCCTTAGCTCTGATTGTGGTGCTCCTTTGCTGTGGCATTGGTTTGACCTTTATTTCTATACAGAGTTGCATTATTTTTTGCCTTAGAACTTTTGGAGTCAAACAACTCCGTGAAGTATTTTCCAGCACATTTCTAACAGTTTTAATTGGGTTAAGGTTATGACTTTACTTATAAAAATTATTTCTCATTCTTCCAGAACCATTCTTTTACAATTTCAGCCCAATTCTTTTTGGCATTGTCAAATGTAGACAATATATTGGCATATAGAAGAGACCCACACTCAGGGAAGAAAAAGTCCATCAGTGTGATATCGTGGTCATTCAGTACATTAAGGTCGTCAGCTGACTTCATTTTTTGCCAAATACAGTATCACTGCTTCCAGCGGCTTGTACAGTGGCGGCCTTTATGCAAAATGTTTGCATTGCTTCATGCTCTTCCCTTCCTGGTAAGCTTCCTCGTAAGTTCTTGTCACATTGTGTGTGTGGAAATGCTCTTATTGTCACCTTTATCAACCGTTTAATGGAATATGTCATTCATAAAACACAGTGAAGCTTTTTTCTACAACTACATGAAACATTTGTTTAAGAAATTATACTGTATGCATTTCTTTAGATAGTTGGTTCAATTAATTGTTGCTGAAACATAATCACTGCAATAATTATCCAATCAAAACCTCTTAAGTATTTAAATCCAAACAATGACTTCTCTTCGGCCAGGCAGTGTAGATAATTCAGAACATGACAGTCTGGTAAAATGAGGAGTACAGGCCTGAGTGCAGTAATAGCTGCAAAGTGACATAAGTGTGGAGCAGTTAGAAGAAACTTATTTGTATTTGAACTCTCCTACACCTACAGATATTATGATCACCCCTGAGGAGGGAAAAAAAAGGAAGCTTGTTCGTAATAGAGAGACCAAGAAAGCAAAAGATGGGATTGGGGGAAAAGATACACACTGTTGCGTAGTGGTGTCAAGGGGGTGTTAGTGAGATGCAGAGTTAATGGGATGGAGCATGTGTGTGAGTGTGTGCTACTCTGCTGCGACTGTGTGAGCAAGTATATCTGAAAGTGATGTTGTGGGAGGCTAAATAGCTCCACTGGGGGATCGAGTGAGAGTGGAAACATAAGGACGAACCGAAGAGTGGTTTGGCTAATGAAGAGATGGAGATGAGAGATAGCTTAGAGCTGCTTAGGATCTTATCTCATGCTATAAAGTGACTGTGAGATGGTAATGGGATAATGTGTGTGCAGCAGATGCATAATGTTTTTTTTTTTTCTACTTGATTTGGCAAACATGCATTTGCTTTGCCATATGGTTCAAGTAATGCTGAGTTGTTTGCTTTTGATGCCTTCTGATCAAGTATTAGTAATCCAAGAATTAGCTTTGAGCTAATTATTCTGGCTGACACTAACTCTCTCATCTTTTTCCTTTTGTAAGTACATATGTCCACTCTGATGTTTGCTAATCATTATTAGAAGCATGGATGTAAGAAGGCTTACAGTATCTGGAATGTCCCAGGAAGTATGAAGAACCTAGTGGAAATGAGTAGAATGTTTTTTTTTTAAGGAGCAAGGCAGCAAATATCAAAAGCAAATATACAGTATACACAAGATTCTGTAAAAAAAAATGTACAGATGTTGAATAATGTATGAACAAGCAAGAAGGAAAGACAATCTACAGCACATGTAGAATATTCAGCCATATTTACTTAACATTTATTTTTGGTTTCTACATTTACTTAAAAAATGTGTTGTTGCTGACATTTGTTGGTTGCATAAGAATTAGTGTCCCTTGGCCAGAACTTGGCTGCAGTTAGAACCACAAGCCGTCTGTGATATTTGTCTATCAACTTTGCACATCTGGATCCTGATATTTGTGCCTATTAGCCTTGGAAAATTTGCACAATCTCCTCCAGAATGAATTGAGTCAGTTGGTGAACAGCACTCTTTAAGCAGTTCTACACATTAGGTCTGAGGTTTGAGGGAGCCATTTCACCACTTTCAGATCCTTGGCTTTAAAATGCCTCAGTGCAGCAATAGGGTGAATTTGTACCCCATTCCCCACTCAAGTCTACTCTCTCGCAGACAGAACAGAACTTCTTCAGCAGAACAGAAATTCTTTTATGATTGATCTGCGTTGATGATTCCATCCATCCTGTTCTTAACCTTGCCTGTTTTCCCAGACCATGCTGACAAAAGAAATCCCCACCACATGATGCTACCATCCCTACCACCACCACCAACATGGTGTTTGCAGTGTGACAAATTTAACACTTTGTGCAAAGGATGAAAAGTTGAATTTTGGTCACATCAGCCATACAGACTAATCCACTTATTTCATGAGTCTCAAACAACCTTCAAAAAGGTTTTCCTCGATAATTTCGCTCTTCTTGACTCAGCTGGATCGCTTGGCACTTGGCTGGATTATACCCACTGCATCTTGGCTGCTTCAATGATTAATGCCTCGGAAGCGTCATAAAAATGCCAAATGCTTGTTTTAATCCTAAACTTGTTTTGAGAGCATCTTGGTCTTCAGGTTGTTTGTTTAGATACCACATTCTCTATCTTTCTCTCTGCAGCCTTCCAGAAACACCTTTATTTTATCTGAGTTTGTGTCATAATTCTATTGTATGTGGGGTCCATAATTATTTGACTTCAGATCACAATTATATCTCCCAAATTATATCAATTACTGTATATTTCTTCAGGTTGCAGCAAAACTAACATAGGAGATCACAGCATGGGATATGGATATAGGCAGGTACAACTTTTTGCAAACTGTGTTGATTCTTCTCCTATGTGTTTTGTTCACAGTTAAGTTTATTCATTTCCAGATTATGAAATTTGGAAAAGGCTCGAGTTCTAATAAGAAAGAAACAGGTCTAGGTAATAATGACTGATGCTGAGCTGTTAGTCAAGCAGAACAGCTATATGTACTGTAGTCTCCCAAGCCAAAACTTCACTAACCTCCATTACACACTTTTAAAAAGACTAGAAACAAAATCACACATAGTATTCCCTATAGAGATTACAGCTGTAGTTATTACTACTGCTGAGTGTTGTACACCTAAAAAACTCCTATTTCTTTGTGCTTACTTGTGTAAGCTTTTGAAAAAGAACAGATAAATCCACCACACATTTAGAGTAAAACAGCGTGTGCATTCTTTGACCCCTAATATAACGCAACATAAAGCCAACTAACTGCCTTCCCCTGGGTTTATAGAAAGATCAACTTGGACATCTTGGCTCCTAGGCTGATTCTCAAGAAGCAGACAAAATGGGTGGTTTAAATAAAAAAGCAATACACAATCACATCAGACTGTTGTCTGATGAGCATGATTGCAGATGGCTTGATTATAAGAGTAATCAGTGATAAGGTCTGTGTGTGAGATTTCTTTTTTTTTCCCCAGAAGTTTTTTTTTATTTTAAAAATATAATTTCTCTTTTTGATTCTTTTTTGTGATTTTGCTAAAATTGTATAATAATACTAAGAATGAATTATAAATGAAAATGCTATGGAAGCACTGTTGTGCACATTCCAACAATCACCGCTCGTCACATAACCGTGTACAACTACACCTAGTTTGTGTTCATTTCTAAATTGTTTGCCCTGTTTGTGTCATGTCTCTGAATGTTGTCTGTGAATATTAGCTCCAACAAACCAATCCTGTTTCTCAGTCTTGCTTGGCTTGAAGTGTTTATTTCAATATGGTGAAAAGTTATTTAGATACAAAAACAAAAAAAAAATCGAATTCATTTTTTAAATTAATTAATTAATTTTTTTATCATGTACACAACCATACACAGTATTATATGGAATGAAATGCTTACACAACTGTTTGTGACCTAAAAAAGAAAAGTAAAGATAATAATATCTTATATAATAATAGAAGAAAAATTGCACTAAGAAAAGAATGTACTAGAAGTTAACTTAAAAGACAAAAACAAAGAAAGTGACCGGCACCATTTTGGATAACTGCGCACTCTTGGTAATTAAATTGCCATTGGTATATACAGTTTATGTTGCTTTTTATTTATATTTATAAATACACTACTTAAATGACTATAATTAAACTGTTAGATATTGTATTAGTTCATCACAGGCGAGAAAAATCCCAGGAAACACTTTGTATTCAAGGAAAATCTATTAACATATGATGTTTGGGTTGAAATTCTGAGCTGAATTTTAGTCTATATCCAGCCTGGTTCCCTTCTTACCCTGACCACCCATTACTCTAGCTATGGATCTGGATTTATTTGTTCCACTAGCAAATTGAAGCATTATTTTTGCCAACCAGCATCACAATCAAGTGGCTTTCTGATGGGTACATAGCACTTTGGTCCCAGTCCTCTAAGTTCTCTGTGGAAATGCTCTTAACTTAATACTACCACCAGATACATCTACCAACATGGTTGTTTTTAGAAGAATTTTGAAGCTACTCAGTGCAGTTAGGGTCAAAAGAATAGTTGCCAGCAGAAACATACTAATCACTGAAATGATTAACAAATTACAAGTTCTTACTCTACATATTTTCTTATGTAAATCTATACAGCTCCTTTTTTTTAGTCAGCAGTGTATATATTAACATCTGTGACTGTTTTTAATGTAAAATGTACTAATAAAATCAATGTAAGAGCTGTCTGTAAAGTTTACCATAAATATATCTAACATGTAACTACAGTACATGGTTATTAGAGACACTTAATATGAAGTACTCACATGCTAGTGTAATTAAATAAAACTTAACTTAATTTTCATAAGAATAATTTACTGAATGTACTGAAACATGAAATACTGTAGAATATAAATGTAACTTTATGTAATGATCTGAAACATACAGCTTCTCAATGATATGGTCTTAAGTGTGAAGTTCTAACACAACGTTGGTTCACAACGAGGATGCAATAGCTGACTCCAGAGACCAGAGAAATTTTAATCAAAACTCAAAGTGAGAAAAATATATAGTAATGAGTATAGAAGATGATGACATCAACTGAGTCAATTTAGAGAGCTCCTGGTCACATATGAGAATGGTGTTATAAAATATGTCCGATATTTCCCTCTCAGAGACCTCAAAACGTATTTGTCAAGAGTCAATGCAGGCCTCTTGCTTAATAAAGACTGAACAATTCTAAAAGTTCCAAAATGTTTAAAGTGATTTGACAAAATGTCTTAAAATCCATAAGCTCAGACTTGGAAAAAACATTCATGATATATGGACTTGTTCCACAAACACCTGGCTTGTGCATGAGATAACCAGGCAAAGAGTGTAAGTTTAAGCAGCTCTTTAGTAGAACTGGCTGATGTAGGGAAAATGGCTGCAGGTGTTCAGGAGCAGCCAAGAATAGGAAGGGAGGGAAAACATGGATTAGATTTGAAAGGAACAGGAGAGAAATGGAGGTACTGGAGCAGATGGTGACATTCCAATAAAAAGTTGCAGCAGGTACCCCAGGAGACACTGGAATGGATACTTGAAACGCTGGATTCCAGAGTGTCAAAGCAAGTTTTGGAAATCTGGGTCCCATGTTACTGTATCTCACACACAACATTACTTAGCCACTTCTCCAAGGCCAGCTTCACTTTGAGAAGTTCTCATTTACCTGAACTGCCTTGGCCCTGTGATGAAGCCCTGACATGCCACACCGGGAACATGAAACTTTTATTTCTCCTTGACATAGAGCTGGTGTTTCAAGGGCCACAACAGAACAAACTTGTTTGTGAGAAGGTTAGAAGATCTAGAGAGTAAACCAGGATGTCTGTGTATGCTATTTGTAACCTACCTAGCATATCTCACAATGCATTATTAATCAAAAAAGTCAAATACTTCAGGAGTCAAAGTAATCCCTCGACAGTACACAATACTCATAGTGGCCAGACATGGTGCTGAAGTTTTACTTCTCGTATGACTCTCGAATGTGGATAGGGTTGTATGCATTGCATAGTTAAAGTTTGGTAAAAAAAAAAATATATATATATATATATATATATATATATAAACTATACCTTTTATTTATTTATTTATTTATTTATTTTAAAGATGTTCATGCTGATGATCCTGTCACTCCCATTGGTGCATCTGGTACCTGGTTAAACATGGCTCATACAGGCTCTTCCACAATTTATTGAGGCAGATCGATATGCCAATTAGAGCATCAGTGCTTGCTTGGTGTTCTCTGCACCCCAGTTCTGTGAGCAGGTCTATGCTGGATCCCTGGTGAAATTTAGCCTTGAATGGTGGCTCATTCCATCTGCTTCTAGCTGCAAAAGTGAAGAAGCTCAGAGCATGAATATTCATTTGCCAACCTGCTTTTGCTAAGAGGATGGGTTCATCCTGGAACAGCTAAAGAAAGCAGTTGCTATTGCCTCCCTGCAGGCAGTTAGCAAACAATGTTAACTGGGCTGGGCTATGACCGGACTGAAAAACAGTGACGGGTAATTGAGTTCATACTACCATTACGACTACTACTAATAATAATAATAATGGTAATAATAATTTATATACTTAAAAGGAATGAAATAATTGTTTTAATGTATCAATTACATACTAAGACAGAGGTCGGCAACTTTAAACACTCAAAGAGCCATTTACCACAAAAAAAAAAAAAAAAAACACCTGGAGCCACAAAAGCCTTTTGACATCTAAAATGAAGATAACACTGCATATATTTATATATAAATTTTTTATTACCTTTATGCTATGTATAAAAAAACTATAGTGTGTTGCATTTATGAAATCAATGAACCGCTACAAAACACTGGGTTGAAGGTTACTTACAAATAAAATACTCAGTGTCTATTTGTCTTCCTCGTATTTATGAAATAAAAAGCCAAACTTCAATTATTCTCCTGCAGCTAACCAAAATGCCTTCTGCTTCTGTGTGCCGTCATCCTTTTGTCGCACGTATTGAAGCATTCATTCAGCTGTCAACCAAAAAAAAAAAAAAAATAGAACTCAAAACAAGATGAATATATTTATCATTATTATTATCGATGATGACTTCATATTAATATGCCACAAAAATTTTTACTTTAATTAAATCAATACATCATTAACATTATTTAGGCCCATAATCTGTAAAATAATAAATAAATCTTGGTACATCTTTAATCAATTATTATTATTATCAATATTACAGAGGAAGTGATGTCAGCGCTGGTGATGTCATTCACCTCAAACGGAGCAGGGAGTAGGGAGCACCCTGTGAAGTACACTTCGGAATGAAACGCAGCTCGGGGCTAGAAACGTTCAATAAATCACATGCTTTCGGGTGTCGCACATCAGTGGTGGTGATGCATATTTTGAGCAACAAAAAATTAAACATGTTTTATTTTAGTAATACATTTCAATCAAATACTGTTTATTTATTTTCTGAAGCCACAGGGAGCCACAGCAGGGAGATGAAAGAGCCACATTGCCGACCCCTGGACTAAGGGTTGGTTTCTGTGATGAGATGAGAGGAGTTAATTTTACACCTTGGAATGAGTCTCCAATGTCAGTGCTTCGTAACAATCCAACTACATATAAAATATTAAATTATAATGTAACTTTAGTTAAATATACTCAGTTTATAGCTTTCCAGCCTAATAAAAGTTTTAAAGATTATGGGCTTTGCAATTTTTTGAAAACATGTCAAGCTGCATTTTAAGAGAGCTTATGACTTGTATTACCTAAGAGAGAGAGAGAGATTATAATACAAGTGATAATAGGAACTAACTTGTTTTTCAGACAATCAACAACATTAAACATGTCACTCTAAATGGTTAAAATTATGTGTCATTCTGTAATATGTAAAAAAAGAAAAAGGCAAATTGTTGTGGTATAAAGCTCAAATAATTCAATATGTGATTTGTGGTATCTGTGCAAAAGTATGTATTTGGTACTTTTCTGAAAATACTCGTCATATTTAAAGAACATTTTTAGATAGTTATTTTTAAATGACTCTTTTCTCTGTCTTACATAATCTGTGCTGTGTGATTCAGTATTCAGTGATGCATCATATAAAGGACTTTGTCATTCCGATGGCATAAATAATGCCCACTGCTTCTGCATACATCTACCACATCCTAGAATGACAACAGACTGGAGGTGTGTGGTTAGAGATTCAGTGTAATGCAGATGACATGGTTTACTCACAAACCAAATTTGCATTTCTTATTGCAAAACAGTTCTCATTGTGAAGACGCACCTGCTCATCATGCATCTCTATGAAGGATCACCGTTCGAAATTGCATTCCGACTGCTTTTGTGGGATTGACACTCGAACTTTTAAGTAAATGCAAACAGGCCTGTGCAAGTTAATAGGTTTGTGAAATGTGTAGAGAAAGACATTAAAACTGAATTGAATTAAATTGAATTCCCACAAATAGCTAGATCAATTCCGGGTTTAGCCGAGAGGAAATTATTTCATGTCTATTGTCCATGTATGAAGGCAGCAACTGCATTTTACTAGATGTCATGAATGCTGGAGAGGGTCCACTTTCTACAAAGGCTCAGAAGTTATTATTTTTCATTTTACCATGAAAACATTCATGTTCTGATTGATTTTAATCATGATAACATTATTATGTTCTGGACATTTTTAAAACTGAGATCATTGTTTACAGTCAAAGGGAAATTATTTACACTGGTTGAGTCTTTTTTTTTTATATATTGTACTGCAAGATCAATTAAATGATATAATGTGCAAAAAGCATTAGGTCAGTTTCTTATGGAGGTGCTCATTGAAGCTTTGGAGTCAATTCTGTAGATTTGTCTGAAGTAAATGAATAGTGTTGCAGCAGAACAGCATGTTTCATGTATGTGTGTTCAAAACAAGGCTATAGTTTCGGAGTTTGTTTCCCTCTAACACCCCGAGGCTGATTCTGCCCTTCCTCTGTGTATTTTTGCAGATAAATGAACAAAAGTCTATTTCTGAGGTGCCGCTGTTGCATTTACCCACCAAACCAGCTTGTTATTGTCAAATGGGAGAATATTTTATAAGTAATTCAATGCATCGCTCCTCTATACTTGCTTCAAGAGAATTCACAAATTAGTGTACATATTACCTTTTATTGTCTGAACAGAGGGAAATGTGGATTAAATTAAAATCTTAATTCAATAGCTTTGTTTTGTGTTTCTCATAGAAGTTATACATCGCTGAAAGGCCTAGGCACTCAAAAGTCACAATAGTTACATTAACTACTACTATAGTTAATATTTAATAATAATAATAATAATAATAATAATAATAATAATAATAATAATAAAGAAGAAGAAAGAAAGTGTGGTACTTCCACATAAAATGCTTTATACAATGTTTAGTTATGCAGGGAAGTCCCATTACGTTTCCTCCTGTGCTATGCTCAAAGGTCTTATACCCTTGTAACCTCACACCATGTGGAATTTGCATGTTGTGGGTTTCTTCTGGGTACTCTGGTTTCCTCTCACAGTCCAAACAATCCGAAGACATGCAAATTAGGTTCATTGGCATTTCAGAATTGCGTGTTTTGTGTGTGATGGGCGGATTTGCTTCATGTGTTTCCCTTCTTACCCTGATGTGAACCTCACTTGGATTTAGGGTCAATCTGGACTCATCAGCCCACATTAACTTTTTTTTTTTTATTTCTTCAAAGTCCAAGCTTTATGATCCCTCACAAATTTAGGTAGTCTCATTAACACGTGGTTTTCTTAACTTTTTCTTTTCGTAAACTGTGATTTCTACTGTCAGTTTTTTACCATACATCTTTACTAAGCATAAGTGATTTTCATTCATGAGTTTCTTGTGACCATATTACTTCCACAAAGTTAAAGGTTCAGCACAACCCTTATATATTTTTTTAAAGTGAGTTAAGTATGAATCAAATTCCATTTATGTCAAATGCTCTTAATTGTTTTGTACTTAATGCAAGCCAGTAATTTAACCCTTCTGACCTTTTTTTTGGCCAGGCAGTATATAAAACAATAATTGGCATCTCTTATCTCTAGTACTGTAGGCTTTTGGAATCAATAAATCAACAGTATCCCTCAAAAGCACAAGCATTTTAACACTGCCTATTACCAATGATGTTTTCTCTCTAGTAGTGGAACATGCATTAGATTTTTCCTGTCTATATAAGGTAAAATATATTTGGGGAAAAGGTTCCTGAAAATCTATACTTGTCCCTGGTTTCAGTTGAAGCAGCAGTCACACCTAACATTTGGCACATATTCAGAGTTCTGACTCTTGCTCTGCAATAACTTTCTGAACTCTAACCTGTGAATCCACAAACCTTGGCACTGTGAGATAATTGAAATCACGTGCAGACCTTTGCTTCCTTTCTCTTGTGGTTGTTCATTAGAAACAGTTATATACAGTGCATTCTATAATGTTATTTTTCCAAATGTTATTTTTCAGTTCTTCAAAGTAGCAACATTTTGTTTTTGATAACAGCTTTGCACATTCTTGTTTTTCTCTCAGTCAGCCTCACGAGGTATTCACCTGGAATGGGTTTCCAACAATCTTGAAGGAGTTCCCAAAAGTGTTGAGTGTTTGTCTGCTTTTCCTTAACTTTTCAGTCCAATTCTTTCAAACCATCTCAGTTGGATTTAGATTGGGTGATTGTAGAGATCATGTCATCTGAACCAGCACTCCATCATTATCCTCTTAGATAAATAGTTCTTACGTGACTTAAAGGTGTGTTTGGGGTCATTGTCATTTTTGGAAAACAAATTATGGTACCATTAAGTTCCAAATGGCCTGGCATGATGGTTAAGTGTGTCCTCAATTTTTTGCTAACTAATTTTTTAGTCACCAACAGTGTCACCAGTAAAGCATACCCCACACCATCACACCTCCTCTTTCATGCTTCACAGTAGGAGCCACACACTCAGGAACAGTCTGTTCACCCTCCCCGTGCTTAATATACACATGGCGGTTAGAACAAAAAATAAATAAAAAATCACAAATTAGTACTTATCAGATCAAGGCACACTTTTCTACTGATATAAAGTCCATTCCTTTTTTGGCCCAAGCCAGTCTTTTCTGCTTGTTGTTCTTCTGAAGTAATGATTTCTTTGCCACAATTTGACCATGACGCCAGACTTATTCAGTCGCTTTTGAACAGTGGATGTTGAAATATGCCTGCCGCTTGAACTCTGAGAAGCATTTATGTGGGCTCTTTTTTGAGGTGCGGGAAATCAGCAGTTTTTGAAACTGATCATTGTAATACACTTATCCTCTGCAGCAGATGTAGCTTTCGATATTAAGATAAGATTAATTTAGATATTAGACAATTAAGATATTAATAGTACACATATTATTTTATATAGAAAGTATTTAATGCCAAAATGTGGGCAAAATAGTTAGTTTTTTTTTTTTTTAGTAAATCCAGAGACTGTCCACCCATTCTAACTTGTGTATACTTTTGTCAATTTCTGATAATTGTTGTTTTGATAATAAGAATAATTTTTGACTTTCTATACAGTGGAACCTTGGATGACGAACATTACTTGGGTGACGGCCTGGTATTTCAAACACTCGTAAACCAAATAGAATTTTCCCATAAGAAATAATAGAAACTGAAATTATTCATTCCACAGCCCCAAAAAATAAATACAAAATTAATTCATACAAAATATGAAGTAAAAATAAAACAAATTAACCTGCACTTTACCTTTAAAAAAGTAAAAAAATAAATCCTGACAGATAAGTGTTTCCGTTTGTGCGCGGAGGCGTTGTGTATGTATGTGTGTTTTTGTGTGTGTGAGGCTAAAGTAAGGAGCCCCCCCCTCTCCCTCTTCTTGTTTTATACAGTTACCCTTCCTCCACTCTTTCACACATGCGCACACAACGGAAACACTGTTTTATCGGAAAAAATAAACAAGAAATCTCTCTAATGACTCTCGATTGAGCGACACACTAACGGAATCACTGATGTAAAGTGTGTGTGTGTGTGTGTGTGTGTGTGTGTGTGTGTGTGTGTGTGTGTGTGTGTGTGTGTGCGCGCACACGTGTGTTATAGTAAACAGTACACGTGCAGGGATGTTGATTACACCAGTTAGAGATGCTCACTAAGACCCAGCAGGGGAGACGATTACCCACAATTCCGCAGCGCAAGAGAGAGAGAAAAACCGTTGGCTCAGTTGTGATCACATGACGCTCGGCGTCAAAACAAGAAGCGCATGCGTGCTACAAGATACTCGGTACTTGTAAACCAAAACTTGTCTGTTTTTCAAGTCAAGATTTGTTAAAAATCTTTGCTCGTCTTGCGGAACACTCCCAAACTGCGTTACTTGCAATCCGAGGTTCCACTGTACTGTATATGCAAACATTTATGCCAGTTTCATCCAACGGATGCTTTTTTTATACTTTCTCCCTGTTAAGAGCAATACTAACATCTCTGAATTCTTAAACATGAATTGTTTTATTTTATGCACGGTTTAAACAAGGGTAAAAAGCTAATTTAAAGCAACGAATTCTATAAGGACATTAAATAATTAGCAGTCAATCCTGCCCTTCAACCAGATGAAGTTCAGTGTTCTAACTGCAACACTTTACCAAACAATCTATGGGCTGGTACCAAACTGGTGTTGTGTTTAAAATATACAACCTTGTGTAGAATACTCTCTGTGGCACCCTGTGTTTAGTTTAATAACATCCAGGACTAGAGAGACACCACTCTGGTTTATTGTGATTTAATACACACATTTCATCTAGCCACCTAATTATAAAGCTCCTTGTGTATTGAATCAGATGCACAAGAACAATGAAAAGGCACTGTGACCCTTCAGGCATGGAGTATCATCTCACTGCTCTTACACTGTTCATTTTTTTATTAGACAAATGTCTGTGATGCTGTTGTTTGGAAATATACACAATATAGAAATACACTTTACTTGTTATTCTGTTCATTATAGATACTAAGATTAATGGTTTCATTTTATAAAGCCACACTGAATATACCATCCACAATGTGCTGTTCTTAGTAACTTAACCTGTTAGTGTGGTATTATTGCATCACTTCATTATACTGTACATTCTTGAATTAACACCCCGAGTGTTTATATATTTCCAAATGGTCACAACTGTACTCTGAAGGTGTTAAATCAAGACTCTGGGTGTTCATTCAATAGTAGGGGTTTGGCTGTGTTTCATAAAATAAATAAATAAATAAATGAATAAATAAAGTAGGGAGGGAGAGAACATGTGTTTCTGAGCAGCCTATTCTTTAGAGTTTAGGGAAGCGAGCCAGAGGATTTATGTGACTCCATCTGAGACCATTCGTCAGTCCTTTAAAGATCAGTATACAGTAGCTTCCATCTTAGAACTTAAAGTTGCACTTCCACCAATACACCAGATACTGACCTTGAACTTTTAATCCTGGCTATTTTCTGTCTGTTCAAAAACTAAATCACGGTTACCATAAGCAACTGCTGGAGCTTGAACTCCTTCACTTTCCACTTCAGTGGCTTCAAAAAACATGACCTCCCCAGCTCAGGAGGGTGAATCCTTGACCTAGATCAAGGATTATTGGCCATACAGAAAACACAGAGGTTTAATGTCTGTTTTTCTTTAATTTCTGCTTCTGAAACTCTTCTCTCTCTCTCTCTCTCTCTCTCTCTCTCTCTCTCTCTCTCTCTCTCTCTCTCCCTGTATATCTCCATCTGTCTTTTATCCAGATTAGTTCTGTCTTGTTTTGCTTTGAATTCCTCACTACTATCAAAAGAGGTTTTAATATCTTCATAGAGGAACCTGTGCGCGAATCTTTTATAAACCAGAATAATTCTTGTAAAGCTCTAAAAATGTACTATAAATATTTCCTTGATAATGTACACAAAATAGGCAATATGATTATAGGGAATATGAAAACTGAATTTTAGTTTATTTGAAACTATCTATAAAAACATATTTGAGCAAAAATTGACAAAATGGTTCACATAGCACAGATACACGCAATCACATATTTGTATTATTGTTTTCGGTTATTTCTATGACCATAAAATAATAATAACATGTCCATTTTGAGAGTTTTTTGCAACATCATTCCCATATTTTAGTAGTGGTAAAAATTTACCCTTTATGAAAGTAATAACTTTTCTTTCCTGATATATCCAAATACCCAAATGTGTGAAGCCTCCCCATTAACACATTTGCTAGGCTTCTATACTGTATAAATATGTATATATCATTTTTTTTTTTTACTCATCATTGACCTGCACGTATCTGTGCCACTAGACTTTTAAGAGTTTTAAAAGCTTAGTGAAATAAAAAAAAACAATACTAGACCTCAGCTCTATTTTAATAGTAAATGTAAGGCCATTTCTACATGCACAATGTGAGGAGAATTAAACGGCTATGTAGCCTTAAAAAACCTTCATCAATAAAGCTAAGTGGGGAAAAAGAGTTTGAATTGTGATAGATGTGTCAAGATAAAAAGAGCATGTGTAGACATACAGTACAAGCCCGTGGGGGCAGTGTTATGATTTGGGGTTGTTTATATTGGTGTGCCCAGAAGATGAGTCAGCTGACTTCCTGAATATACTAAATAAATAGGTTTAATAGATGTCAATGGATGTTTTCTTTCCTGATGGCATGCATGTATTCCAAGATGACAGTGCCAGGATTCATCATTAGAGACCAGACATTAACCCCATTGAGAATCTTTGGGATATGCTGAAGAAGGCTTTATGCAGCCATCCAACTCTCCTATTGTCAATAAAAGATTTTAGAGAGAAATTAATGGGAGTATAAACTGAAATAAATATTGTGACATTGCAAAAGCTTATTGAATTATCAAAGATTATTATTGTTGCTTTATAATTATGAACAGTAATAGTAATAATCTATAAACAATTATTAAACATTGTGTGTAAACAACAGCATTGAGCACCTTCTTTCCTGTCCCTCAAAGAAGCCGCTGCTACACTTTCATAACGAGACTTACAAGTGACTTTTATCTGACTTTAATATGAATTACAGACAGTGTGCGCACACATCAGTCACCTTCTCGCTTGAACCTGTCAATCTCGGCACACAGATCACTCAGTGCTTTTGGCAGCCCCTGTGGAAAGGAGATGGGACGTATAAACTCACCTGGGCACTCACTATTCTACTGTCACCCATGGCCTATTAAAGAGCCATGGATCCACAGACAGGTGATTAGATTCTTCCATAACGTGCACTCACGTGTGTCTCTCGTTTCAAGAGACTCCACAAGTTCGGGACAAAATTCACCTACAAGGAAGCATGGGCCCTTGTGTGCACCTGCCATCTCTGCCTCCAACGCTCCTCCTGCTCCGTGCTCAATGCACCTTGCCTGTTCAGCTCTTTGTGCCGTGACTCTGAGGACTCTACCCGAACCGAGCCTTGCACCATGGACCTGCGCCCCAACCTTAGACACCCCCGGTACCACATTAAAGTTTTCACGCCTTCAACATTGTGGTGCCAGAGAGGTGCCCCACGTTGATCCATGCAGAGATCTACAGCACCTGTCAACGAAGCTCATGCCGCATGACAACATAGGTGCGTTTCTACGCAGAAGCGGCATCCACTGGAGTAAAACTCTCCACCTTACTGAAAATTACAGAACTGGAAATCATCCAGGCAGGCCACAAATGCAGTAAAGGGAGGTGGGAGGCTTGGTGGCACGTGATCAAAGACCACAGGGATAAGTCACGTCTATAAACAGAGAGCTGATACAGCCCTCCAGCTGCATCGGACTGCTGAAGAAGATCCTAAAAGACCAAGGTACGCCCTTTTTGTCTGAGTTAATGTCAGAGTATTGAGGAGTAGTTGGCTGTTGCAAATAAAGCAGATCCATACCTCAGTATACCACCCGCAGACAGATGGCCTTATCGAGTGTTTCAAATCAACCCTAAAGAGAATGCTACAGTGAGTGGTGGACGAGGGTATTAAAACTGGAGCCAGCTTATCCTGCATTTGCTGTTATTAGTGAGAGAGCCTTCACTGGTTTTTACCTCCTTTGAGCTGCTGTTTGGACAGAGGTCCCGCAGTCTCCTGGATAGGAGTGGGAGGAGCAGCCTTCACGTTTCAGATCTGCAAAATAATATTAATCGTGTTCTCCCTATTGCCAAACAGCATGTGCAGAAGGCTCAAGCAGAACAAAAAAGATCTTGTGACCGGCCCACATAACCACGGCAGTTCCAGCCTGGTGACCGAATTCTCCTGCTGCTCCCCAGTGCCACCTGTAAATTTGTGCATTTTACTGTGCCTGCATTTCACAGTAATGGAAAGAGTTAGACCAGTGAATAACAGACTGCAACAGCCGGGTAAGTGCAAAAGCACTGAGCTGTATCATATCCATTTATTAAAAAGGTGGATTGAACTGATACAGCACATCTCAACTATCGGCTCTCTTTCTTCTGCCATGCAGTGTCGTGAGCTGGTACAACGTGGAGAGGAACTGACGCCTATACTTTTCAATGACCAATGGACCATTATCGCCCCCTATGCTGCCTCGAAGATGATAACAACGTTATTAATTCAAGTAGCTGGGAGGATTATCTCCATCACCTCACAAAAGGAGCGGAGGAGTTGCGGAAGGAAGGGCTCATGGCGAACCATGTATAATGTCATTTGGGACTAAGCGAGGCACAGTTCCTCAGATATAAGATCGGGCACAGCTTGCTGAAGCCGCAGACGAAGAAAGTGAAGGCCATCCAGTCCTACCCACAACCGAAGACAAGGAAACAGGTACGTGCCTTTTTTTTGGGAAGAGCAATATTAATATAAGTATTACCTAGAAGGGTGGCACTTCACTCTAATAACTAATCAGGCTCCTGTACAGTGGCTGCCGAGGGCGAAAGACACCAACATGCGAATAACAAGGTGGTTTCTGTCACTACAAGATTGGGCTGTTGATCACTCGGCCATTCCGTGGACGGCCTATAAATGTGCCATGGATCCCCAAACTACTGAGTACATCCTTTAATAAGTTGCACTCATGTGCCTCTCTTGTTTCTCAGATTCTACAAGTTCACGACAAATTTCGACTAGAAGGAAACTGCCTTACATGCGCCCTCATTAAATAGGCATTCCGCTGCCTCTGCCTCTATCGCAGCCTCCATATACTGCCCTTAAAATCCCAGGGTCAGTAAGTTTTTATAACTTGTTAACATTTTTAATCTCATTCAATTGGCATCGACTCCAAAACATCAGAAGGGTCATACATTAGATCTTTCGCTGTCATCAGGTTTTGATCTCTAATCTTGAAGTTGTTGATATCAATATCTGTGATCATTTTATGGTTTCATTCTAGTCCATGTTTTTAAGTCTCAGTTAAAAACATCTTTATGTAGCCAAGGCTTTTGTGAATAAATTTGTATAAGGTAAAGGTGTAGACCTGGGGGACGTATGGACGTAGAAAATTATGGTGAAATGGTATGTTTGGATACTGTCTAACCCCACTCTCATTGATCACTCACGTTTGTTGACAGTGAAGTGACAGGTTGCTTCCATCCTCCTAACACACAGTATGAGTGCAAATCAATCTCTGCTATCTCATATCACCCAAATGAAGATGGGTTCCTCGTTGACTGGCTCCTCTTAATTTTTCTTTCTATTGTCAACTTAAGTAGTTCTCCCTTGCCATCATCACCCCTGGCTTGCTCATCAGGAACAATCTGATCATAATTTATACATATTTCCTCACACCTTTTGAACTCATTTACATATTTCTTTTTCTGTTAAGCTGCTTTGTGACAATGCCCATTGTTACAAGTGCTGCATAAATAAAACTAAATTTAATTGAATGCAGGAGAGCAGAGCGTAGATGGAAAATGACAAGCTTCAAGTCTCAAATTATATTTTCACAGACTTTAAAAAATTATCAAAGATCTGTTAAGATGCCTTTGGCTGTGTACTATCCAGATTTAATCAATAAAATTTAAACAAACCCAAAGTTTTGTTTAACACTTAAACATGCAAAAATGTTCAAACATGCAATGGTGCAACCCTTACTAAAGAAACCTGTCTCTGACCACAATGACATCACTACAAGCCTATCTACAAACTCTTTTTCTAAGATTTGGAAAAGGTTGTCTTCACCAGTTCACCACCCACTTTAACAATTCTAACATCTTTGATAAGTTTCAGTCTGGATTTAGAGCACTACACAGCACGGAATCTGCATTCTTAAAGGTTTATAATGACATCCTGCTCACTGTTGACTCTGATTCTTGTGCCATATAAGTCTTATTAGATCTGAGTGCAGCCTTTGACACACCCGATCATAACATTCATTTACTGTAAATCTTACTGTAAATCACTACTGTAAATCTTACTGTAAATCACTACAAAATGCAGAATGTTCTTCATCACAGCTGAATTATGGTATACCCCAGGGCTCAGTTTTGGGATGTCTGTAATTTTCACAACACATGCTCCCCCTTGGCTTCATCTTTAAGACATATGACATTCTTTATCATTGTTATCATTGAGATGACACACATTTTGACCTAACTGCTACATTTATGCACTATACAGCCTATTAAACTCCCTTAATATCAAATGCTGCATGTCAGTGATTTTTTTTTTAAGCTAAACAAAAGCAAAAGTGAATTAATTGTATTTGGTCCTCCCCAATTCTGCTTGTAGACCGGATAATTTGCTTGGTCTTGTCATATTTGTACAATGAAATTTAATAGCTTGGTGTGTTTATTGGTGTATGTCCAGCCAGACTCTTAACTGGAACAAAGAAAAGGCAGCACATCACTCCTGTCTTGGCTCAGCTGCACTGATTCCACATTAAATATAGAATCGATTTTAAAGTCTCACTTTTTGTTTTTAAAGCCCTGAATGGTCTAGCCCCTTAATACATTGTTGACTACAAGGTCACTCAGATCAGCATCTAAACAGCTCCTCTTAGTCCCACACTATCTTTTAAAGACCAGATGTGACAGGGCTTCTGCTGTTGCTGCACCTAAGCTTTGGAATAGTCTCCCTGATCACATTAGGTCTGCTACTACTATTGACAGTTTTAAATCAAAGCTGAAGACCTATCTTTTCTCAGTTCTTTTAGTTCAGTCTAAGGTTGTCCAAGGTTTCCTGCCAAGTCTGCGTTGGTCTTTGTTCTTTTAAATTAACCGTTACTTAATGTTAATAAAAGTTTAATCGTATTTTTGTTGTAAATTTTATGTTTATTAATTTATCCACAGTAATTTAATGCTTTCATTTATTTTAATGATTTTTTT